>LR545651.1:0-152680 GCA_900536305.3 Caenorhabditis sp. 40 LS-2015 | reverse complement strand
TATGTGGTGATGAGTTGGGAGATATACAACAATGGAATCGAACCGTATCCCGGAATGATGGTGGCTGAAGTTGCTCAACGAGTTCTCACTGGATTCAGAATGGAACTTCCCCCAGAACTCAATCCGGAGATCAAGGCTCTTCTTGTTAGTTCTTAGAATCGTTTCCGTTGAGGAATGTGTCTATTTTCAGGGAAGATGCTGGGCTGAAAATGCAGATGATCGTCCGTCGATGAGCGAAGTGTCCTCCGAACTCCAGAGACTCACTGGAATCATCAGACCCGATTTCGTCGGAATGGAAGCCCAGCTGAAGAAGGAAATGATGATGATGAACAATCTCACCAACAAATCTCATGTTCGGAAGGAGAGAAAGGGAAAGGCGAGCAAACCGACGATGCCAAAGGGAATGTAGAACTCTTCTTGATTTCTTTCAGTTTTCAATTAAATTTTTATGTGACTTTTTCTTGTATTGAGTTCAGAGATCGTAGAGATCGTAGATCGTACCAGGAGACCCTGTTTCCAGTCCCTCTGAGAATTGTTTCTAAATTGGCTGACATATAGAATCGGGCCTTTCAATGTTCTACATTCTAGAAAACCTGGTTTTCTTCACTGAATACATGCGCTCATCGAACGTCGATCATCTCTCGGAGCAAATATCTCACTTCTAGAAGTTTACGCAGGTATAGACGTTAAGACATTCAAAATCCCAGATTCTGTAGTTCCCAGTTAAGAGAAGATTTTCAGAGGTACTGGATAACGGATCTCATGGTTAATCGACCGTTTCTTTGCTCAAAGAATCCTGAAAAATGAAAATGACGTGGTCACATTTCTTCTGAGCATCCTCTTCGATCAAATTATGAATCACTTCTAAATAGTTCGGGCTTGCAAGTTTGGTTCAGAAAAATGGCTGAGAAAAAGCAGTACATTTCGACGGATCCTCCAGAGAAGGTAATCCATATCCCCTTTTCCGTAGTCAAATCAGTTTTCCAGATCAAATTCCGAGCGGAGCCGCAAGAGGAACAAAAGGCGTATTTGAAGATAACTAACAAGAGTGAAATGAAGCAAGCGTTCAAAGTGAAATGCACTCGGAACGACTTGTTCCGTATCAAACCGGCGACTGGAATTCTGGATTACAATCAGACACTCACTATCGTTCTCATCTATCGCGGCGGTCAGGAGAAACTTTCGTCCGAAGAGAGACACCATTTCGGAGTTTATCATATTCCTGCTCCCGAAGGATGCACTTGTGACGGAGCATGGATTGAGCACTACGGGCCGCCGCAGGGAGAAATCAAACTCAGAGTCGTTTTTGAGTAGACAATAAACATTCTTTTTTCGAATTTATATGTTTATGCATGAAAAACTTTATATAATTCAAATATTCAACCCGTAGCTATAAAGGATGTATCAGAAAAAAACGAGTTATGGTGTCTCGTAGTGTTTATGGATCAGCTGCACTTCATGGCAAAGATATTCATTCGGGACGCCAGTTCTGATGATTTGTTTTGCTTTGATTTTCCATTTTTTGCAAGAATCAAAATTTCGATTTGAGCTGAGTTTCCCATGATCAAAACCGGGACGTCTGGTGATAAAACTGAAACCATGAGAAACAAATAAAATGGAATCTGATGCAAATCGAATTACGATAGTGGAAGGATTCCCTTTTCCACTTCATAACTTCTTTCTTCCGATTTCAAAATGCATTATCTACCCAAATACAGCAGAATGAGAGCAAAGGTGAGCAAATGAAAATGGGAGGTTTCAAGAGAAGGCCGCCACGTTTTTTTTTCAAAAAAAAATTGTTGATTTTCTAAATAATAGATTTTGTTTGTGCACAGGGGAGTGAGTGAACTACACCCACGTCATGAGGACAAGTCTGAGGATGGTAGGTGTCGTAGATCCTGCAACGGAATACTTTTTGAGCGAGCATATCTGGGTTACTATAACAGATACCAAAGAGTGATCAACTAACGAATTGTTGATGCCAAAAAGAGACACATTTTTACAATTAACCATTTTATGACATCTGTTATAGGGACCGAGATAAATTTGTTCAAAGTAGAAGTAAGGAGCGTATTACAGTAATTATGGTAGTTTATGATATACTTTTTTATAGCTCCGTCGAATTTGAGTTTTTATTTAAAATATCATATTTCAAACATGAGAAAACGCTCGGAAAAGTTGAAGAAAATTCACGAAAGTTTGAATAAGTGGCGCTATGGGAGTACTGGTGAACTTTTTTTTGTTTTTCGCCATTTTTTACATACCAAACATATGTAGACATGCCATCTCAGACTCGAACACTTTAATTTCACGAAAAAAAAACACAATTGAAAACTGTGGATTTAGGTTCGGTACTTTTAGTATTGAAATCTGGCACTAGAGTTTTCGATGCTATAGATACCATTTTTTAGGATGATATATTTAATATTTTGAATTATGTACCAAAGTGTTCATTCATGCCATCACCAATATTCCCCCTCTCGTTAATCCCCTCGGGCAAAAGTTTAATCTAGAACAAGAGAGGACGAGATCACCTTTTGAATTTTTGTGTGAGAATGGGTTGAATCGATTCCACGTTTCCAAAAAAAGTCCAATTTGTCATCATGTTTTCTTCCGCCATCTGATCCCACCAAGGAATCATCCATTAATCGGATTTTCAGAAATTCAAAGTCATGTTCAATTTGGCTCTTCTCTTGGCTGCGTTTTTTCTTGTAAGTTCTTTTCTGATATCCTTGAATGAGTCTTTCTTGATTTCAGGCGATTCATGCGGCGAATTACTGTATGAAGCAGAAAGAGCTCACCGATAGTGAATTCTACGATGAGGTGCAGACGAATGTCTTTCATAATAAGCAGAATCGAGTGGTGTGAGTTGATTTATTTCTACTATGAGGTGGTTTTTCGAAAATACTATGAAAAATGATGGTTTTTCACCCGCTTTTTGTTTTTTGGCAAGAAATTTGAAAAAATTGAAAAACTAAGGCCGCAGAAATTTCAAACGAAAACCACCTCCGAGTACGGTGGAGCGGATTTGTAAATGCTAAATAATTTTCAGAGCCCTAGAGTGTCCGAACCCAAAAGACAATTCCACTTGTCTGTACATTGTTGATAGAATTGGATACATGAAAGACGGAACTTGGTTTGTCGGAAGATTCCTTACTCCAGTTCCATCCCTTACCAAAGGATTTTTGTCGCTATCGAAACTATCGAAACCAGTTTTCAAAAGTTTGGGCACCGCGGACACTGCAGTTTGGTCTGTAGACATTGGAACCATGGATGCGTTGATTCCGAATTCAGTGGAACTGAGTGAGTATATGTTTTCCCTTGTCCTCTCTTCTCTACTCCGGTGCCTCCAGCCACACTATAGTCTCTCTTCCTCGCGAAGCACTGAGTCTAGTCATTGCAAACACAATCTGCTTCTCTCAACCGCGTTCGTGGTGTAATGGTCAGCATGGATGCCTTCCAAGCATTCGACGGGGGTTCGATTCCCCCCGAACGCATACATTTTTCATTTTCATTGTGAATATTTCAGCTTCACTCTTCACTAGTGGACACTTTCCGTTGAGTCAAGACATATTTGGAAACATAACATGTTTGGGAGTTGCAACTGGTGGATTGATGTCGTTTTTGGCGTTGAATTTCAAGAATCTCAATCTAACTGGAATCGATATAGATCCACATGCAGAGTACCTGGCAAAGAGATGGTTTGGGTACAAGGATAGAGCCAACTCGAAAATTTTGATTGGAGATGGAGCAGAATATATTAAGCAAATGGCTAAAAGAGGTTAGGAAAACGAGCTTCTAACTTTTGATTTCTGATTTTCTTTGCAGGTGAAACTTCGGATGCAGTTCTCATCGATGCCTGCCACAACAACGAACCAGCTGATGGAATTTATTGTCCAGTTGAAGCAGCGAGAACTCCAGAGTTCTTAGATAGTCTTTCGAAAGTGATAGGATCGAAAGGAATTACTACATTCAATCTCTACTCCCTTCATGGATCACTTGAAAATTACGAAAGAGTTAGAGACGATTTCAGCAAACATTTCGTGATGTGCAAGCTTACAAGTAATCATATCGGAAACGCGGTAAGTTTCCGGATAAGTTTCAAATCCACTAAACTATTTCAGTTCCTGATGTGCTCTAATTATCAAATCGATCAAAGCAAAGTTGATATTCCAACGACGAGAGAATTTTTGAAAAAACTTGGAATTCATGGTTTTATGGTACTTTTTATGAAGTTCTTATTGTGTGCTTTCAACTTTAACTTGACTCAAACTTTTTTCCAGAGAAGCCTTCTAAAATGAAACCAACTGCTGAACCCTTCTGTCCTTGGTGCTCTCCATAAATCAAAAAGCCATCAACCAGCTGTCGTGGTCATCCCTCACCTCCTCCCCAACATTCTTTGATGCTCCTCATTCCGTTTTCTTTCGGAGAACAAGATGACTTTATTTCGTTCGCTCACTCTAATAATATTTACACTGTTTTCTCTAGGGCCGGGTATGTTTTTTTGACTGGTTACCATTTGTTTGAATCGAGTTTAAATCAATAAACAACTTCTGAAAATCCGTCCGAAGTGACTGAAATTTTCCATGTTCTGCAAACACGATGACGCAAAACTGCGTACATTGAACCTTTGTTTTTTGTTTGCTTGTTTGTAGCCTGGGTGTCTGATTTGTGATCTGATAACAGCAGCTGGTGTCTGAGCATTCCAGAACGCACTTGTTTTCAGTCAACCTCCTTTCCGTAATTTCAGCTATGGGCAGAAAAGCCTCATTGACGATTCAAGGAGTAACGGATACATTGGGAGAAGATGATGAACAGGTGGTTTCTTTTTTTAAAAATTAATCATCTTAATGTTCAGTATGCCGAAGCGCTTCAAACGGCTGGAGAGGTTTTCGCCGAAGTAGAAGCTCTCTTCAATGATCCGAATTACGAGAGTCGGAATGGATGGTTTAAGGATGAATCGAATGATGATGGAGATATTGTTTATGCCAAGGACACTCCCAAAGGAAGAATGGTTACAATCTCCACAGAGCTCCCTATGCCCGCAGATTTCGTTATGAAAGAGACGTGGGACGGAATGGAGACGTTGCCGGAATGGAATCAGAATATCAACTTTGCCGGAGTGATTGCATCACCAACAGACAACTTTGATATTGTCACGGTGAGCCTTTTATACCCTTTCGTATTTTTTCCAATTTCCATGACAATAGACTCATGAGAATCGTCTCTTTTCAGTATGGCAACAATGATGTGCTCGTTGTTAGCGGTCGTGAATTTGTGTCGGCGAGAATCTGGAGAAAAGTGGACGACGGATACATTCTGGCATCCAGAAGTGTCAAAATTCCTTCCTTCAAATCTACGCACAAGGGAAAAGTCCGTGCTCATCTCCACATCGCCGGTGCTCGTTTCCGACCAAACCCAGCCAACCCGGAGACCACTCTTACTGATGTTGTGATGCTCGCAGAGTTGAAAGGATTCCTTCCGAAGATGCTTGTCAATCAAGTCATCGGACGTATCATGCTGATGGATACGGTTACCAACCGTAGCCACTTCAAGGACTTGAAAGCCAAGCAGGAGAAGAATGCCAATTGATTCGTGTACCTGTTTTTTTTCTGTATTTTTGCTGGTCTTCTTCAAAATGTGTCAGCTGTTTCCTGTGCCTCACCAAATACTGCTATAATAGACTAACTAATAAACATGTGTATTGCCCTTGACGTGAAGTTCCCGAAATTTGTCAGTCAATCCGAAACGAATGGTCCGAGTTATTACACTACTCAGTTTTCGGAAAAGTAGTCGACGAAATGGGAAAATCAAAGTCCGGCGAGGGAAATAAGTGGTTGAAGTGAGTTTCCGATTTTCAAGCTTAAAAAGAGCATCTCAATTGTTAGAGATCGAGCTGAATTCGATGAGGAGATTCTGTCGTTGGCCGACGATGCAAGTATTATTTTCGAGAACACCGGAGATCTTCTTCAAAGTATGAAGAAGTTCGCTGGAAATGTCGGAGAGCAGGAGAAGAAACACCCATATGGTAAAGGATCGTATGCTGCGAAGACTTATGGAGGTGGAATGAAGAACTCGGCCAGTTCGTTCACTCGTTCCGGTGATACGTTCGACAAGTTGTACGCAGCTTGCTCCGGCTTCAGAGATCACATCAACGCGTCGATCCTCGCCAAATTGATCAGTTTCAAGGATATCGAATGTAAGGATTGCGATCAGCAGATGACCCAGTTGAAGAAGGCTCAGAAGGATTATGCCAACAAGAAGGGAAAAAAGAATCCGGATCCGGTTTTGGTAGAGGCCGCCGAAACGAGTTTGAAGAAGCTTCTCGAAGAGGCAAAGGGCACATTGACCAAGTTCAACAAGACCGGATGTGAGCTGCTGACTCAGATTGCAGCCGATATGAAGACTGGATTCGATGCGTACTGCGATGCTGGATCGTCCGCCTAAACATTTTGAGGATTTTTGAGAATTCATGAATAAAATGATAATTTTTTAGAAAATGCAATAAAAATGAGGTTGTGGGGAGGGGGGAGAAGGGGAAAAATGCAAGAAACAAAAATATACAAAAAATATACATGATGCGAGTTCAATAATCTACAAAAGTCCAGGACTCATCGAGTTCGTCTTTCTTCGAACAGTCCTCCGGTCGTTGAGCTTCGATGATAGCGTGAACTTCCGAAAGATCACCCATTGGACGACTCTGAAGTTGATTTAGATTATTATGATAAAAATTGTAGATGAAAACTGACCCCGATTCTGTTTATATTGTTGTGGTCGTTGACGACGAAGGAAGCGAGTGCAATCAAATTGTGATGGGGATCCGTGTATTTCAACTTGGTGATGGGCATTCCGATGAAGACACAGAGATAAATGACTGCGTCACAGAGTGTTGACCAATCCCGATTCAACGATTCTTTCGTCCATCGTTCTCGGATACAGAGGTCGTGGTGAGAAATGGTCTCGGGTGGTCGGAAATTGAAAATGACACTCAGCAAATGAACCAGTTGAAGGGTGTTTGTGAAGGCAGCGAATGGGGGGTGGAGATCCAGAGGGAGACTGATGGTACCGTTGGATAATTGATTCGCGAGTTTTGCACGGAGCTTGTCGTTGATGTAGGAGCTTCGGATCTGCAATAAGAACTTTTTAAAAATTTAAAAAGATTAACAAAATTTACAGCTATTCTTAATCCTTTCTGTAGCTCTGAATCATTGACTATGGCCCAGTTTTTCGAATTCTTCGATTTCGGAGCCACACTTTCTACGTTTACATCATGAACTTGGACTGGGAATATGCGGCACGCACGGATACAGTATTGCAGCCGAGTTTTGGCGATTTCATCTTCGAGAGTGGCCAATTTCTTTGCTTTTTCTTGCTTCGCAGTTGCTGACTTGTTTAGGAATTTGGTCTGCGACGTCAATACATTATCGAACTGAGATGCTTTTGCAGGTGGAGCAGCATCCAATTTGTTCACTTCCGCCTGTTTCATGGCGATTCTCATTTTCGCATTTTCAACAGCCACTCGAAGCTTCATCAGATGATCCTCCTTCTTCGTGATCTGCTCTTTTAAGTTCTCCATGGGCTCGATGATCGTTAGAATCTCTGCTTGAAGACGTTCCCGTTCCTCGAACCGTTGTGTGATGTTTTCTCTTCGTGAGTATAATTTCAGCTTTTCCAATGTACATTTTTTACACAAACAGTTGATCTTCTTGTTGCAATTCTTGCAGACCATCCTTCGAGCACTGCTGAAAATATAGATAATGAAAAACTTGAATGAGAAATAGCGAAATCAGATTTTAAATTCAGAGGACTAATCTAACGGTCCGAACCTGAATGAGATTGTTGCGACTCCGCCAATCGACGATTTCTTCGTTTGAATCGTATCGATTTTAGTCAGCACACCGGGCGGCGTGTGAGCGTGGTCTGTCGGCGAGCCGATGCCATCTGCTGCGATTCCTGACAACAAATCGGGGTTAGTCAACCGATTCGATATTTTCAGAGAGATCGATAAGCAGACTAGCTAGAGTATTTACAATAGGTGGGACTCACCTGGAATAGGAACTCCCGTCACAGTGTGCGAATGCCTGCGTATCCTATGCAAAACTACTGGGGACGATTTGCTCTCCACTGCGCGCAGGCTATCCATTCATTTATTGATTTAGGTTCGCGTTGGCGACGATTCCTCGTTGCCGACGTCTGGAAAACAAGATTCTGAATAATTTAGGGTAATTCCCATGTCATTTTTTCACAGAAAGAAAATGGAGCAAGCGTTACAGTATATCGATGAGCCTAATTTGTTGTACAGTTTTTCAGAATTTTGTTTGATTTAGTGACTGGAAAATAGATGAAAATGTCTCTTGAAAAAAACTAAAGGATCTGATGACATCTATCATGATTCGATCAATTTTCTCCTTGAATCTCTTTACTCAGATCACGCGCGTGAATTCTGTCGCAAAGTGTGTGCTTTGCCGTGATGGTGTTTGCAGACAGTGAGAAATTTTCAGCATTTTTCGACAAATCGGAAATTCAATGGGTTATTCGGTAGTGGAACGAAAACGAATCAAACATTTCGTAAATAGGAAATTCTAATTTTAGAGAGTTCTCACCCAGTTTTTGGATTTTTTTTTTGCACGATTTTTCGCTCTACCGAGTGACCTGATTAAATCCAATTAGACTAAAACCATTTTTATTCAAGTGAACAAAATTACAAGCATTTCAATTTGAAGCGTGAAAATAAATACAGATAGCAGCATTTTATAAAGCTGATTTTTGAATAATAATAATTTAAAGAGTCATAAAAAAGTAAGTAGCTGACTAGGAAAATGGGCACGAAATCACAGGGATCTCTATAAGAGATAATTTAAGGAAGTTGCATGTTTTTGGAAGATAGGAATTCCTCCAACATCACTTCTTCTTGTTGAGCTTTTGCTGCATCTTCTGGTCGAGAACGGAGGGTTGCTGGAAATTGAAATGTCGATGATAAGACGGTTAAACCAATACTTACAGGTCAAGATACTAGGCGAATCACTTTCTATCTGCACAATCGTGGCTGCTGATCTTGTTTGTTGTCGAATGAGATCCACCTCTCCTTCAGTATGAGCTACCTCACAAAGTGCTTCCAAATATGTCATTGCTTGTTCCGTCTGGTTGCAGAATCGAGTCAGTTTGATCAACTGATTGTTTATTTCGCGGATCTTCTTATCAAATTCTGCAGAATTTCTTAGGAATTCGTCGATTTCCATAACCGCATCTGCTTTCTCTTTACACATCTGTTGACATCTTCCCATTCGAGTACTGCAAAGATTCGCCAGTCGGCCGCCTTCCGCTCCATTCTCCTCAACCTCGGTTATCAGATTTTGGAAACTGAAATTTCGAAAGTTTTCGACTGATTTGTAAATAAAGCAACTCACTTTTGCAGCAACTCGTTTCCGGCGGAAGTATTTAAAATTTCGTTGACCGATTCCGTGGAGACTCTGAACGAAACCAAAGATTAAGTTGATAAGAATTGAGAAAACTTGCTCAGAACTCCAGAAGAGCATTTTCTCTTGAATAACAAGGCACCAAAAGTGGGAAACGTTTTCAAAAAAAAAAAATTCAAGTTCATGACACAACATGCGTCATTCCCGACGGTTTATGCAAATTTCAGTGATGGTTTCTTGCGTAGGTACATGAAAAAAGAATAACCTACTTCTGCTGAGCAGCCATATTCGCCGTCACATTCATTCGAAGTTTCTCGACTCCGGTGCTCAATTCAGCTTGCACACTGCTCAAAGTGTCACGGAGAGTGTTTAGCATATCCATATTGCTCAAGCTGAAAAACAACGTTTGGAAAAAAAGGAAGCAACAATTGCCAATAAAGAATGATGAGTAGATACAAATTCTGGTGGAAACCAAAATAAATAAATAATAAACAAAACCGCAAAGAAGACAACTCGTTTATTTACAGTGTGACTAGAAAGGGACCTCGTGCTTTCACTAAGTGACAAAGATTGTTGTGATCTGGAGAAAAATCTAGAAAAAGTCATCGTCATCCGAATCCGATTGATCTTGAGATGAATCTTCGAGAACTGGAAGTTCCAGAAGCGTGGAAGCATATGGGCGTTGAGAAACATGAGAGAGCATCATCTTCGCCATGTTAACAAGATCGTCGTCGATCTTTTCGTTTTTCTGGAAAATAACATTAATTTTATCTTTTTATTTGAAAAAAAAAACTCACCAAAATCTTCGGTGGAACTTCATCGAGAATTCTTGGTACTGTAATCGGATGCTCTCCTTCAATATCCCATGGATACATTTTCGTGTACATCTCGATGACGATGACTCCAAGACTCCAAATATCCGATCGTCTTCCAATAACATCTCTTCCGAGGGAAACACCCGGATCAGTATACTTCGGAGTTCTTCCTTGTTGACCTGGTCGTGTTTTCTTCAGCGCTGCTAAACGACTCGATCCGAAATCACCAATTTTGATGAGCCTCTCACGATGGGTATTCTTTAGAAGGAGATTCGCAGGTTTCAAGTCTTGATGTATTATGTTTTTCGAGTGTAGAAAATCGAGTCCCTCGAGAATCTGTTTCGTATAAGCCTTCACCAGTTCGTGATGCATTGCTCCGTTTCTTTCAATGTACTCTTTCAGCGATCCAGATTGCATATACTCCATCAGAATATGAATGTCATTTGTTCCAGATGGTTCAATGATGTACATGTATTCGACAATTCTTTCGTGTTTCAACATCCCTGAAATTCGAAAGAAACAATGAATTAATGCTTGGAGGGACTCACTCAGATAATCAACATCAGCTTCTTGTGGCACATGTCGTCCATGTTTTGCAATGATTTTAACCGCGTATGTTCCACCCTTTTTCGATTCTGCGATGTAGACAGATCCGAGGGTTCCTTCACCAATTTTCCTTGAAAAAAAACTTATTAACTTTTGTTTGATTGAAGCAATTTTCACCTTCCGAGATTATAGCGTCCTGGGAAGCTTCGTACTTTTTCCGAGTATCTGCTAGTTTGACTTTGAAGCCCATAAGATCCAGCTTTGCTTGGGGGACTGATCTGAAAAAAAAGTAATATTTTCCTGGTTTTCGGATATCAATGATTTTCCGAAAATTAAGAAAAATATGAGTACTGTAAGGGCGCAAGTAAAAATTATATCGGCTGGTCTCACCACGAAAGTTTTCACTCCTTTATACGCCTTTAATATCATTACTGTAGTGATTTTTCTTTTTTCAACAAATTTTCTTTGTTTTCTTCACCTTACACTTTTTTTTTCTACTTTGTTTCATCAAATTTTGTGAAAATGCTCGCTTACCGTCAGCCCGACAATATCCAGTTCAGGGACTCCAGTTAATTTGCCGGAACACACCGAAGGAAGTATCGGTTTCTCCTTGCATTGTTGCAAAATGAACGCGACTACTAGTTTCTTGCCATTGTGCTAAAAATTTTGCTAATTGGGTCTCCGTGTTTTTTGCTGTCCGAAAATTACTTTAATTGCTTCATCGAGCCTCGTCTGACAATCCACGACCAATTGGTACTTTCCCATGTCGTACAAAATGTCGAAATCTGCCAGAAGTGTCGTTGTTCGCAGTTTATCCACTAGTTGTTCAAAATCACGACATGCTCTAGCCAAAACCTCAACTTTCTCCTTTGGTTTCTGTTTTTCTGAAGCTGATGAGACAGCCATTTTAAGGTAATGGTTATCAAAACCGACGATTTCTCTTCTTTTTCCTCTGATTCTCCCGATGAACCATTACATTACGGAGAAAGTGAATTGAAATGTGAGGTAGCCGACCGAAATACAAGTTTGGAGGAAAAGCTACCTGGAAAACAAAAGAAAGTGGTTATATTTCGGCACAAAAAAGGAGACGAAAGGAGGGAGGAGGACCAATTGAAGTGAATTCGTGTGCACGCTCCCGTCCCACAGAAGCCGCTTAACATAGCCCCGCTCTGGGCTCTCTCCATCTAATAAGTAAACGAACCCTTGCGGGGGTCACGAGGAATGCGCCTACGTTTCCGCACTGGCGTACTCAAAGAGAACAGACCCCTCTGCACAAAGTGAATGGTGTGGGTGCCATCTTATCAAACCATTTTTTGATTAAAAAAACTACCTCTTCAATTTTTATCAAATCATAGAATGGCGTCACTCAGAATTGGCAGTAAAGGAGAATAAGAGAAATGGACTATATAGAGCAAACGTCCTAAAAAAACAATGTGAAGGAGAATGGGTTATGAGATATGGAGGATTACGCAATAGGGTGACGAATCCAGCTAATGATACGACTGATTCGATTAGTGAATTGAAATAGCTCGAAATCGGATAAAACAACTGCATGAAGGAATCGAAAGTTGATACCGACGCTGGACATTGCCAATCATTTCTCGCAGGTTGTGAATTCGGAAGAAGGAAGCAGAGTTGTTCACTCAACACTCATTGGATTGTTGCTAGGGACTGGTGTGAACGGAGGGGTTGGAGAAAGCAAAGTTTTGTGACGTATTTCCATATATTCAAAATATGCTAAAGATGCCCATAAGTCGAGTTTTGAGCTTCTGATGTTTCCATTTTGAAGTAGATTTTTGACATCGAACGGGAACCTAGGATTCTCTGGAACTGTTTGTTCAAGGAGTGTGAACTTTTACACATTTTGCGCTTTAGAATTAACGTGAGCTCATGTTACAATTCCGCTGATCAAAGTACTCGGTGATCACTTCGCAAGTTGAGCCCAGAACCTATATACATTGGCGGCGCTTTTTAAACTTGTTTGAACTCTTCGTTTAGACGCGCTGAACTAACATAAACTACTGTTTTATGGCTAGTGTTTTCTCCAGATGTTTTCCGATTTGCACACCCATTCTTCTGCCAGACTCGTTTTCAGAAAATGATTGATTACATCTCCATTGCCGAGAACACTGAAGCTTATCAATCGTCGCACCTGAGAGAAGTCTCACGGCTATCTCAATACGATCCAGTGTCTACGGTTTGTTGGAGAAGAATGAGTCTCTGATTTCGAAAAAAAAACCCTCCCGAAAAACATCAATCATTCTCGTTTCGACATTAACTATATCCTCCCTCTTCGTCTCTCCTCTCACAAGACGTCATCAGTCGTAGTTCTCCTTTCCATGCAATGATTGCGCCAGAAGAAGCCTATTCCCATAGTTTCTGATGCCACAACGGTAGTGTGTCCGGCGCTCACATCGTTGGCAATTCCGAACGTTTGCAAATCGACTTGACTCGTGTCTTGTCATTCTTCGGTTTCGTCCATTTCTTCTTCCTTCTCACCTTTCTCTTCCCCATCCGTTTCGGATTCCGAGGACGTGTAGGTTTGGTTGTACACATGCCCAGTTTGGTAATCAAATGAGATCTGTGTTTGGGTCTGTGGCTAAAGTGCATCTAACGAGACAAGAGAAGGATATGTTTCCGTTCCCTATCCGACCTTGATGTCTCCACGCCTCCACGCTTTTTTCCACGTCTTCGTCTGTCACTCAAAAACGAACGAAGACATACAACACACAGTCATCAACCATTTTGGTTTTACTTTCGGAACGAAGAAACGAAGAAACGGAACGAAGAAAGCTGGAGAAATTCACTGACTTCAGACTTCAGAATCCTGAATGCCATAATCCATTTAAATTCCTCTTCTGATAGACGTATCCTCTTGACACGCTAAATTAGTGTTCATTCCTCATCTTACTTCCACCCATCACATTAATTGTGAAGGCCGCAAAAAACTTGAATGGAGATACACTCTTGAAAGTACATTTCTTCTCTTCAACTGGCATTATGCCAGACCTTTTCCGAATGAGGACACAGTTCATCAAAGATCGCATTAGGATGACGAACTAAAACACAAGTTGATCTGAGGTTCGGCGGAGTTCATGGACGAACAAAAAGTGATGTTTCTAACATGTGTTTGCACAAGTTGTTCTCCTTTTGAAACATTTTCTGCTGCGCTGAGTCCATCTTTTTCCTACGAGGTTGTGTAGGAGCAGAAGTAGGCTTCGCACCTCATTACTGGGTTCATCATCACATCTGGCTCATTCAGAAACTCCTTCCGTCAGAAACTCATAAAAGAACAGACACCTATAGTTCCCTTATTCCGTCATCCCTATTCTGCCCGCCTCCTCATCTCGTATGCGGTGTTGCGCAGGAGGTTCGCACACAGATGTTGCGCAGTTCGGTATCGCATTCTTCCCTCTCATTTCTTCCCCAACGCAATCACCTCTTCTCCGGTCGGCTGCGGTCACTGGGGAGGTTGAGCCTGTGTGTTGGCCTTTCGTACCAATTCATTTACAATACATTGTCCTCCTCCTTCTTCCTTCATTCATCACTAATAATTTCAATGAATGTGGACGATTGCGAGTGAGCATCACAGACAAAACAAGTCATTGTCTTATTCAGTCGGTTTCTTTTCTTCTCCGCCCTTTTCTTCTATTATGGGTTTACGAGTATTCCACTTTGACCCTAGTTGCGCTGGAGATCTGTGAGACGTTGCAACACTTAATATCCCTGTGATAATTTTATGACAAGAAAAGAAGATTGTTATCATAAGCTTAATCGGAGAACGAGTCTTTGATCTATGCCTGTTGTAACAAGAATTATTCAGTTTCACAGTAGCTTAAAGTGCATTTAATATTGCCGGTTGCGGACTCTTCTTAAAGATCAAGGTAGACCTTGTGTGCTCACCTGTAGCGCCTATATGTTCATTTCAAATGATACGAAAAAGGTCTGATCATGTTCCGTTGAACAGTTCTTTCTCAATTTAAATCTAGGCCGTCTTCAGTTTCTCATTATCCGAATCGCTCACAGTTTCATCTTGGACGTTTCTAATAGCACCTTAGCCGGCTTTGCCTGAAAAACGCCCTCAACTCTTCCCGAAATAAAAAGAAAGGTCAACGAACGAGACGACTGTTTGGACACGCTGACCGCAAACACTTTTGGAACTCCACCGAATTCTTTTCGCACTTCGAGATGTTTCGAATTTCACTTTGATACATGTAAGATCTGATGGATCAGATCAGGAGGGACTAAGCCAAAGATATCAGCTGAGACTGATGAAAAGTAGGGTGAGAAATGGATTTTTGTCATGTATTCACCACTGTTCCTCGCCCCAATCTCTCTCTCTCTCTTCATTCTCCACTCGTGTGAATCTGTTTGAACAGTGGCGCCGCGGCTCGTTTCGCTCTCTCATTGGACCCCCTTCCTATGGAACTGACGAAGATGAAGAAGAAGCGTGTCGTTTCGTCGGTAGCTATGCTGCTAGTTCATCGGCAAATAAGCATGCTTGTCCTACATTATGTTTTCATGGATGACAATCCTTTTTTGTTCGACACAATAATAGAAATATAAAAGATATATGTATTTTTCTTTTTGTTGAAAATGAGCAACTCGTGAAGTTGACTCACATAAATCTTTAAGTTTATTATCTAGATTTGAAATGCTTTGTTTTACAAAAGAAGACAAAGGGTTCTCCAGTATTCTCCAGCATCTATCGACCCTTGATGCTTATCTCTGCCGCCTTTTCTTTGACCTCTATAGTAGGCAGTAGGCGAATATGCGTAAATGAGAATATTTCTTCTTCCTCTCGCCCGGTTTTTTATTTCTACCTTAACCTATTCAAGTCGGCTGAACATAGGTTTCACTTTCCTATAACTGTTTGTTCTGCCTTATCCATTTCAAGTTCCGAGTACCGTAAGACTCTATCCAGTTCTTAAGTCGTCAAAAACAATCAACACTCGTAAAATACTCACCTACATAGTTGCAAACGATGCCGATTTTTATGGTTTTCTCTTTCCAAGTTCAGTTAAACCCCAAACCGCTTCTCATTATGCTTCAGCCCACCACTATGGGGGGAGGGGGCTCTTATCTAGCCCACGATCTAAGAATTTAACAGTTGAGAGAACGTAGATGGGCAGAAAGGAAGAGAGCTCAGATGTATTACTCGGATCGGGGGCTAAATATGTATGGACTACACGTTCTAGCTTGTCATCTTCCTCAAACGTGTCTCCCGAATCCATATTTTTTGCCACCCAAAAAAAAGTTCAATGAGTTCGTAATGTTATTCTCTCTTTGTTCATCCAGCCCCCTTCATTTTTGAAGTGAGAGAGAGTGTTATGTGAATGAGTGTGTTTATTATATGAATTATTATAACAGTCGTCTCGTCATCATAGTCAATTTCTCGTCTCATGCTTCTTCTTCTCGTCGACATCAGCTTCTTGGTCACCACTACCACCAACATTAAAACCACCAAAAACTGAATGAAGCAAAAAGCGACGATTTGTTTACAAGTGACACGTGTGCCTAAGTCTCTATCCCTCTCCCTCCTTCACCTAGTTGCTCCAATCACTTTCTGTTGTGCACCACCACAAGTCTACGTACCACTTGCTTTCCACTATTTCATTTCGGTTTTCTTCCTGACCTCTGATCTGTCTGCGTCTCCGAATCTTTCTCTCTCCTACACAGTGCAACAATCCCGTTTTCTGCTAGTGTTGAAAGTGCAAAAAACTTCTCGTATAGCGGACCCGCGTCTACTCTTTACCTCTAATTTCTCTCGTAGTTGATGTGCTATAATTGCGACTTTGACCGTTTTCACATGACTACCGTGATGCTCTAGATGACCTTTCTGTGTGTCCCCTCAATTAGTTCGAACACTACTCGACTCTTTGGATAATTGCAAGTTGCGAGAGGATGAATGCATTAAAAAAGGACTGAGAAAAAGTGATAGATGGGAATCGGCCGCTAAGACTTGGGATTTCAAAGAGATCTTTCAAGAGTTCCTGTTGACACTATTTGAGTGCAAAACTTTCAAAGTTGTTTATTTCGTACTTTTCTGTGGTAAGATTTGAACAAGCAACGGGGATTGTTCAGAAAAGACTTTCGGCGTCTTTGCTCTTTTCATCTTGACTAATTTGAACCTGAACTGTGTTGAACAGCCATGGAAATCTCTCGAGGCTCTCAAGGAACATGATAATTCCCAAATTCCGGAATCAGATTATAACTTATGAATTCCATTCAAGTGGACAGTAGTAGTAATAGAAAAATCATTCGGTCTCCCGATATTGGCAAACAGTATCGTATCGCACTCGTTTTGAACCATCTGTTTACCTATATGTTTACCTTCTGTAAGTTATCTAAACTTGGACTCACGGGTGAATGATTCGCGCACTTTCTGCATCCATGAAAAGGGATAGTATTATCAAAAAAGTGTACTCACAAAGAAATGTCGAGAACGAGGTCACACCTGTTTCTCAGATGTCCTCTCACTCATTTTTGGTCTTCCTTCATAGTAAAATGACTAATTTTTTTCGAGTCTAAATTTAGTCGCTTCCTTCACTTTCGTTCCTCTCCTCCTCGATATATAAAAAATCGTCATACGGCTAATTAAAAAAGAGAAAGCACCGGTGCGTTCCTTAGGTTCGGTTTATAATAAAAAGATCGGTATCTTCGCCTTTGCATTCCTGAATTGAATCACGAGGTAGTGAAAAATATGGTTAAATAGTTACCTCGTTTACTCATTTAGGTCAATTGCAGGTGATCTTCGAGTAGTTGTAAAAGGCGCATGGCTTTTTGATTATCACTCACTCAAAGTCGTCAGTATCACCCATTCAACTTTTCTTCAACACGAATGCTGATCACTCATTGATTTGATATAGTATTGCTAAATGGTAGTGTCTCATGTCAAGAAATAAGAGAGAAGCCGTTGTCGAAGAAGACTACTTCTTGTCATTCGGTGGTTGCAACATGTTGCTTTTCTCGTTGTGTGTGATTCGTCGTTTTTCTCGATCAAGTGAGAGAGGTCTGACACAATTATTCTCTCCAATTCCTTTCTCTTTTCTCCGTATGTCTCGGCTATCATTGATTCGCGTCTTATCTCTTTTTTCTTTCTGAACTCTTCGGAAATTGAGTCTTTGGTCCTAATATTGTTAAAAGTGCTGTTCTTCAAAATACTTCTTCTGGGTTTTATTTTCGAATTTTCATTGATTTGCAATGGTTCTAATCAAAAATTACTCGCTGAAATTTACGAAAAACGGATTATCCCCGAAACTGAAAATTCTTCAACAAGGAGATCTATCGATAAAAACACAAAAGCAATCAGAAATATGAACGAACCGCTGACACCGGTTTATATGTTGAACTTATTTAGCTTATTATTTTGTTGAGCTTATTATTACAATCAACAGATCTGATCTACATTTTGCAAATTGACCGTTTTTGTTTCATTTTCGATACCGTATTCTTTAACTTCTGTCATTGCTAATATTCTTAACTTGAAACGTCGATTCAAAATCTCTAAGTTCGACATTACCTCGAATATCCAGGTTTTCCGGATTTCCCGGTAACATTTTTATTCGTTCACAAGTAAGATCATATGTTTCTATCTCTCTCGATCTTCTCTCTTTCCACCACTTCTACCCCTATAATACCTCCCGATGTGTGACTTTATGGGCCGAGATAGAGAAAAAAAAAACAAGTTTCACACATTTTTTGCGGTTCGAAAAGATATATTTTTCTATCTCTGAGAGAGTGAGAGAGATCATTTTTTAGATGTATTTTTGTTTTGTTTTCCATCACGAACTGATGGATAGCCCCTGGGGGTGTCTGTCAGTCTGTAGGTACATTGCCACCTTGTGATCAAATTCTTTTCTCTTTCTAAATTTCGTTCCGTCTCTCACATCTTGAAGAAACTACATCAGTATTGAATAGGTGAGGAGGTTTCATTTGGACTGCGCAACTTTTCGCCAAAGGAAACTTTCTATTTTCGGTAGTAGTGGTTGGGTAACCTGTTTGAATTTCAGAGTGTTTCAAGAGGTTTCGGTATTCCAGTGAATCGTTTTTGGGTTTACTAGGGAAGTTTTGTGAAACATTCTGACCACTAATTGGTGGTGGAAAACGAGAATCTAGTTTTTGGAAAGAGTAAAATATTATGTTCTTGGGTTGTCCATGAATCCTCCTCTCCGCCACAATATATCTCAAATTATTCCCCCAAAAAAGCCGGTCATTTTGTTCTCTCTCTCTCTATGTCTCCCTCAATCGGAAATGTCATAATCATTCATGAGAGGGAAGGAAGTGAATCTTCGAATCCATTCTCCGGAATTTCATGAATTTTCCATCGCGCCACACTACTTTAATTGTTGGGTCCTCTCTCTTTGTGTGTTTCTTCTCCTTCGGACGATCTTTCAAGTGCTAAGCCACTGTCTTTTCCGTCCGTTACTAGCCTTATTTTCACTCTTCCTTTGTTCCATTGATTCTGTGTTTCTGTCTGCAAAAATCGCCTCTAGGTGGCTGCAATTTTTTCGCTGTCACCGCTGGGTGCTCTTTGTGTTGTCTTCCGTTTTTCTTTTCTTATTTTGAGCCCTTCGACTATGAAGGAAGTTTTCTTGTTTTTTGTTGATACACCTTGTTGAGCATTTTCCTCCTGGGAAATGTTTCGGAAGGGTTATGACCAACTAAAATGAAGCCTTTATAGTCTCGAAGTTCATAACAGGACCTAGTTTTCAAATTTTGCAATGGAGTCCGGAGAGCCAAGTTGTTTGTATCTCAAAAATGAACACGAGTACAGAATCAGTTGAAATCTATGCTCCTATAATAACTCGGCTCCCCGGTCTCTTCTGCAAAGTTTGAAAGCGATTTTCGGCAGCTCTTGTTAAGTACTTTCATAATAAGTTCAAATTCGTTCGGTCAATCCCTAGGCAGATTATCTGATTCGATAAAGTTTATATTCTGTCGATAACTAAATCGGAAGTTGTCATGATGTTCTTCATTTTCCAGCTTCCTGCTCAAATCTCCAATACGAGGAGCGGCGGCGGCGGTACGAAACGCGACGCAAATCAATGAATCAGAGAGCCATCTGACGCGCAATTATATGTCGCCACCTGCTCACCTTCTCAGTGTTAATCATCTTCATCATCAGACCCGCGAGAAAAAGTTCATTCTCCCTCTACGACCGCCATCGACAACACACCTGACGAACACACCTAACCACCCATCATCTGCAGATATTATCAGAAGTGATCAAGGAAAACGAAACGACAAAAACGAAAGCCACAACGAGAGTCACCATCAATCGGTATCGGATCGGAGGAGGAGGAGAGAGGGCGGCGGACGAGGAGACGCAGACACTCTTGCTCGACGAATCATCCGGTAATCGAGACACGGAGAGTATGCGAGTGGTGAGTCATTTATAATAAAGAAAAAAAAACAAAAGGTCTGAACCCTGTGTGTCAACCATACAGAAAACCTGAGTACTCCCAAAAAACATATTTTCAAATTTTTATTTGATCTACTTTTTTTGATCTTAGTAGTCTCAAAATCTAAAAAAAACAAAATTGTTCTTATTCGAAAAATATGTTTCTTTTTCCATTTCTAAGAACCCTTCCCTATCAGAAAGATTGAATATCTTAATAAACCTTACCGAATTTTCAGCGTGGCGGCTGCAGGATGCCGCTCTCACGGACCACCTTCACCATCCTACTTGGCATCCTGTTCGGTTTCTCGGCCGTCTACTACCTCACCGCACTCAAATCCCTCACCGATCCGATAAAATGTAATCCTGAAAAACAACTCGCTGGATCCGAAGATCTAGATATCATCAGTTCAAGAGCAGACGCAGACGTTTTCACGAGATCACAAACCTTCCCAGGTCATCGTCGAGGCTTGATTCTTGTGGCTATCATGACTGCTGCTAAATATGTTGATACACGTGCCTACAATGTGTGGAAGACATGGGCACAGCATATTCCCGGAAGAGTTTTAATATTCGTTGCCGAAGGGACCGAATCGATTCACGAGGATATGCCGTTGATTCGGTTAAAAGGAGTAGACGATACCTATCCACCACAGAAAAAAAGTTTTGCGATGGTCAAATGGCTGGCGGAGAATATGGCTGACGAGTACGATTGGTTCTTGCGAGCCGACGACGATTTATACATCAGAGGAGAAGAACTCGCCGCCTTCTTGAGGTCTGTAGACTCTTCTAAAGCACATATCATCGGCCAGGCGGGACTCGGTAACAGTGCTGAATATGGGCTTCTCGCTCTGGGATCCACCGATAACTACTGTATGGGAGGACCTGGAATCGTTATGAGCAGGGATACATTATTGTGAGTTTCGAACTTTTCGTTCTAAAATGGAGTATTATTGTTCCAGAAAAGTTTCTCCACATCTTGAATCTTGTCTTCAACACATGCTCACTTCACACGAAGACGTGGAACTCGGAAGATGTATTCGGAAATATGTCGGAGTGGCGTGCACCTGGAACTACGAGATGCAAAAGTTGTTCCATAATAATCAAAGTGCTATAAAAGAGTCGTATGCTAAAAATATGAAAGAGCTGAAAGATGCGATCACCCTCCACCCTATCAAAGATCCGGTTGTTATGAGGAAAGTTCATCTTCGGAACAGAGAAATCAAGTTGAGAGAAGCCCGTGCAAAACGGAGTCTGCTCAGTGCAGAGTTGAGTACAGCAAAGGCTCAAACTCTGGTTCGAATGTTGCCAAACCGAACAATCGATTTGACACCTTGGGATTACATCAATAATAACAAGATCCTGTTCTGCGCTGATCGAGTCAACTGTCCTCGGCATACTGTAGATTTGAGCATCCGAACTGAAATGGCTGATACTATCACTCAGGTGGGATCATATTCACTTCTGATTTCAACTCTTCGAAATTTCAGCTTTTTGACGAATTCAACACAAACGCCCGTCAACGAGGTCGTGTACTTCAGTTCCAGAGTCTTCAGTATGGATACATGCGAGTCGAGCCCACAAAAGGTGTTGACTACGTGTTGGACATGTTGCTCTGGTTCAAAAAGTTCCGCCCTCCAAACCGTACCACGATTTCTGTCCGAAGACACGCCTACGTTCAGCAAACTTTTGGTAAACTGCGAAGTCTTGCCGAAGGAGTTTTCCGGTCAAACATGCGTGCCAATTCCACACTTATCGAAGATCCAACGCTGCATATGATCATGCCGTTGAGAGGAAGAGCAGCAATTTTCGCTAGATTTGCTCAGCATCTGAAGAGTATCTGTGCAAGAGGAGGAGATGATTTGGCCGTTTCTCTCACTATCGTTTTGTATTCGAGCGATGACGAGATGGAGAACAGGTATATTAGACATTGTTTTGGGTTTTCACACCTTAACTTCCAGAGAAACAATCGAAATGCTTCGATCCAGCTCTATCCCAGTGTCCGTCATCGAGATGGGTGACGTCGCTTTCTCTCGCGGAATAGCTCTGATGCGCGGCGCTGAAACTCTTCCAGCCAACGCTCTGCTCTTCTTCACTGATGTTGATATGTTGTTCACTTGCGACGCACTGAAACGTATCAAGTCGAACACGATCCTCAATGCTCAAATCTATTTCCCAATTGTTTTCTCCGAGTTCTCGCACGAAAGTTGGTCCGAAAACGACAAACTGTTGGCGGATGCATTCCATTATGGCCGAGGTCGTGGTTACTTCAGACATTTTGGCTACGGTCTTGCTGCAATGTATAAAGTGAGTGCTAACTTTTCAAGATATCCATATGCATGTTGTTGGATTACAGGCGGATCTGATGGATATCGGAGGATTCGACACTAAAATAGAGGGATGGGGGAAGGAAGATGTGGATTTATTCGAGAAGGTGAGTTCAGGAACGAAGGTACGAGATATAGAGGATTTCGATTATTTCTAGGCCATCAAAAACGGACGGCTCCGAGTGATTCGTTCCCCTGAACCAGGACTCGTCCATATCTACCATCCCATTCATTGTGACGAGAACATGCCGACGGCTCAAAAAGATATGTGCCATGGCTCGAAAGCAGCGAGTCTCGCTTCCATTGACACACTTGTGGAGCAAATTGCGCAGTACACATGATCTTCACTTCTCATTTCATACGCCCACTCTCTTTCTTCATTCTCCAAATTCTCTTTCCGTTTTCCTGAATACGGTTGTTGTTCGATTTTCGTCCGGGTACTATTCTCTCACCACCACTCTCACACTTTCTACACTTCTCCCCCAAAAATGCTCACTTTTTCTATATTGCATCCATAATTATTTTCACCTTTTCCCGGTTTGTTTTATCATTTTCAATCAATACTCACCGAAATTGCCATGCTCCTTCGATACCTGAAGCTTGCCCCCATTTTCAGTTATCATCTAAAGTTCAAGATGAGTTTCAGTTAATCCCTCCCAATCATGTCAAATGAAACTAATTGTTCAGTTCAGCAGTACGTTGAAACGAGTAACATGCCTAAAAGCTCAGCCTTTCATTGTTCAAATCCTCTTCTATTTTCACTTGAATCACCATTATCAACTGATGTTTCGCTTTAAATTCATTTCATATTTCTGTTTTGTCGAGTCTTCGATCCCTGCTAGCTTTACAATATTTTCTCTCATCGTTTTTTGTTTGTAATGTTGCCATTTCTCTCGCCGTTCCTCCTTCGACTACAAGCAACGGTGCTTCGTTCCAATATATAATAAAAATGTTCAAATTGAAAAATTCATAGCACAAAATCCGGAATAGTAGTATTACAAAAGAAGCGTCTGCTTCGTGAGAAAAGTGCTTTACAGTAACAAAGTTTAAGATTGGGAGCAGTTGAGAATCACGTACATACATTCAGAAGAAACGCGGATAAAAGGAAAAAGATCGGTTATTTGGCAGAGATGTCTATTCAGATTTAGAAGTGGAAGGACCAGTAGACCCTTTTTTGGCTTCCAACTTTTTTCTATTCTTCTCGATCGTCGGCATCAGGGAGACACCGGGAGTGTGATTATTCCATGGAGCACGACATAATGGACAGTTCGGTCGTTCGTAAGTGCTCGTGCGAGCTCCGTGCCAACGTCGAACACAGCTGAAAAAAAGAGGAAAAATGGTTGGGTTCAGTGTGACTCGAAAATCACAGAGGATGGTTTATCCCTGGAACTAAAAACGCTACAAAAAAGGATCAACAGGCGAAATGAAGCTCACGAGGAATTCTATCGATAGCAAAAAAGTACAGTTGAACATACTGGCGGTTAGCAGATATGTGACACTTTTCATAGTTGCAGACGAACCGACAGATTACTCAGCTCCAAAACAAGATATTCTGTCAAATTTAGCATGAAATTATAGATCTAGTCTCTAACATATCTGATGGCGACCTGCTTGAGAAATAACGGATCGCGAGTCGAACTAGAAAGACGAAATTTGAAATGTTTTCAATTATTATAATCGGTTTTATATGTTCTAGCCCGATCCGCGACGCTTCACTGAACGAAACGATTCACATAAATAGCTCATTTTGAGCTGAGTAACCTGTCGGCTAGCTCGCGAAGCACCATTTCTCAGCTCACAGTCAATACTGTCAATTCGTCGTTTTTACAATCCTTAGTTCAACATTTGTTCATCTGGCAACTTTTTTGAGCATTCAGGAGAGAAGACCGTTTTCAGATCATCTTTACTGTCGAAGAGAATAACTATTCTCATTTTCAAATCTACTCATAATTTTTTTCAAAGACTCACTCAGCACAACCCAGAAACTGCAGACACTTTCTACATCCTTGCGGTTTGACTGGTGTATTCGAGCACATCGTACAATCTCCCCACGTGGGATCGCTGAAAATTGAAATTGCGAACCTATGTATGAGAAATGGACTTACGGCTCCATGGCCTTCCCTCCCCGTTTTGGGGCTGTTGGCGGAGGAACTTGATATTCGTCGTCGTCGTGATACAAATCGAGCTCTCGGTTGTACATATCCCGATCCTCCTCATAAATCGGTTGTGCAATATTGTTTGGTTCCGCTCGGAGATGGCCAACCTCGTCCATAAGATCCTCATCATCACTGTCCAAATCCGAATCGTCTTCTCCGTCGTCGTCTTCATCTTCTTCATCACTATCATCCTCGAGATCTTCAGAATCATCGAAATTCTGTGGCATATAGTTCACATCTCGGGCGTTGTCTCGCATGAGCTCTTCCGCGAGCAGTCTATGAATGTAATTCGTAGAAACGGCCGGTCGGTTTCCACTTGGCCGAGCAACCTGTTCAATATCATCCTCATCATCATCATCATCAGAGATCACGACAACTACGGGGGTGTCGTTGGCTCGCACTCGAGGCCCTGTAAAGAAAAATGATATTGAAAGAACTTCCAAAAATAATTACAGCCCTGTAACTTGGGAACTGAAACCTTAGGCAAAAATGAAGCACCTGATATTTTGGCGGAAAAATATTTTTTTCCTGAAAACGACTTGATTTTTGACTATTTTCTCCTAAAACCATATGTTACCGATTTTCAGATTCATACAGTTCCATAGTCAGGGGGTGGGCATTACTCACCGTTAGATGCAGCATTTCCTCGTCGTCCTCGAGCAGCACCACGACTCGGAGCCCTCACCTCCGATGCATTTCTTCCTTCAGTTACGGTACGACCTCTTCCTCTGGTTGAACTAGATGGTCCAGCTGCCACTTCTCTGACTCCGCGGGCTCCTCGTGCTCCACGAGCTCCACGAGCTCCACGAGCTCCCCGAGCCCCCCTGGCTGCCTCTCTTCTGATCGGACCTCCACCATTACTCGGTGTCGCTGACGATGAGGCCGCCGAAGAAGGTTGTGCTCTGCTTCCACCCCGATTGCTCCTATTCTGTCCTCTTCTCGACGTCGCCGCAATCGGATCGGGTCGATTGGCCTCTGGACTTCCCGGTGGAGTATCCGCGAGCAGCTCTTGATACAACTCTTCTTGATACGCCCTCGCATACTCAGCGTCCCTTCTCTCCTGCTCCAGGAGCATCATCCGACGTCTGTATTGACTTTTTTTTTGAAATATTTCGAAAGAGTTGACTTACTGTTGCTCGGCGACTTCAGCGTCGGACATGGCTACGCCTGCAGATGCCATCCAGAGACAACTGGTTAGTGCTAGTTCAAGTACCTGAAAGCTGGAATCAGCACTTAATAAGTATTCTAAATCTGCATAATTAAAGGTTGACGAAGAACTCGGAACACGCACTGAATATCGAGTTCACATTCACTACTATTCAAAACCTAGTCCACTAAATTTGCGGCCCTTGACCGAGAATTATTCAAAGTTCCTGTCTGGGTCTCTCACTATTTTGCACTTGCAAATGGAGCGCAGTTGCACAAATTCTTCGCCGCACCTTTCAAAATAAAAAATTGTTAGTAAACTAATATCTCGATAGTGAAATTGGATTATTTGATTCATTTACAAATCTTTCATTACCAAAATAGTCTTGAAAAACATGGATTGAAGTAGTTTGTGAGGGACAGAAAATGTGCAGATTATTTCCAATAGAATGAAATCTATTTTACAGGCAGTTAGAGATGGACGGGGAAGTTCATAATTTCGGTGAGGTACAGTTATCGAAGTTCCTCTTCTACAGTGCAGCACGAGCGCGACGACGAGTAGCTGCTGTTGGTCTTTGTTTCTTTTTTGCGATCTCACTCATGGCAGAGACATCAGCCTTTCTACGCCATTTGTTTCTACAGAGAGGACAGGAAGCATGGGGTTGAGCCGTGTTGAACCAGTTAACGACGCATCTGTAAACTGTGTTAAAACCCTTGCTGCTCTAGTCAGACTCTTACGTTGCACATCCCAAGATTTGCTGACAGCGATTGCATCCTTGTGGTTGAATAGGAACTTCGAAACACATCGTACAGTCGCCCCATGTTGGTTCCGGCACGCCAACTCGGAGTGGTGAGTTTGGGATAGTTCCGGACGTACTGGGCTGGTTAGAATTGTCTATGAAGAGGTTCGCCACACTGGATCTGCGATTCTGCCGAGAAACGCGCCCAATTCTTCTAGTCGGTGGCAGAGCTCTTCTAACAAAAGGACCTGATGGGTTGGAAACTTGAAGATGCATACGTTGTTGTGTATTGTTGTCGGAATCGGAACTGACGCTGCTGTTGCTTGAAAGAGAAGTAGTCTCTGATAGCCCCGACATTTCTGAACCACTCCTATTGGATTCGGAAGAACTGCTCGAGTCCCCGTTTGCTCGAGCTGGTGGGTGTGGTGGTTGTCTAACCACATCGTCCTCATCCGATGAGTCAGAACTGATGAGGTCTACGTTCATTGGTCTGAAAAACGTTGCGTCAGCAGAATCAGTCATAGGTTGTCCACGGGGAGAGTCAAAGTTGATTTCAGTATGGATGGTGAAGGTTAAGTTCTGAATCACTTCTGGTGAATCCGGAGCGACAACAGCTTGTGGTTGATTAGGACGATGTCGTTGATCGTGCGCTGCTTGCAAACTACGCGCATATGCGAGATCCTTTCTCTCCTGTTCGTACCGACGAATTTCGGCCCTGAAAGCAAAATCAGTTAGAATATTTGAGTCAAAAACATTTACAATTGCGCCTGGATATTGACAGTGTCCATCGAGAAAATAGAAGACCGTCGATTGCGATTTCTGGGAGGCGCCATCGAGTAGTTCGACGTTTTCGAGTAACTGAAAAATTCGAAATAATTTTAGAACCTTTTTGAAAGGGAATTTGAAAAAAAAAAACTCAAGCACAGGTTTTGACCACGGACAAAACAGAATGTTGCGTCGCAATGTCAATCTGAAACATGTTTTGATGCCGCACAAGTGTACTGTAGAGGGTTTCGACACGACTCGAAAACATGTGTCGTGCGCCTTTCAACTGTAGTTCACAAAATTCGCTTTTCTTTTAATCTTGCCAATCTGTACCTGAATTATGTAAATTTTGTTATCTACAAAGCTTGCAAAGAATTTATTCAAAAAAACCTTCCCGTAAATTGACGATAAAGCTAAAACATAAATCTCTGTTTAACACCGGGCTCATTTGGCCATTCAAATGTCTTGAAAAGAAACAGAAGGAAAACAACTGAGAAAAGTGCGATTTGAGAAGCAAGTTCAAAAAAGAGTAGAAGCTTCGATCGATGATTAGTCACTGTAAGCCTCCACATGGCATACGAAATTATGTAGTAGCGCATTTCGAACAAATGGGCTGGGACTAAAACCATCAAAGATGCAAAAATAAACAGCGATTTATGGAGAATGTGAAGGTTTGGAGTCGACGATATCATGAATCTTAAAGAGAAGGTGTAGAGTGGAGCGAGGGTCGCTCGAATGGCTGGATTCCTCAAGAAACGTTTCCAGATATAAAATGTGAAATGACGATTATCAGCCAGCAGATATGGATGATCGTAAGAAAAGTTATAAACTAGCACTGCAATCACTCCTTGAAGACCGAGTGCTTTCAAATCGGTCAGATGTCTCAGATGGGATAGTAGGTTTGGGAGGATTTGAGGAAACGTGTGAGCAGCACAAAACGCCAACATGTAGAAGAATTGTGCAATGTGAAACTTTGGTTCGTGAGCTTTCGCATCTCCGAGAACGATTTGGAAGTTGTTGAAATATAAAAAGGAGAGGAATCCAAGAGCGAGACCAATAAACGGCCATAGTGAAACAACTGCGAGAAAGAGATTCTTGACGTTGTCATACTTCGATCGAGCAGTGTCAATTCTTGAGGCGAGAACTGAGAATGCATATATGGCTGCCCACACAATATTCGTTTGTCGGGTTAGAACGGAGACGAGGAAGAAGAGGGCGGAAATGAGTGGAGTTCTGGAATAACAGTTTTTAAGGAGTTGGTGCATTCGTTTTTTACCCGATAGAAAATCCCCAAATGACTGATGTCAAGGACAATAGATCTGTGTAAAAAAGCATAGATGATGTCATCAGAATGGGGAGGGAACCCACAATTGAAGCAGTTAGCCACACGTCTTCCTGAAAGAATAAATTCGAATTTTGCAAACAAGGATCAGATCAACTCACTTTCACAAACATTCTTCGAAAACGACAAAATGCTGGGATCGCGAAAAACAGAAGAACCGAATTGGAATATCTCTCATACCCTCCACAAAACGGCATCGATAGAACATACAGCGCTGGAGGTGTCGTAATCATCGGATTCCATGTGTAGTTTCCAGAGCAGTAAGATCTAGTTTGAGCTGAATTTCGACACTAGGTATCAGAGAAGGAGTTACACTCTTACAAATGTGAAAAATCTCGTCCATGTATGGTGCGGGTACATAATGATAGACGACTGTGGTTAGAAGAACGTGAATTGCACAGAAGAACGAGCTAAGGAGAAAGTCAGCTGAAACATGATAATTTATACTTTTCCGTCTAGATTGTGTTATACTTTTTCTGGTGACTCCTTCAAATGGAAGACGTATTCGGGAAGTTTTTGCTCCTGTCATCTGTTTTGTGTAATTTTCACTGAAAATCGGAGATATCGTCTACTGCTTCAAAAAAACTTTCCCTGCTCCGCAAACACCTGAGTCGACGACAGTTTGCGTACCGGCGGGAGCGTTCAATTTTCGAGAGTCTCGAGGTCAACCCACATTTCCCCCTTTTTTTTCCACTTTCTTTTTTCCAATCTTTCGTAAATTTCCCGAAAAGAAGTGTCCCACTGGGACGTGTGTCAGAAGATAGTTTTCGACATGACACTTCACAAATTCTCGGCGTAGAGGAGCTCAAACACTTGTCACTTTGCATCGAGAAGGTTTGGGAGAAATGCCAACGATTTATCGCAATAGTTGTATCCGATAAGAATTAGAATGTGTTTCGGAAAACATGCAATGAAACAAGAGCCACATCACTCTATCTTCGGAAAGTGCTAATTCGCCATTGTTCATGAATAAATAGATGGAAGTGTCTCTTCTATTCTTCCCCTCATCCATATATCGTCTTCGAATTAGGGAGGCCCACACACACACACACACACACACACACACACCAAAGGCTCAAGAGACATCGGAGCACTCCATCATTCGACCAGTCCTCCTCGAAACAACACAAAACCGATCCATCTAACACCTCGCTCCCCCGTCTTCTTCTTCCTCCGTCAGTCCCTCCCCATTTCTTCTTCCCTCATTGATTACTTTTTGTTCTTCCTCTTCGTTCCGTCCCGCCCATCGTCTCCTCCTCTTCGTGTTGCAAACACCCCATTCACCTTGATTTATGGCGCCGCCTCACCAACAGAGAGAGAAGGAGAGAGACTGCCACAGAACTCTCGAGACAGATATGTTATTGCTTCTCGGCGGGTGTTTTATGTGTTTTATGGCACATTTTTAGTGGTACTTGACTGATTTATGACTAATTAAGATTTGAAGTGGTGTTCTTCCCAGAAGTTATTAGTATAGGTTTTGGTTCACAATGTCTGAGAGTGAGTCAAGCCATACAAAATAATATTTTCCGACTGACCGCCCACCAGCAGGTGTGAACCATCTGGGTCCATCTTCCTTCCACCATCAAATCATCACTTTTGTTGCATCGGAATGTCATTTTCGCAGTTTCTTTTGGGTCATAAAATCCGTTTCCCTGGTTTATATGATGCACTTTCAATGTTTGTTTTTGGAGGCTAATAGAGGGAACCGAATGAAGAAAACCACTGGAGGCGAATACGTTCATTTCTTTCCCATAAACTCGTAATCAACAAATTTGTCCTCTCTTATCATCAGTTGTCAGCGTCTCTTCCTCCTCCACAGTTCATCTCACTCCTGGTCCATTTTTCATTTTCTTTATCAATCACAAGTCACTCTCGGCTCGCTCCATTCTCTTCTGGTGTCACAAGCGCTCCCAGTTGCTCTTTCTCTCGTTCAGTACTTTTTCATCAAAACGAGCGTTTAGTGATCCATTTGATTTGATTCCCCAATTGAATTTGACACCCATCTCCGTGGTCGAGGGAGGAGGGGAAGCTCTACGGATTGTTGCGAAACTTGCACCAGTTTAGAAGTTTATTTTGAATTTTGTCTCCCTTTTATGGATTTCATGGCTTTTTAGGACCATACCAGAACAAGGAACTTAATTGACTTCATTTTACCAGGAATGAAGGTACTATGCAAATGTTTTTTAAATGACACAAATGTAGAATAAAACCTGGGCTTCCGAACATGCTATGTGGCTACCTGCTCAAACTTCCAGAAGTCGATCATATTTGCTCCGTAAAAAAAAAGATGACTGTCGCACGGCGTTCAGAATTTTTCGGAGCAAGAAGCTCGACTTCTAGGAAGTTGTGCATTCTCGGAGTTTAATAGTTAAATATTTTTCATTCATTCTTTTTTCTCATGAATCGAGAGTTTTATTTTGTTACTCCAACCTTTCCAATTGCCCACTCTTTTCAACTTGTCAGGTCGTTGCTCTTATCGGTCCAACGAATCGATCGTATGTCTTGTCTCGCTCGATTCCAATCTTTCCCACCTCGTTTTTCTCCTCAAAGAAGAATACCCCGAATGTTTTCAATATGAATCATTGGTTTCAATTCTTTTTTTCAAATCGAGGATGTCTTCTTCCTTCTGCTCTTTCGCGTGTTCTGTCTTCATTTAACACTGTGTGGCAGGTGGTGGTTTTCTCTTTGCCGATGCACTCATTAGGGGTCGGCTCGTAATCGAAAATTACACTCGAACGATGTCGTAATTATTCTCGCAGAGATTTATACAGCTCTAGTCCGTTCTTGCGTGCGTCGGAAGTTGCGCAACGCGAGTAGTACGGTAATCATCTCTTTCATTATAACAAACGGTCCAGTTTTCCCTACATAAATTCAATTCATGAGTCTCTAGTCCAATGTCTACATTGACCTCTCTTTGATTTGTTTTTTTTGAAAACGAAGGTCGTTTTCATTTCACACAAGTTTGTATTGGAGAAACGAGCGTCACACTATAATCTGTTTGTTTTGTTATCTGTTTTGAAGATTCTTCTTGACTTCTCTATAATGCTGAAACCATTCTTGCAAACGGATTGGCTGAACGGCTTCAAAACCGGTATTCAGTCGTTCTAAATATTAAATTATCGATATAGCTAGAATTTTGAAAATGGCTAAAATTGGATCTTTTTAATCTAGTCCATCCTACATGTGAGATTGCAAGTTTTATTTCTGAACTATTTTGTTCTCAAACTTCACCCTTTTGAGCTCAACTTACTTATATTTCAGATAAGCTACGAATTCTGCTATGCACTAACACTTAATCCACGATATCTGCGCTCGAAACTACATAATGTATCGACCTCTCATCATATTCTTCGTAATCCTTTTCGAATGCTCATCTGCCGATCAACGTCTTTCATCAACATCGATTTCGTCTATGAACGGATTTTCGTCGACCCGTAAATGCGAACTCATCACCATCCCCATGTGCAAAAATCTGGACTACAACCAGACGGTTTTCCCAAACCTTCTCGGTCACACTAGTCAAACAGAGGCCAATCCAGCAATCTCTCAATTCAATCCACTAATCAAAGTGAAATGTTCCGAAGACATTCGTCTCTTTCTCTGTACCGTCTATGCTCCAGTGTGCACAGTTCTCGAGAAACCGATTCAGCCGTGTCGGGAGTTGTGTTTATCAGCGAAGAACGGATGCGAGTCATTGATGAAAAAGTTTGGATTCCAGTGGCCTGATCAATTGGATTGCAACAAGTTCCCTGTGACGGATTTGTGTGTCGGGAAGAATTCTAGTGATTCAAGCAGTTCCAAGAAGTGAGTTTTTGAAAACAAGGATGAATCAGGACCCTCAAAGTTTTATAGTCCAAGTTACAGAAGCAGCAGTGATGTCACTTTTGGAGTCTCCACCATCGCCAATGAAGTAGTTCTTTCGCCGAAAAAGTGTCCACACGTAATGCACACCACCAGTGGATCACATTTCTCGCTGCCTCTGCTGAGTGGACGTCTTCCTGATTGCTCACTGACGTGTGAAGCCGACAATCATGTTCCGATGATGTTCGATGGACGAATCAGACGAATTCTCCGAATCTGGACCGCGGCATGGTCCGTCGCCTGCTTTGTGTGCTCCCTGTTCACCCTCGTCACATTCCTCGTGGATCTATCTCGATTCGCATATCCAGTTCGCCCGATTTTGTACCTTGCATTTTGTTATTTGGCGATTTCGCTGGTTTATATGATAGGTAAGAGAGCAGCTAGGGGAAGAATTCCAAATAATCGGTTTTTCAGGCGTCGTTGGTGAGGATGGATTCGCTTGTGGAACGTATGGATCAACTCCGAAAATCCTTGTCACTCAAGGAGGAGAGAATGTTGGATGCAGTGCTCTTGCCGTCGTTCATTACTTTTTCTTCATGTCCAGTTGTGCATGGTAAGCATTCCCACCCCTTGTGAACTTTCGAAAAACGAATTTTTAGGTGGCTCGTTCTTTGTCTCGCCTGGTTCCTGGCAGCTAATTTGAAGTGGGGAGCAGAATCGATCGCTGCACTGTCTCCATACTTCCATGCCATGTGCTGGGGAGTTCCGGCCGTCTTATCAGTTACTGTCTTGGTCACGAATTCGGTCGATGGAGATGTGTTCACTGGAATTTGCTCAGTTGGAAATCTGAATCCCTCGACTCTCGTCTATTTCTTCTTCACCCCTATCGTCGTTTCGCTGGGTAAGTTTTTACCAGATTCACTGAAAAACAAGCGGCGTGTACAATGGAGCAAATCGAATTTATCTTCGTTTTCCTCTCAATATACGTTCTATTTGCAGCCCTCGGAGCAGTTCTACTCGTCTGTGGAATTTGGTCGATGATTCGAATCCGAAGTTATATAAAACTACAACATGCAGATGTGGAGAGAAATATCAGTAAACTGGAGAAGCTGATGTTGAGAATCGGAGCATTTGCGATAATGTATTCACTGCCAACGGCAATGAACGCGGCTATTATGTGGTATCAAGCAGTGAATATGCCAGCGTGGCTGGAAGGATGGCTTCATCATAGATGTATTCGACTTCAAGATCGAGAGGACTTCGGATTCACCTACCCCATCGACGAATGTCCGATGGATCCGAAAGTGGCTGCTCCGGAAATCGTAGTTTTCCTGTTAAAGTCAGTTTCAATGAGACATCTGGATCTTTTTTCAATATCGCAAAAATTCCACAACTGAGATAAAAAGTAGCTAGATGTTCACGAAACTCCTCTTATAGCGTCCCGAAATTTCAGCACTATTTCGGTGTTCTTCGAGTCTATGCCTCAGCTTCTAGACACTTTAGGCACACTAGCTTATTGTACAGTAAAAACTAGTCTTATTGAAAAGTGTTTAAAGCTGAGATAAAAACTCTCAAAGTACCGGATGAGTGCTGGCTGGGATTTCAAGGAGCCATAAGTGGAGTTACATGAACATCTGAATACTTTTTGTTTCAGATTCGGAATACACAGATAAGATACTTGAAAAAAGTTCAACTCGCTTTCTCAGGAGATCGCTAAGATAGTCTTCATTCTATTTCATTCCAGATACGTGTCTCAACTGGTCGTTGGTATCACCTGCGCAATTTGGGTTGTCTCCTCGAAAACCCTCTCCAGCTACCACAAAGCATACCTGGCGCTGTCTTCCAGGACGCCCCCTGTACCGAATCATGTTGACCAGGTCAACATGAGGTGAAAATTTCTTGTAATTTCTCTCCTTCCCATTCTTATACTATTCTCTACCGACCCAAAACATCGCCCACCCATTCTTTGTAACTTTTCTGTCGTCCCCATCTTTTGCTTCTATTGGCGCCGTCGTCCCCTCCATCCACCACCCCAGAATCATTCCCAAGAGCATGATCCATCTTTGTGTCTGCTCTCTCCTCGTCTACAATTGTCTCTCACGACGCTTCCTGATTTGAGCAGCGACGAGCACATTTCTGAGAAGCAGTTCTCCTCAAAAAGATGCGCTCGCCATACAACAAGGAAAAGAGAAAAGAGACTTTTGGAAAACTGAGATGGGGAAAAATGATATTTTTAGTTTTGAGAACGTTAGGTTTCGATGAGCAAGCAAAAGAGCAGAAAGCTTAAAAGTATAACTCAGGTTACTGTAGATCAGTTTTCACATTCATCTCGTTGCCATTCTCTCATGTATCTCGACCCCGCCCTTTTTACTCATGTTTCTGTTCTGTTGTCACACCAGCTCCAGCACAAGGTACACAAAGCCACACAAACTTTTCCCAATTTGAGCACTCCAATCCAGGGTAAATCACTCTCATCCCAGTCTTCTCAACTTTTAAATTTGATCCTTTACTCATTATTTATATTCTCCTTTGCTTTTTCAGTGTATATAAATTATGCAATATTATTATTGTGGGTCGTGGTATGCAAAGGAACGGAAAGAATCTACAGATGAGGGAAAGAAAAACTAAAAGCTAATAATAAAAGTCATGAAAATCCTTGAGAATTGATTTCGAAAGACAACAAGCAAAACAGACTCCAACCAGTTGAATCGCCGCCAACACTGCGCAAATTCCGCCGACCATTGCTCCGTTTTGAACCGTCCATTCTGAAATCCAAAAAGTTCGCAATCACGCTCTATTGATATAGTGCAACAGAGCGCACTATGATTTCTTCAAAAAAAAGACTGACGTTCGACACTGTGAATGCAGCCGGCCTCGAAAAGAGGCGCGTTTTCTCGAACACATCCCTCCATTTCTTCGATGCAACAAGAGTCGGGAATCGTTGTGAAAGTGAGCCAATCGGATGAGTTTGTCACTCCACAGCATCCGAATAACTGAAGAACAAATTGATTTATTGAAGATTTTTTTCTTCTTATAAGGGATTGAAGTTCTAGTTTTCAGTGTATTTTCTACATGCAGCTCATAGATTTCAAAAACTCGCGGTTCTTCTAAAATTTTTAGCGTTTTTAACGAATGAGCTGTTTTCTAAAAGTTTCAAGGAACTACTCAAGATGAAATATCTAGTATAGCTTCCCCGATTTTTGAAGACGCGATCCTCGAGCTCAAATCTTGGTAATCAAAATTGAGATAGAGCGAGCCGGAACGGTGGTATTATTTTTCAGATTTTAAGGAAACGGTAAAGTTCGAAAGGTTTTGGAGGAGTTACCTGAGTTGGAACTACTCGACCACTAAATTTGAAGAATGAAATGTGAGAAGTTCGAGAAGTTTAGTGGATGTTGAATTCAGGAATCATACTATAGACACTGAAGTTACAGATTTATAAAATATTGTCAAGAAAGACGACCGAAATCAGTCCAAAGTTCAGATTTCTCACTTTGTCAGAGGATTCAACAATCTGATTGAAAATCCAAGCAGAGATTTCAAATTCTCTTTTTTTTCAGAATTTCATATGAGTCATCTGGAGCAAGATGAAGCGTAACGGAAGTTAAAGAACTCACTAATTTACAACGAAGTTTCTCTTTCACACAATATTCTTCCCATGATTCGAAAATTTATAGATTCTTTGAATGTTCAGCCTTACATTTCAGAAACTACTACAGAACTTGTAGAATCTTTCTTATTTTTACTTCCAAAATCGAGATAATCTACGACTTCTGCTCATAATTCTTTCTAGATTACCCACACTTTTCAGCTTTTCCCCCATCCCCCAAAAGTTGACCTCCACCAATAATCCCTCCCTAAGACCCTCTTCCCCAAAAACGAACCTGATGCGTCTTGTCCCAAGCACTCTCCACTCCTCGACTCTCGTGATATCTCACCATACCCGTCTGAAAACGATTCACAATTTATTCCAAAAGCCAAACAAATATTCACCTGAAGTTGATTAGAAATACCGAGTCGGAAACTGTCGTGCAGCGCATAGCCAATGATGACAGCCGCGATTTCACAAGTCTGAAAAGGCGGGAAATTAGAGAGGAAGATTGAGTGACAGATGGGACTTCTAGACGTGTGTTCGGACGTTTGTAGGTGCCTTGAATTCGCGGAAAAACTAAAATAATAAGTTTGAAGTTTGTTTACAAGCGAAAAGATTAGGAGTCTTCTTCAATAAGAAGGACACCAGATATGGAGGAGAAGCGGAAGTGGAATGATTCACGCTAAGAACGGGAAACGGGAGGCAGTTTCCCACCCATCTAGAGGATTTTCTCTGATACACCGACACCCTCTTCCTGTAACTTTGACCAAATTGTTCAAGCTTTATGTTAAAATAAATGGTCAACTATTAGAGTGCTTCTCTGTTGATCATTAACATTTTGTTAGTTGACCACTTTTTTGATAGCTGTCACAGTGCCGAGATGAATTTGCTCAAAGTGATGGTAAGAAGGTGCCGGTAGATTAGAATGAATACGGTGTCCTCAACACCAGTGTTGAGCGGAAATGAAATTTCACATCACGGAAGACGGAAGACGGAAGACGGAAATATATTTTTTTGACGGAAGACGGAACACGGAAAACGGAACAAAAATTTTTTCACGGAACTCGGAAAACGGAAGACGGAAGAAAAAAATGACCGGAAGACGGAAAACGGAAGGAAACGGAAGGAACTCCCAAAATTCGAAAAATTGCGACAATTTTCGGAATGATATTCCCGGAGTGATTCCGAAAAAAAATTTCTCAAAATTACTGTTTTTACAAACTCAAAATGGTTTTGCATCGTTTTCAGCATGTCAAATAGTTGTTACCAAAGAAAATTCCCAAAGTATGTCTGTGAAAATCTTGCATGCTAGAAAGAAATTGAAATCAAAAAATCGTCAAACACCTAGAAAGTTTACGGAAAACGGAAGACGGAAACCGGAAGAAAACTATTTTCACGGAAAACGGAACACGGAAGACGGAAGAGAAAAATGAACGGAAGACGGAAAACGGAAGGAAACGGAAGGAATTCCGCTCAACACTGCTCAACACCCGTTTCCAGAATTGAAAAAAAGAAAGATCCGATCCTGATTCCGATTCCGATTGAGATTTCTCGAGACCTTCATTCTAAAACCAATCATATTCCGATTTAAAACAAATCATGGAAACAGTTAGAAAAAGAACCAATAGAAGAAGAATTATTGACAGATATGAGAACCTTCAGAAGTCCTGAATTTCAAATGTTGGAAATTAAAACAAAATTTGAAGAAGGGTTTTTGAACCATGTGCTCAAAAGCTTTATCTCAAATAACAGGAAGTTCAAACAAACTTCTTGCCAACTATTATCCTTTTAGAAAAAATCTTCAACTCAGTTTTCAGCAGTTGAAAAAGAGTTCCAAACGATCCCATTTTTGTGAAAAGTTTGTATATGTATTAAGCAACTTTAGATCTTCATTTTTGTAGTTGCTTCCTTTTCTTGAAGTCTACTGTCAAGTCAGATATTCCGCGTTGGAGATTAGAGGTCTGCATAGAAAGGGTCAAATTAGCACGAAAATAAATCGAATTCGAGGTGGCCTCACTTTTTGAGTCATGAATCTCCTGAAAGTGGTTTTCGGAAAAAGTTGTCAACTACAAAAACGAGCAGCTAGAATAACTCAATACACCCACAAAACTTAAAAAAAATCGAGTAACTGGGAGTCCGTTTTTGAACTGAAAATGTCGATTCGTTGTCCGAACTCAACGATTACCTCTGACGTTTGATATCTCAGAATCCCTTCGAGAAACCGATGTTTCCAGAACCCAAACTCACGATCAGAAGTGCGAGAAGAACTGCAAACGAAACAGTAAGACAGTAGTTCTCTCGAATCGCTCCACAACATCCGAGGAATCCGAGAAGTGTGCACAAAGATCCGATGACCAATAGAATGATCGGAGTGGCTAACCTCTCATCGCCTAATATGTCTAATACATTGTCAAATTTCAGCTGAAGAATCGATCCGACGATGATCAGTGACAGTCCGCCGACCTGAACATGTACCAGTTCTCAAACCGATCTAAAAATCTACCGTACCCATAGCACTAGATTCGCAAGGAATAGCAGATACTTGACGATGGTGACGCCTCCTTCGACCATGACTTTCTTATCACGACGATGCCATCGATGGAGAAAAAAAAGAAGAGAATGCAGCAAATAGAAGACGTCAGTTGTGACTGAGGGAAGGAAACAAGAATGAGAAGAGAGGCGACAACACAATTGAGTCGACGGGAAGGGGCGGATGCTCCGAACTCCGCCCATTTTGTGTGCTGGAGAGCAGTTGATACTTCTCCTCTTTTGGTGCTTCTTCATGTCTTTCTCTCTTGAGTCGACGCGAGCTTTGGGGAATATAAGGAATATTCTGAAGATAGTTGGGAGGAAGAAGAGTTTTAGGGTAGCGTTGGGACTCTGGAGGGCGGCGCCCGCGGCGATCAAATCTAGACGTTTTGCTGTGAGCTCAAATTCATCACAAAAAACAATTCAAGGCAACGCAAGGGGTAGAAGAAACAAAACGATTCAAAGGAAGCAACAAAAAAGAAGAAGGCGATATATAACTATTTGGGTCAAACAGAAACAAAAAAAAAACAAGAATCAAGTTGTAAGTGAAGTTGAGATGACTAGATTGGGCGAGCTTTGACCTGTCCAAGACGTCCTTTGGCCATCTGAAATAGAACTTGGTAGATTTTCAGACAACAGAACAGTATAATACCTTTCTCTTCTCCTCAGCGAACATCGTCTTGTTGGCCTTCTTCTCAACTCTTCTCTGCTTCCTGGCCTCCTTGACTGCCTTCTTTCTCAAGCTTCTCTGTTCAGGGGTTTCACCCTTCGGACGGAATGTGGACACCGTCGAGAAAACGCTCTCCTTTTCATCTGCATCGTCCTCCATATCCTCATCCTCTTCCTCGTCCTCATCCTCCTCCTCAGCAATCTCCATCTCTTCAACAGCCTTATCGAAACGTTTCAATGCCTTTTTAGACAATCTTCGTGGCTCCTTGATCAGTGTCGGATGGTTGTAGATGTTCGTGTATTGAGTAGCGAAAGACTCGCAGTCCCACTTCATCTTCTTGTTGGTTCCCTCGTCCACTTCGACAATCTCGTACTCTTCTTTGTCCTTGATGACTCCTTCCTCAATAAGACGCATTCGTTCCCGAACGTAGTGTTTGGCGAGCTGCAAAATGGAATAATAAAGAAATAAATGAATACGAGTAGTACCTCTTCATCATACTCTGCATTCGAAGGCCCTTTGTCATTAACGAGTTTATGAAGACGTCCAGCGTTCGGCTCAAGGGCACCTCCAATCTCGTAGTCATCTCCGTCGAGCTCACCAATCTGAAACAAATTTTTGAGGCTCTGGTCGCTCTTTTTCTTTTACCTGCTCAGTATTGTATTCTCTATCCATGAGCTCCTCAAAAGCATCGTCTATGACTCTCTGCTCTGTTCTTTCCGGTCTGATTTCTCCGACCGTTTCTTCTCCAAAAAGCTCTTCGTCATCATAATCATCGTACGGTTGCTCATCATCCTCATCGTCGTCTTCCTCGTCCGAATCGCCAGCTCTTCTAGCCTCGCGGAAGAACGTGGTTCGTTCATCGACAACTCCACCTGCCAACGAAATGAAGTTATCTTCAAGTTCTCCCCCATTTCTATCGTCTGTGACGTCTTCCAAAGCATTCGCAACGTCTTCATCGAAAAACTCGGGCTTTTTCATAACTCCAGTGAGTCCGAAGAGTGGAGGAGCCGGAGGGAAAGCCGGTGGACCAGAAGTTCTGATTGTCGTCTTTTCGACTTCTTCATGAACATTCTCCAACTTCATGGGCTGAAATAGATCGAGATAAAACAAAAACGCCTAATCATACAAACCTCATTGATGGCTCTCATATGCTGCAAATAGTCATAATCATCATCATAATAGACTCCGAACTTCTGTTGCTCTTCCAAGTGCTCTTGAGTCGGTTTGAAACGTTCACTTCTTTCCCTATTATCCGGCACCAGACGGAAGCTTTGACTGGCTTTCTTTTCAATGAACGCCTTCTTTTTACCCATTTTTGTTCTCTTGGAGAGATAAGTTTCCAGTAACCTGGAAAGATGTGATTTGAAACTGCGAGTTGTTACCTCGGAGGAAATAGGATTTGGACAAACACCATTCAAAAGTTTTGAGAGCACACAGTTTGAATTGACAAATTCATTTCGAAAAATTCCGTAGACCCAACAGAAAAATAATTAATGATTAAGGAAACAGAAAGGGGCAGAGAAAAGTATAACAGTAACACTGTCAACCGGAAACAAGCATAGAAAAGGTGGACTTACTAAAATGAAATGTGAAGAGTGCGGATAGAGAAAGATATAGGAAAAAGGGACGGGGGAAGGGGTGTTAAACAACTAATCAATTCAACAAACGAGTCAACAAGTATTGGCGCCTGCAAACAACTTTGGAAGCCATTTGCAGGCGCCATGAAAGGCTTATTATCGGGTTCCGGAAATTGGTGAGACGACTGAGTATGGAAAACTTAGAAAGCGCGCTGCTTCTGTGGATGGCGACGTTGTTGACCACCCTGTGGTCCCCAGTTTCCTCGCTTTCCATCTTGTCCTGGTCCTCCTCGTCGTTCTCCTTGATATCCACCAGATCCCTTCTGCTTGTCTCCTTGCCGCTCGTTCCTGCCTGGAAACCACGATCCTGGACCTTGGTAACCTCCACGACCGGTGCGTGGCTCCAGAATTTGCTCATTGTTCTCAGCTAGAGTTTGCAGTTTGTCGGACAGGTTGAGTGCCAGCATCTGGAGACGGGATGGTTCGACGCGGTGCATAATGAGGCAATCAGTTGGTTCATCGAGAGTAGCGGAGAGCTCTTCTTGAATGATCATCTTACTGAAAAATAATATTGAACACATAAACCCGTTTTTTATAAGTTCACCTGATAATGCTGTGCACGTCTTTCTTGGAGAGGTCGAACAAGGAAGAGAGTTTCTTGAGTGAAACAGTGGAGTAGACAGTGGAATAAGTGAGAAGATAAGTTCTAAGCGATTCTTCCTGGATTCTTCTGACAACCATTTCCTTCACTTGGTCAGCATTGTGGAAGAGATTCCATACTTTCTGGTTCATCTTATCATTGACAATGTACTCCTTGCACTTCTTCCAGTCTCCATTGAGCATAGCCTTCGATGCAGCAACAACATGTTCACGAGTGTTCTCTGGTGGCCCAGTTAATGAAGCCTTCTCGCTTTGCTTCAACTGGTAGTGGAAACTACGGCTGAGCATGCGACGGCGCATTTCAAACTCGCAACTGGCCATGTGTGGAATCTCAAGAAGCATAGAGCAGATCAAGTAGACACATTCCATGAGTTCAACGTTGATGTGCATGTGGTATGGAACTTGACGGGAACGATCAATCTTCTCCTGTTCGGCAGTTTTCTCGTGTTGACGGGTTCCAACAGCTTGAGCAAGCAACTCCTTGGCACGTTGAGTGTTTTGAATCTCCGAGAGACCTTGATGAGCTTCACGAATGAATCCGTGACGGAAAGCGCAAAGACCAAGTTGGCAAATGGTTCTATTGTAAAGGATCTGGGTGTCAACGTCGGAGTGATCGACGATTGCCTGCATGTGACTCATCAGGAGAAGATCTCTGGCTCTATGCCATTGATCGTGAACGGCGAGGAAATAGACGTGGCAGAGCATAGCACGCTGTCTCAAACGTTTCTCGTCATCCAGAGAGTAGATCTTCTTGCACAAGTAATCCATTGTCTTAGCAGCTTCTGCCAAATCCTGGTCCTGATACTTGTAGTAGGTATGCTCGATTCTCATCATATAGACTTTGCAGACTTCGTGCTTATCGAATATACCTTCATGGTTGCGAAGTTCAACATAGTCCTCGGCCTTCTCGATAAGTTGGCACATATCTTTCTCAGCCTTCAGCTTCTCGATGTAATCATTGGAATGGCAATCGGCATTCTGAAGAATCTTAGCCAACTCTCCGTCTAATCTTTGCACAGCAATGAGGATACTACCTTGAATTTTGTACTCCTGGGTCTCATCCTGAAAAAAAACCAATTAGTGCATTATCAAAGAAGGAATTTACTGACCTTCAAGTTCTCATCTTCTTCGGCATAAGTCACAGACAGTTTGACACGATCCGTTGCGATGAGAAGATCGAGAAGTTTGTTCACAGTTTGCAAAGTGTTCATGAAAGTTTCGTACTCCATGTAATCGCTGATCTTGGCATTCAGTTCAAACAGAGCCGAGATGATGCAGAAACTGATCTTGACGTTGATTCCAAGTCCAAGACCTTTCTCTTCAGAAACATCGAGAAGCTTTTGAAGGTTGGCGACGTGTTGGTTGCGATCAGTTGTTCTCTTTCCACGAGCAGACATCACCTCGTTGAGTTTCTTGATCATAACATCGTGAGTAACTTCCTCCTTGGGGTCGAAGTGAACAACAGACTTTTCACGACTGACCGGGGTCCAATCAGCATCATCCTCGTCCTCAACAACTTCCTTGACCTTGATGACTCTCTTTCTTTTATCCTTCTTGTCATCCTTACTCTCTTCACGGAATTCCTTCTTCAAGAAATATCGACGAAGTTGCTCCATTTTGGTGACGTTGTCTTCATCGTCGGATGAGTTTGTTTCTGGCTCAGTAGACCAGTTAGAAGAACTGTCGTCGTCACTGTCGCTATCGCTTTCGCTATCAGCAGCCTTATCAGCAGGCTTTCCTGGTGTTTTTTCGACCTTAGCTTCTGTGATATCCTCGAAGTCATCATCATCCTCATCCTCTGGAGTTTCGTAGCCATCCTCATCAGGCGTGGCACGGTAGTCAGCGATAGAATCTACGAGATTTTGCTCCTTGAAGTATCTCTTCAGCTTCTGACGAAGAGGTGGAAGAGCTTTGGCGTTGTTCTTCGACAGAGCTGCCTTGGCGTCTTTGTCTTCCCACAACTTGTTGACGTAATCCTCGATTTCAACCAACGACCTATAAATCCATGATTGAAAAGAAGGACCGATCCGTTTCAGAATCTACCTGATGTAAAAACGTGGAGTGGTTGCATTCTGACGCTGGAGAATCGTCTTTGACTTTTCATACGCTTTCGCAAGAGAATCAAATCCTGTTAGCAGCCTGTTCAGATCCTTGTTGCTTTTAGCATCACGGTTTTGTTTGATGATCCCTTTCAGTTCATCGAATTTCTTGTCTTTTTGAGCACGAACGACGCGTTTCTCATCTTCTTCAGGACCAGCCATGAAATCGAGATCATCGCTGGAATAACGATCGGTAAAATTTGATTTTGAGCTATAAAAATAAAATCTTACCGGAACTTTGCGCTCTTGTTCACTTTAACATCCTCAACCTCATCCTCACTTGATTCGGTTTCGGAATCCGAATCTCCCTTGGCACGAAAGAATCGAGACATTTTCTGAAAAGTCGGTTAGAATTTTTTTTTTTTGAAATGTCGGTTTTAAGTTGATTCGAGCAATAGGAAGAATATCTCGGGAGGGAAGCCAAGGGGGAGATTTTTAGAAACTTGAAACGTAAAAAAATTACTGAAAGTCATTGAAAAAGCAGCCAAATGGGTTCAAGCTGAGCTGAAAAAATGTATCCAAGGTGGAGAAATCGTTGCGGGACCGTTGGCACGTATCTCGTCATCGGAAAGTGCGTCAGCACAGAAACACTCCCTTCCGCGGGAGTTCAAAAAAGCGAGGGAGGCAGTAAGCGTTTACGCAAATTTTTGAAATGTAATAGTTACTTGTGCGTCGCAAGCATCAAAACGGAACATAGTTTGATTTAAATACCGTTTAAACCAGAAAACCTTTTTTTAACGCTGGTGTTGAAGAAGAAAAGGAACTCGTCTGGAGGCTGAACCATAACTAAGCCTGAGGAATGCCGAGAGAAAACAGATTTCATCACGAATTATGAAATAGCCGATGATATCATAGAATTCAGCAAGAAATAAATGATTTATTTTCAGACGAAATTAATGAATTATGCTAATATAGACAGGAAAAAGGAACCGAGTGCAATTAGGGGGTAAGAAATGTGCTAAAATGAGATACATTCGATCATTCGAAAATAAGAGACTCTTAAAATATCCGAAAAAAGGTAAAACAAAGACACGGACCGGTAGTGCAGCTCAGAGTGAAACGATAATACTAACTGACAGACGAAAAAAAAAACTATGTACACGCATAGGCAAAGGGCAGGTGAAATTCAACTAGATTATTCGATGGCATTAAAACGGGTATCAGTTATATTAGAATTTTTCAGAGTTGAGTGAATCGAGAGTTGTGAAAAATGCCTTCATCCATATTCGCATCACTCATCGGAAACCTTCTCAGCAATGAATTCGCAGTTCGCTCTGAAACAAAAAATATTTAGACTAAAATATCTTCATAATATCTTACCAATGTCAGGATTCATGTGATTATTGAAAACTTCGACGAGAGAACTATATATCGACCATCCATCCGCCAGCGTTGGACAATGTTGAAGTATTTTATCGCAGACTCGTAGCACATTCAGAACGAATTGCGGCTTGCTTTGCTCGGTCCTCAGTATATTCAATGGGCATGATATTGAATATAGACTATGTGCAACTTGCTCTTCATCAAACTGCTCCATTAGTCGAACCAACAAACTAAAGACTCTTTCAATGAACTGTTGCTTTGTATCCCTCGTTCTCTCGGTAATCTGTTGAGCGTCAGTCAACGAGAATGAAATCGCGATGTGTCCAACAAGATTCTTTCGTCGAAAATCATCTGTAACATCCAGTATACCCTCTTTCGAAATGGAAGGTGTCCGTAAAAGGAGGAAGATGAATCGGAGAATCGTGCTTCGAAGTTCCAAAAGAGGGGCTACATCAAATGATTCGACAGAGAGGCAAGTCATAAGTCTTTTTAATACATCCTGCAAACAGAAAAGATTGTACAAGTCCTCAGAGAACTATCTTACCGCCTCCAAAAACCGGGAAACTTGCTGCTTTTCCGTTGGTCCCATTTCCATCTTCTGTCCATTTTGCAAAGGAATCCACATCATCAAAAAATTGTTCATGGCTCTCAGACTGTTACAAATGATCCCACAAGCCAGTTTCTTCTTTGGTGCGTCCGGAAAATCACTCAACGGTGTATACCTCAGTAGAACTTCGAATAACAGAAGAATGGCGCCATTGGCTATTGCCAGCTCCTTTACTGGTAATTTGTGAGCCACCACGTTGCTCAGAAAACCGGTTCCACTGTAGACTACGTCATCTGCTTTCTTCGTCAAGTTCTCGCCGAGTTTTCCCATTATCTAGAAATGTTTTCTATAGATTAAGATCGGATTCTTTCAACTTACGAATGGAAGCGCATCTTTCAGATTCGTTAAGCATAGAGACCCCGAATCGGAGACCTGTAGAAGGAGCTTGAACCCAGAACGTGCCAAGTCAGCATTTTGGTAGTTGAGAACACTGCATATCATCGTGATTCCATCGGATTTCACATAAGCATCAATTGCGTTTGAATCGTGCATCAGCATATTCAGAAGGTCAAACGAGCGAGTCACCACATGAACTATTCGAGATCTTAAAACCAAAAATTTGAAGATGAAACTTTTTGATAAAACTTACAACTCTGCATTCCGATTGCCTGATTCTGGATCATGGCAGTTCATTTGTTGCATTTGTTGATGACACCTCATCAGAAGAGCTTTCAATAATAACAGTATACTCGCTTGTGGAATCTGACCCCGTTGTCTTTCTTGGCACCATATCAGCTGATCCTTTAATAGAGGATCCTTACTGATAATAAACCGTAAAACGACGAGGATCGTTGAATTGAGCATGCTGGGAGGTATCGGAGAATGGAGAGTCCGCATGAGCGTAGTGACCATCAACGGAAACTTCAGACTTTTGGCGAAATCGGCTCTCAACCTGTCGTGTTTCGGACTATTCAAATACTGAATGATGTTGTCCAGGATATGGTAGACTTCTTTTGCACAATGATTGAAGTGCTCATCCGACAAGAGTTCCGGTTGTATCGCATTGCAGATGAGGGCACGGAAGTCATTCGGCGAGTTATCTTTCGGAGCGAACAACTCGATCACTTGCAGCATATGGGGAATACTCGCACGATAGTAGGTAAGCCGTAGAAGGATGTCGAGCAGATAGCAGAATAGTTGACCCTGGAAAAGAGATATTCAGTGAGAACTTTTAGCATTCTTGATACTTACGTAGAATGTAGATGGGAGGTTTCCAGGTAGGGGTTTCAAGCCATCATGGATGATGGCGAGGAGACGTTGTATGCAACTCTAAATTTAGAAATCACTTTTTCGAATTGGGAGGGCAAACTTACCAGCAAGTTCGCAGGGGGAACATGCAGCAGTTTGTCTCGCCTCAGCCATTCTCGGATCGTCGTGGCCATATGGAATCTTTGTTGTGGATCTTTGGTATTTCCCCATTCCTGAAAAAAAGTTAGATTCATCTATGTAATGAAAAATGATACAAAAAAATTGCTAGTAGACAGAATGTAGATCACAATAAGACCCATAGATGGTGGCCAGCAAGATGTTTTCAGAGGGGTTTTGAGAATTTTCTGAAAAATTGGTCATAGGTACAATTCTCAAACCCCCTCTAAAAGCATCTTGCTGGTCAGCGGATCTTATATTTTTGATATTTTTTTCGTATACTTTCTTAAGATTCGTCTTCCGTGAATAATGATTTTCCACTCATCCTTGAAACCCACCATCATCGCCTGCTGAGCAACTTGTGCCAAATTGGCCTGCGTCATGTTCGCTTCAGGATTCACATTCTCACACGTCGATCCATTCGACGAAAAACATCGTTGCGCATCGGGAAACTGATTGGTCATTGTTGTATTCACACTGAGCATTGACATTCGATCGTCGTTTTGATGATAGGACATCACGGATGGAGCCACTGATGGAGCCGGTGATTGAGCGTACGGCCACGATTGCACCCATTGTTCGGTTCGCGCCTTCTGATTCTGGACAGGCGCAGATGGGGGACGGGTATGGGAAGGAGATGAGTATGCTGATCTGAAAACATTGACTATTAGCGAATGCGAAAATTCGTGAGTGTGTCTGGATCAAAAATCTCGAAATATTCAGTTTCTAAACATTTGGATGTGAGTCCAAAATTCTCTTTCAAGAGTCCCAGAAATTTTTTCAAGGCCTCAAAAATGACAGTCTTCAACAGAAAACCACCCTTGTGGGATATCATCATGACCAATACTGTAGAGCGGCTGATTCTTATACGGATTTTGGTAGGATGAAGGCAGTTTTATCCGGATGAAAACATCGTAATATGGCATTGAGAACCGAAGAGACAGTCTTTTTTTTCGCATTCGCAGTGCCTCCCACCGAGAAAACGCTCGTTAGCCCCGTTTTTATGTTTCCATCCGTCCTCCCATTTCCGCCGTTTCTCCCCTCCCATCTATTTCAATCTCCAACTTTTTGCTACCGCCTGTCACGCCCTTTCTCTACTCAGGGCGCAGTCACCAATCAATATGAGGTGTGGTGTCTCTCAGATAATCATCTTCTTACCTCTGGTGCTGTTGAGCCTGCTGCTGCTGTTGTTGTTGTTGCGCCAACAGTGCTTGAGGTGTCATCTGTGGATGCTGTTGCTGAGGAGGCATGGGTGGATAATTGGGATGTTGTTGGGGATGCGGATGAGGTTGTGTAGGGGGATAAGGGTGATACGAAGGTGTCGGAAGCTCCGTATAAGTTGGTGCGTGCCAGGAGGGATGAGACGTTGTGGGAACCTGGAACTAGAAAGTTTAGCTGAATTTCGAGATGTATAACAAGAACGATGTGAGCTGTGTTTTCGAATTCATAATATGAGTTCAGACTATAAAAGTTATCAGCTTTCACAAACCTGTTCGCCATGAAAAAGCATGGGATTCGGTGGTATCGGATGATGATATGGAGTACCAGTTGGACCTAGCATTGGTGGCCCGGTGGGATGCATAAAATAACGACGAAGAATTCAGTTTTCCAGATTGAACTCTCTCGGCCTGAAAATCAATATTATTTTTAATTAGACATATCAAATATGATTTAAGAACGAATAATTTACAACTAGAGCAGAAGGTGTGAATAAAGACGCGCAAAAACGGAAGAAAACGGTGAGAAAACGGGGTCGGTTTCCCCCGGCAGACTCGCTTCCACATTTGAATTCTTGTGTTACCCACCATTTTCCTCCCTCTTTTCTGTCTCCACTCTCTCCATTCCACACACTATTTCGCGAGACGCCCTCGATGCCTAACCGGAGAGGGTGCGCGCATGTGTAATGGGTGTGGGACATTGGAGAAGAGGTGGTGGTGGACAAGAGACAGACTGTACGGGGGGACACTTGTCGAGGGTCAGACAATGGAATAGTGTGGTGGATGAGGATGGCGGAGACGAAGGCGGAAAGATGGTGTGATCGGAAGAGAAGCCAGAGGCATTGTCATGCAGACGGGGTGAAATATGGGTGAATGAGAGCCACGGTGACCTAGCGACCTATTTATTGCTTCATGATTGAGGCCTTCAAAGTCTTTATTCAAAAATCTCTTTTTTTCTTCGAAAAATTACTCAAACTTTTTCAGTAAAAATATTCGCTGATAAGTACTGTAGTTTAAAGGCGCACAGTAGAATCTTTTATAATGTTCCTGATTGTTAAATTTCTCTTTTTTTTTGCACAATTTTGTGGAGAATATTTTTTTAGGGAGAATATTAACTAGCAGATAATTATAAAGATAGGCTACTTGTACACACTCCTCCCACGGCTGTCACAATAGTCTCGCTTAGAGAAAAATGTAGATGTTATCTTTTTGATCGAGTAGGATCGGAACTGAGGAGATAATTACTCTACTAAGTTGCATTGGGTAAACATTTAGAAATCCCTAAATACGTTTAGTCTGACTATAGGATAAACGTCGCTTCTCCATGAGGTTCTAAATGCCAACTAAAACTCTCTATGAACAAACACGATGGGGGTGACCAAACAAAACATGACATAAGGGACCATAAGGTAGTACTAGAATTACAAGTGGGTTATCATCAAACAATACACCTGGCACAGAGAAGAGGGGGAGGAGGTTGCATATTCGGAAGAGAAGGAGTGAACATTTTTGAGGAGATTTCTGACCTTGATTCTGATATGCAATGCAAGGACAAGCTGGAAGACCGCTTCACTATACGAGAATCCCAGAAAAGCTCTTCGGCGGAAACAAAGGAGATAATAAAACATCTCAAACTCGAGATATGGGCTCTAACAAATCACTCGCATCGTTTCAAGTTGGCCGAAATGAATAAATCAAAAAATTCGTTTTGCTCCCGAATTCAATCTCCCTCCCTCTTTTCTCCTCTATAATTACTGTTACCTCTCTCGAGTGTCCTTATAAACCCTTGGAGCATGAACAGATGGGTTTATAGGGGAGAGGGGTATTGTTCCTTTATACAGTAAATAAGGCATTGTGCTACAAAAAAAGGGAATGAAAAGAGATGGGATGACTAAAAAAGTCATTCGAATGCCTCCTCCTCCTCCGCTATAGAGAAAGGCTCTGCGTGAAAATTGGAAATTGGTCCATAAATCTTCGAGTCAGCAAAAAAGAGGAATTTGGTTGGGAAAGAATTATGGGTTTTCTTCGCTTCTGGAATCTTGATGATTGAGATTTTCCACGCAATCTTTGTACAATAAGAAAAGCAAAACATCGGAGCATGTTTTGACACTCAATGTGAAGTTACCCATCGGATAGTGGAGATCATAGTTTAGCGGGAGTAAACATTTTTGAAAACAGAAGTCGGAAATTCGGATATCGGAATTCCGTGAAACTCTGTTAGAGATCTCTCGAAAAGTACGAAGAAACCGAACGAAGGGCGAGAGTCGTCACCAGAATGATGGGAAACACGGGAGGAAAGAGATACGAAGTTTTTGAAAAGAATGGGAAAAATGCACTTTTAGGAGAGAGTCAAATATAAATAGATGACGTCATGAATTCGAATAGTCGATTCGAAATTAAAACGGCATATGGTAGCAAAAGTCTGGAGCATCGAAATTGAAAGTGGAAAGAAACAGTTTGAAGGCTTATTTGGATGAGTATTGACAAGCTTCGCCAGTCTGATTGGTAAAACTTCTTTGCATCTTGAAAAATTCTGTATGAAGCCAAATCTAATTTAAACAAAATAGAAATCAAGTGACCGTTTTCGAAACCAGTAGAGCATCAACATTCAAAAACACAGTTGGGAACCAAAATAAAAGAATAGACCATGAAGACGATGGGAACAGACAATGAGCTGGAAAAACAGTATGAGAGAATGAATTTTCAGTTGTCGTTTGCTAAACGGCTAGCTAAGAAACGTGCGAGGAGATTTGTGAAATTTTCGGAAGAACGGCAACTCGTACTAGAGCTTCTGCTGTTCTGTGATTACTCATGCCGTCAAAATGGGACAATTGGATGCAGGAATATTTCATATTTTACCCCCTAATTGTCGTTCCTTCTCATTCACTAATGATCAACAGATTTGATTTTTAAATCCCGCTGAAATTCCAAAAAAAAAAACGTTCGAGCAGTTGTATATGTACCTAGATTTTTTGGAAAACAACCAATCCAGCGAGCCTAACGGCCCTCTTCAGGGCTTAACTTTGCTGTGCTAGCACAGCACATGTGCTGAACCCTGTAAAAAATGGATACACTTTATTCAACATTGAGATCATCTGGATTTTCGTGGTTTGAGGCCCTAAAGAGGGCCGTTGGGTTCGGTGGTGTTGATTCAAACGAGTTTACGCACGCTCTCCTCGAATACGTCTGGCCAGTTGGATATCCTTTGGCATGATGGTGACTCGTTTCGCGTGGATTGCACATAAGTTGGTATCTTCGAAGAGTCCGACAAGGTAGGCCTCGGCAGCTTCTTGAAGAGCCATGACAGCGGAGGATTGGAAGCGGAGATCAGTCTTGAAGTCCTGGGCGATTTCACGGACAAGTCTCTGGAATGGCAACTTGCGAAGGAGAAGCTCGGTAGACTTTTGATAGCGTCTGATCTCGCGGAGAGCGACGGTTCCTGGACGGAAGCGATGTGGCTTCTTAACTCCTCCGCCGACGGTAGCGGATTTGCGAGCAGCCTTAGTGGCCAGTTGTTTTCTTGGAGCCTTTGCTCCGGTTGACTTTCGAGCGGTTTGCTTGGTGCGAGCCATTGCGCTTGTTTGTTTGAAATCCAATTGGAATTTGACGATAAACAGATTTCGGCGGCTTTTGTGCAAGCTGCGGTGGAGGGGCGGGGCTCAGTCGCCATGGCGCGAGATGTGTCCCGACAGGGTGGTGAATATCAAATGGCGACAAAAAGTGTGTCCCGACAGGGTGGTTGAATGCGACTCCGCCCTCCTCCACTGCAGCCGCATGAGAACTTGCTCTCATTCCCTCATAGTCAGTACAAAGACTTCTGGAAACAATAAAATGAAAGTGACACTCTTAAAGCTTTCAAAGATTGATGGATTCTTCATAAGTTCATAATCAGCAAAATATAAAGGCAACAATTATATTTGAGTCAGTATTTATAAAAACGATTCAACTTCATTCTGAATAACACGGATTTTCACAACTTGTGGCCCTAAAGAGGGCCGTTGGGTTCGGTGGGGGTTTGTTGGAGAAGGTTTTTATTCCTTATCTCCGCCGGTCTTCTTTGGGAGAAGGACGGCTTGGATGTTCGGGAGAACTCCTCCTTGAGCGATGGTCACTCCAGCCAACAGCTTGTTGAGCTCTTCGTCGTTGCGGACGGCGAGTTGAAGATGTCTTGGGGCGATACGAGCCTTCTTGTTGTCACGGGCGGCGTTTCCGGCCAATTCTAGAACCTCAGCAGCGAGGTATTCAAGAACGGCGGCCAAGTAGACTGGGGCTCCGGTTCCGACGCGTTTAGCGTAGTTTCCTTTGCGGAGAATACGATGAAGACGAGCGACTGGGAATTGAAGTCCGGCTCTGGACGAGCGAGACTTGGCCTTCCCTCCGGTCTTGGCTTTTCCTCCCTTTCCTCTTCCGGACATGGTGGCGATGAGATTGGTATTTGGTTGTTGAAGAACTAACTGAAGAATACGGCGCCGCCCTCGCGTATATACATATTGCGCGGTGAGTGGGCGGAGTCAGAAAGCTAGTGTTCCGTTCTCGCGCGTTCTTTGATAAATGAACGGGGAAGCATGTGTCCCGACAGGGTGGTGAGAGGCGACTCCGCCCACTCACCGCAGAACGCATATGAAACATTGAAAAAGTGACCTGCACATCACACTTGTCCAACGACCAGTAAACCCACTATGGCACCAAAACCACCCGTCAAGGGAGCCAAGAAGGCCGCCAAGACCGTCACCAAGCCAAAGGACGGAAAGAAGAGACGTGCTCACCGCAAGGAGTCGTACGGAGTCTACATCTACCGTGTCCTCAAGCAGGTCCACCCAGACACCGGAGTCTCCTCGAAGGCCATGTCCATCATGAACTCCTTCGTCAACGACGTCTTCGAACGCATCGCCGCCGAGGCTTCCCGTCTTGCTCATTATAACAAGAAGTCGACCATCTCATCTCGCGAAATTCAAACGGCTGTCCGTTTGATCCTTCCAGGAGAGTTGGCCAAACACGCCGTCTCTGAGGGAACCAAGGCCGTTACCAAGTACACCTCCAGCAAGTAAGCTCTCAAGCTGAAAACTACCCAACCGAACCCAACGGCCCTCTTTAGGGCCACAAATCTCCTGAATTCATGTTTTCATTGTTAAATAAACATTGTAATTGTTTTTGGTCTTTGCTTTTGATGGAGAATTCACCACACTTGATTTTTATACGAGCTTGTTTCGAAAGAAATGGAGGTTGTGAATGGTGTGAATTCAGTTTCTATATTCTAGGGTATGGAAGACCTATGTTTGCTGTCGGCGATTTTAGATGATGGTTTGGTGGAGAAAATACGCTATCAAAGAGAAGTATCGTCGAGACACACATCCATCAATTTGCCGAGCTCAGAGACAGAGGTTTCTTGAAGACGAATACATTGCAAAGTTAATATAATTTCAGCTATTGAGTACATCATCAGAGTCACGAGCCGTAGACGATCGTTACTGGCTAGTTGAAGAGCCCAGGTATCGTGAAGCTTGTTGTTCAAAAACTTTATTCTGAATGGTTGTTCAAAATTTGCAGAAAACAATTCAGTCTCGTTAGACGACCCGCTGCAAGTGCTGCAGGTCGTCACATTTCCGCCTTCGCCAATCATTTTCGAATCAGTTCAAATGGATCAATCGTCTACCAATACTACATCATAATCGATCCGGACATCCCATCGATTAAGCTGAACCGGAAAATCGTGCAAGCGCTTATCGAACAAGTTCCAGAGCTTCAGAAATCGAATTTAGTCTACGATGGAAAGAATACTGTCTATACTACAAGCCCTATTAACATTAAAAAAATCAATGAGATAACCATTAATGTGGAAGGAAAGGTGAACACAAAAGATTCACCACATCAATTCTCCATCCTTTTCACATACGTCGATCGCTTCGTTTTAGACACAACAATGTGAGTGATTATTTAAATGCAACGATATCTTAATAATTTGTAGCTCATATGAAAACGAGGATTCGTATGAAAAACAACGGATGATTCATGCGATCGACACAATCTTCCGTCAAACATCATCCGATCGCTTCCACTCCGTTCTCCAATCGTTTTTCTCTATCACACCGCATACTAGAGTTGGTCCATCTCATAATCTCGGTTGGGGATCTGTTAATCTGGGACTCGGCCGAGAAGTATGCTATGGTTTCTATCAAAACGTCATCGAAACGTTCGATATGTTGACGATGAATATCGATGTTGCCACCACAACGTTCTACCGTCCCATCGCTCTCGTAGAATTTCTCGCTGAAGTTTTGGACGTCCCACTGGCAACTGTAACTGATGGACGTGCACTGAGTGAAGCTCAAAAGAAGAAGTTCACAAGAGAAATCGCTGGCCTGAAAGTGGAGACAAGGCATTGTGGATCTCCCCGGAAATTCCGTGTTGCTGGTTGTACCTGGAAACCGATGAAGAATATGATGCTCACTATGGACAGCGACCCAACTCCGATTTCTATGCTCGATTATTTCAAAAACCGCTACAACATCGATCTCCAGTATCATCATCTTCCATGTATAGAAGTTGGACGCAGTCGGGAATGCCTGCTTCCCCTCGAACTTTGCTTCATTGTCAGCGGTCAGCGATGTATAAAAAAGTTGAATGAACAGCAGATTGTTAATCTGATTAGAGCGACAAGCCGCAATGCAACAGAACGGAAGAATGCCGTTCAGAATCTTCACGAATGGATAGGCGACGATCAGTATGCATCACAGTTCGGACTCCGAGTCGAAAATAGAATGATGAAGTTGGATGGAAGAGTTCTGCCAGCACCACGGCTTGTCTACTGTTATCCAAATTCCAAACGTCAAAATTGTGTGACAACACCGAATAATGGCGCATGGGATATGAGAGGAAAGAATTTCTTCAATGGAATTGAAATTCGAGTAAGTATTTTCTAGTGAAGTTCATTCGACAAATCTTATTTCCAGCATTGGGCAGTTGCATGCTTCGCCGAACAGTCCGTTGTTCCCACGAATATTCTTCACACATTCATCGACAGTCTCGAGAAAGTCGCGAGAGAAATTGGAATGCCGTTTGTGGCTGATTATTGCTTCATCAGGTACTTGCACTCAGTTTCAACCTAGATAGGTGTTTCATTTTTCAGATACGTATCGCCCGATCAAACTGTTGCAACACTTGAGTATCTCCATGAACAGTTTCCAGATCTTCAACTAATCGTGTGCATTGTTCCTGGAAAGTCAACAGTTTACGGTGATTTGAAACGAAAAGGAGATCTACTTGGATTGACAACTCAATGCGTCCGTACCAACAATGTATCCAAAGTTTCCCCTCATACACTCTCTAATCTCTGTATGAAAATTAATTCGAAACTCGGAGGAATCAACACGGTTCTATCTTCCCCGCCACCATCCATGTCCACAGAACCGACTCTCTTCATTGGATGTCATTTGTCTCGAAACTCCGCCGCTTCTTCAGAATCCTCTTCTTCTCTCAGCAATGCCGACTCTTCCATCGCTTGTCTAGTCGGATCCATGGATGGTCACCCGACTCGATTCGCTCCGATTTTCCGACTACAACCACGGAGTATGAACACAATTGTCGACTTGACGGAAATGACCAGAGAAGCGATTTTGAACTTCCGCCAAGCCACCAAATTCAAACCCCATAAAATTGTAATCTACCGGTCTGGAGTGGACGGTCAGACGATCGATGAGATTCTTCAGGCGGAGCTTCGAGCTGTTCGTGATGCTTGTACAATGATCGAGCCAGATTTTCAACCTGGAATCACTTTTATCGGACTAGACGTTTCTCATCATACTAGATTTTTCGCTGCCAGTGAAAGAGTTAGAACTTTCAGTGTTTTGAAAGATAAAACGTTTGAACTTCAGGATCGAATCGGCCGTAGTCAAAACGTTCCAGCAGGAACACTGGTGGAAACAGGAATCACTGTCAACAATCTTTTCGAATTCTTCCTGGTTTCGCATGCTGGCATTCAAGGAACTTCTCGCCCAACTAAATATGTCGTCATGTGGGATGACAATAATATGCCTCCCTATGAAATTCACGAAATGACTTTTCAGGTATTCCTAACTTCTTTGTTTTTTTTTGTAGCTGAAACATTCTGAAAGTTTTCAGCTCTGTCACACACAATCTCGTTGCACCAGAAGTGTCTCCATCCCATCGCCAGTGTACTATGCGAGACTGGTTGCTCAGCGAGCTAAGATATTCATAGCTGATGAGAATTTCGATCTCCAGCAGTTCAAAGAGAAGCCCCTCTCGGAAGGAATGCTTTTCACCTGAACCCATTTTATACACACCCTCTATGACACTCACTTCTATCAATAAGCTTCTTCTAAAGTTCTGAAATCACTTTTCTCACCATACTATGCATACTCGGTTTCCACAGTCACATCCTAGTCAAACTCTCGTCATTTTGTTTACTGATACCTTTGTTGTTGTTTTTCTTGTTTTTGTTATGCATTTTCTCGAGTAAATGTAATTGTTTTTTTTTTGTGCGTGCTAAGCAGCGGGTTTCAAGAATAATTATGATGGAAGAAGGAGACAGTAGAAGATGAACAAGAGATGGAAGTAAAAACGGCGTGGTTTGAAAAAATTAAATTAGGAAAAATGAAGGATGCAAGTTTCACCATGAATTAAGCTCACAACTAGAGATTTTGGGGGTTTCATTTCGGAAAAGGGACAGGGTTTGGCGATGAGAAAAAAGTCTAGTTTTTTGAGGGAAAGCTCGTTTTGTCTTTTGTCATAAAAGCTCGCGAATCGTAAAGTGTGAGGGAAGAAAACAAATCGCGCTCCAGTGTACTTTGAAATAGAGCGAGTTTGTGATGTTTGGATTAATCTGTGGATTCGTCTTGTGCGAATAATACTCCTTGGTAGGTGATGCCATTGATCTCCATGGAAACGGACATTGAATTCTTGCTGTCGTCTAGAAAAAACTAAACGTTGAGTTTTCTTCAAATAACAAGCTCACCTGAATGTTTCGTACTAATTTTTAGGCTAGAAGAAATCCCATTTGACTTGAGATCGGTTTCCATTTTCGCTCGTTTCACTGAAAACTTCCCCAATAAACAAAATCACATCCTTCAAATTCAAGTTCTCACCAGGGATATCCGAATCATTGCTCGATGTGGATTCTCTTCCTGAATGATGGTTTCCTCCGTTTCCATTGGAAGTGAGCCCCAAACTCTGTCTGGCTACTTGCTCCACTGCCCGTTGCGCTCTTTCCATATTCCGTTGATGAGCTTCCAGCATCGCCATCTGTTCTGCACCGTAGCTGGCTCCGAAGAGACCGCTGGCTTGAAGGCTCAGGGAGTTTTCGTCATCGAGGAGATCTGAACATTTCGGAATAATTATTTGAACCCTAGCAACTGGCGTAGGTGTTTTCAATCACGACCCATTTGTTGGATAACCATCTTTCACTGTATGCGCCAGGACTTCAATCATTTTGAAATTCTTAGTCTACCGAATCTAAAAATTCAGTTCTAAAATCAGAAGAACATAGATTCTAGTGAATTTACAGCACTTAAGATGTTCAGGCAAACGATGCTTATCACGAGATCAGCTAAGCTTAGCTACAGGGATTTCAGTAATAGAAACGCACCTTTACTGTCACTTCGAACAATTATATATCATGTTGTCGCAAACATTTTGTGAGCTGACCACTTTTTGGTATTTATTACAGGAACCAAGATAACTCTGGTAAAAATGACGGTACCTTCTTATACTGTTACACGATTCAAAATAATGCTCAGGTTGTCATAAGCATTTTGTTAGTTGACTACTTTTTGATATCTGTTACAGAAGCCGAGATAAATTTCATGAAAGTAGCGGTAAACTTTTGCCCCCTTGAGAAGTATAGATTTCGAAACACAGTCGAAACCCCATTCAAGTCTTCATAAAACACAGTCCTTCTTCCAAATCCCTTACCATTTCTCATTGCCAATCCATTCAACTGCTTATTGAGCATACTCGCAGCAGCGTTGGGAGGAAGTTGGAATGGCAACGGGAATGATGGGGCAGTCCGTCTTCCGGGCGCCTCTCGACGATTCCCATCGATGGCTTGTTGCAGATCTGACTGGTTCGAAAGCTTCTCTTTCTCGCACTCGTAATCGTACAAATACTTTTGATATTGTGTTCGGAGAGTGAACGCTGCCGATGTGATGGATGAGGGCAGATTGAGGCCTTTTGTGATTTCTCTCCATAGTTTTTTGTTGATGATTTCGACGAGTCCGCCGTGTTGGACGACGAGTCGGTATAGTTCGTAGAGATCGAGTACTTGTTTTGCCATTATTGGAATTCTGGTCACCGGTTTTCCTGAAAAATGAATATCTTGAGACCCAAAAGATCCCCTGAAACCCTCACCTATTCTATGCATAAAATTGAGCCAGTCATCCAACCACTCCTTTCGTTTCGCATCATCTGACAGCTCGTACAACTGAAAACTTGGACTCATTTTCATTTTCGAAACTTCCCTCAACAACTGGGAAAAGTTAGTCCCTCTCATCAAAACATGCCCATTCAGTTTTGAGTAATGTAATACAGATGGAAGAGAGAGACCATAACCTCTTCTTTTTCTCATAATTAAATATTCGTTCGACTCTTGGCAAGAGATGATTGGAAGAAGTGTACCCCACACACTCAATTAGTTTTCTTAAAAACGAGAAAAAGGATAATTGATTATGAGGAGAGTGTGGGATGGAGTCGATATGAGAAGAAATGGGATGGAATTATTTTGGGTTACTGTAGGTCAGAACGAAAATGAAATTTTTTAAAGAAACCACAACACTCAGTATGCCATAAACGGAAATTTGTGGAATCCACAGAAATGTAGTGATTCTGGAATTTTGAAATCACTGATTTTCTGAATCATGGATCTTGAACTTCACCAACAAATTCCAAGTTTTCACATTTTAGTTCCCCATCGTCTGTTGGAGTTCAAAAAGCTCATTAAGCTTAGAACCATAAAATCATTTAAAATCTATGAACATCACTGTCTTGTGAGTTTATGATCTGAGTTATTAGGCGAATGTTTGACTTTCTTGGAATCTACAGTATCTTTACTATTAACAAACGCAAAATTCTGTGTGTGTGTCTGTCTGTGTCGTGTCTCCCGCCCTAGCGAAGTCCCCACTGGACCAAATTTTCCCAAATTTTCACAGGTTACCAGGAATGGAGCCTGAATGATGCCCGTCTTTTTCGATTTTCGATTCGACAAAAAATGAGCTCATGCGGGCTCAAAAACCTAATTTTTTCTCCAGGGAAGGTTTTTCGCGCGATAGTTTTGCACCGGTAGATCAAATATTTTAGGCCTGCCCGAAGGGCCCCAGAGGGGCGCAGCCTCTCTGGTTCTATACAATGAAAATCTGATTTCCGGATTCTTAGAATTAGAAATCTTTCAGATTCATTAAAAATTACAAAGAAGTTCTAAACATGGAGATTTAAACACTAGAATCTTCCGGAATCTGCGAATCTCAAAATCTTAGAGTCTTAAAATCTTAGAAGAACCTTCTGAACAATTTCAACAACTTGGACTCCTCCGAACTGTCAAAAATTTCTGAGTTTTAGAATCTTATAAAATCTGAACATTGAGAAATTTGGATAATTCAAAAAATTTCGCAGTCATTTGGGAAAACATCATAAATCACTGCTAATTCTCTTGCCTCTTCCCTCAGATGGCAAATTATTGCTTCCCTTCTCTTTTCATTTTCCCTATTATTACATGTTGTAATCTCTTCCACTCCCCTACCCACTATGTATCCCCATTATATCTTCCATCTCACATTATTTTCGTTTTATTATTATTATAGTTATTAGTTCTGGTTTATTGCTGTCCTCCGCCACACAGAGAGAGCCAGAGCTCAAGATTGCTTCAAAAAACCAACTCTCTAAAGTTTCAGTCATCGTGTGAGAGATTTTTCAAGATAGTTTTCAAGTTTTTAGTCGAGAAAAAACACCAAAAAAATCAAAAGCTCATTCGAATTATTGTTGGATTCACACACGATGACCACAAACCTCGGAGAGTTTATCGATGCTTCCGAACTTTTCCCAGAATTCTCCCGCTTCCGATGGTGAATAAGGCGGGTGCTGAAAGTTTGGGTGAGCTAGTTCGTGGTTATCGTGGCACTTGTCTAGAATCTTGTCTGAAACCGGAAGCTCTAAACATTGATTCTGAGACACCCAGACTTCGAAAGTTCTAACTTTTTGAGACTTTTTGAGATTCTAGAATTTTGCTTGAGTCGAAAGGGTGTTCTATGTTTTGAATAGGCTTCTATGACAACAGTAGCTAAGAAGCATGAAAAAGTGTTCTGGGTTTTGACAAAGAAAATAGATTTTTGATTTCTTAAACACTCGAAAAAGCTTAAATATTATTGATCATTAAGGAACTATATATAAATAAAGAACTGGAAAATATACTTCTTTGACAACGACTGAGATGGAAGACCATGAAAAACAATTTTAGTTTCGTCAGATTTTCAGATTTCCCCTTTCCGTCTCTCTATTTCTTCCACACTCCCCAACCTCGCCTTTTCTGAATCACTCTCAATCAGCTGATCGAAGAGTGTCAAAAAGTGGGAACAGAAATCGGAAGAAGAAGAAGCTCATCGTATGTTTCTTACATTATTAATCCGACCACAGATTTGAGCCAATCGGCAAGGTAAACAACTAGGCACTCGATTCGAGACTCCGCGCAGTGGTGGAGAGAATCAAATCGATGAGAGGAGAGAGATTATTGATATTGAAAGAGGAGGTGGAGGAGGATGAGGGAGTGGATTGTTTGATGATTACGGTACATTTGGGATCGGTAGCCTATCGGGAAATGATGAGAGAGATAGTTGAAATGGAGAGAATTCGAGAGTTATGAAAAGCCAAATTGACAGAGAAGGGATTGAAACTGGAATAAAGAAGCACTGAAGGGGAGAATGGTTAAGCTCAGAAATTGGTTTTGAAATAGACAACTATTTCCTTTTACATACTAATCATCTTCAGAGCATTACTACATATCACGATACCGTAACAATCAAATTGTGTTGCAACCCTTCATCTTACTTAAAGAGCATTTATCTCGGTTCTCAATCGGAAGTTTGAAAAACTGCCAACTAATAAAATGTTGCGGATAATAAGAGCTACATTTCATTTGTTGATTACTTTTTGAAATTCACAATGCGAGCCGAGATAAATGTGTTCGAAGTGAGGCTTGGGGGTCCAACACCATTACAGGTAGATCAGATGACCCAAATTTCTCTTTTGGAAAGGTTTTGAATTTTTCAGAGTTCAATGTTTCTCTAGAAAAACCAGAACTGTGAGTCTTCTAGTTTTAAAACTCAAGAGAATCAAAGTTCATTCTTGTTGAAAGTCTTCCGTCCCCTCAAAGTCAAATTTTTGAGCAATTTCACTCTGCCAAATATATTTTCACCTATATTACTCCATCCTTTCTCCCTCATATTCCAGACGCCTTCAAGCATCTCCCAATTGTATATCTAACCCATAATTGATCAGGAGGTAACACCTTCCTTCACCTCTTTCTCATTCATCGAAAAGTTATTCTCTCTGAAAGAGAGTTGACAACACGAATGACTTGGAAATTAGTAAGGGTGTGAACAATAGATTTGTAAATGTGTTGGAGAGCATACAATGTGCTTCATTCGATATTCTTCAAGGGAATACGGTAGTTGGTCAGAGGATGGGAAGGATGGACATAATTAACTGAGCTTGTCTCTATGGTAATTCGAGATGAATATGAGATCAGATGAAGGGGGAAACGACGAAAAGAAGAATACGAGATTCTAAAACTTTGAGATTCAAAGATCCGAAAAGAACTGAAATCCGTGAGGTTTCCATCCATGTATTATTTACATAGAGACTTTGAGGCTCAGTGATTTCAGATGATCCATAGAATGAGGCAGTCTCGAACGTTCAGAATCCAAACTAACCTGCTTAAACTGTTCCTCATATGACCACGCTGGACCACCCGCAGCATTGACTCCCGACTCGGAGGGCTCATCTGATTTCACTGAATTCTCCTTCCGAAATCCTCCTCCCAACGTCAAATCCTCTGGCTCCCCTCCATTTGTGTTCTCCTCATCGTAATCATCCAATCCCGGTGAAATGGCCAATCCAGATGCCAACCCGAGTAACTGCTGCTGAAATTGCAGCCACTTTGAATCAGTAAGATCCTCCAATATACCTGAATATTGAACGGTGCTTGTAGGGCTTGAAAAATAGGCGGGAGATTGAGAGGTGTCCGGAGATTGGAGAGGTTCAGTTGGGAGTGTAGGAGTCGTTGGACGACTTTTTGGCGGGATTCCATGTCGAACATGTTTAGATTTGCTGTCAGATCGGGCGACGCAGGAGGAGTGCTTTTCTGCTGAAAGTAGGGAAATCGGAATGATATTGAAATGTTCTTCTTGCGATAGAATTCAATTCTTCCACAAACTTCGTCTTGATTCCTGTGACAGATATCAAAAAGCGGTCAACTAACAAAATGTTTATGACAGCATGATAAATATTTTCTAAGAGTTCATCACTTTTTGATACCTGTTTTAGGAACCAAGATAAATTTTACAAAGGTGATGGTAAAGGGGAGCATCTACAAGTTGCCCGGTGGTTCAAAATTGATAATTATATTGCTACGGCAGCTTAGGACTTAGCTAGAGTCTGCAAGCTTGCAAGCATTCAAAACTGCACACAGTCCAAAAGCATGTTCGTTTTAGGATCATGGTTTAGAGCTTTGGCTTCTGAAGCAAAATTGTGAATATTGTTATAACCGTGAGAACTTTGAAGTTATAAAGATCCAAGATTCCCAAGCAATCTAGAATCTCGAACTTTAAAACTCTAAAAAGAAGGTCTAGGTTTTGGAAGATGCAAACAGCTTTAGAATCCATAAAACTGAAGTTAAGCTGATTTCGTTTTTATCTGGCTTTTTCCATTTAAGATCTAGGTCTTCCAAAACTTTAAAACTCGGAAAACTTCAAACGAGAGAGCAAGTTTTTCTGGAGCTCGAAAACCGTCAAAATCAGAGAATCAATTACCAAAATAGAACTATTATACTATTCGAACATTAAAACAGAATAATAATTGAGTCTCCCCTTTCCTCCGAACAAACCTCATCACCCTGATCGTCGGGTCTCTCATCACAATTACTGCTCGTCTCGTCGTTGTGTGCTCCAACATTGACAGTCTCCTGAGTTGGCAATTCCTTCGACATGCTCACAAACAGTTGCGGCTCGTCGATCCGCACCGACATCTGTCTGTCTTTCTGCAAAAAATCTCGATCGTAATCATCATCATCAAAAAATCAAAACGGAAGAGTTGTTCAGAAGGGCCACCATCAGATCTTCTTCTTCTTCAAAAAATCTAATGGGTAACACATGTTCTCGGGGCGATGATGAGCACCCAAATGAACTCTCTTCGTTTTTTCGTTCGGGCGGGAAAAATGGGCGGCCATTATAGTTTCATATCGCATCAATTAGCGGCGGGAAAGAGAGAAAAGTGAACAACTGTTTAGAGGTTTTTTAGATGGGGAGGAAATATCGGGGGAGGGAAGAATTCGAATGATTTACATCGAAAAGCGAATCACGGCTCGTTTTCTTCGGGGAACAATCTCCGTGTCGTACGAAGGGATAGCGGGAGGTCGCAGAGGGGTCCCTGTCGGAATGAGAAGTGCAATTTTATGGGGGTCTAATCGAGAATGAGAGAATCTTTGTGGGGGGATTCTGGTTGGGATTTAATGGGTGGATAGGGGGAAAGTACAATGAGAGATTGGACATTGAAATTGGAAAGGTTCGGAGCACTGAAAAAATAGCTTGAAGATTCGAGCTTGTACCAAAAAATTTGTGCGAGAAGGATTCAGATATTTTAGGCATAACGAGAGGATTTCATGAGGCAAAACTAGCAAAACTGGAAAATCACCACCGATGTGTGTGGAACGGGAGTTTCGGGATCGTGGAGTTTCAAGTGTTTGGGACAAGTCCGAATTCGTAACCACAGTTGAACTTTTGGATTTTACAATTTCCGTTCCTGCTCTCACTATCAGAAAGAAAAAAAAACGAGTCAAGTTCCAGCTAGTTATCTCAAAAAATATCGCTGTATAATGTACTTGAAATATGCCCAAAACTGAGCCAGAAGGTTTGAAGCCGGACAATTTCGGTCGACTGATATGTGAGCTCGTTTTGAAATGGACCGTTAAAATGTTCAATGGAACTTGGCGGCCCACCAAATCAACTTATCAAACGAAATCTACTCTTATCAAATGGTTCAGCTCTCTTTCATAAAAAGCCGCTTCTTAGACGATTAACCTTCAGAAAAGATCATTAGAGACTGTTCGAAAGAAGAGTACATCAATTTTCCGGTCTGTTTGCCCTTCATTCGTATCCTACAGATCTGAGCTATTCGAAATTCGAAACTGACTATCAAAAAGAGAGAAGCATCAATGGGAAATCAAAAAATGTGATGGATGAAAAGTAGGATGATGATGAATGAAATCGATGAGACCCAAAATTTGCATATGATTGATTCGATTGTTGCTTGTGATCAAATCAAACCAAACAATTCGAGTGGAGAGAGGAAAGAGAGAAAAAATGAGCACAAGACCAGATTACATCGATTACCGTAATCCGTTCTGAACTTTGCGCTATATCAATTAGACAAACTATGAGAGACGAAATAGTGTGCAAGATGAAGAGACGCAGACACGTCCGGGGAGGGATTTTTTCTTGTTTCAAACAGTGTCTTTTCGTTGTCAATTGAGGCGAGAACGAGATGCGCAATATTGAGGCAAACATTGAAAAGAGCAATCAGGGGATGGAAAGAAAAGAGAGATGATATTTTGCGCCCACTTGGATGCTGCTCTTCTTCTTGTTAAGCAATACGGTAATCAGTCGTCAATGATTTTGTATCTCACTTAGAGCAAACAATCCCATTGCTCTCACTCTCTCAAATAGAGTATTTCAATCGACATCTTTAATCGAGAAGAGACGAAGAAGTTGAGGAAGGGGGTCACGGAAAAGTTTTGGAGCGGGGGTCTGACCAATCAAGCCGCATATTAAGGCCACGCCCACTTCTTTTGGGAAGCAGCCTGACGGCTTCTCTTCTGAATTTGGAATGAGAGGGTGGCAGAGAAAAGAGAACAAGAAGTGGAATTGAAACGGAGAAGGGAGGAGGAGGAGACGATTACGATAGAAATGGGCGGGATCTAGGAGACAACAGGGGAAGAAGACGTTTATGGAGGTGAAGGTGAACATTCCAGATTGTAAAACTGAGATACTTAGAAAACGGCCTGTAAAAGTTAGAAAGTTCGCGACAATCTGGATGAAAAGGACTAGAACACTGAAAATCAAAAACTGAAATTTCCAGTTAGAATCCCGGAGACTCGAAATACCACTATTACAGGCTTCACTGTCACGTTTTCTCAGGAAGCACGGGCACTGGCAGTAATTTATCCAAACAAGTTCTTCCACTTTTTCGGTTAAAAGTAAACTGGACCCTTAGATTCAGATTCTAAAATAAACATTCTCAAGATGCTCATGAGATAAAAGTTTTGACCTAGCGAAATTCGAAACCGGACAATAGTGGCAGACTTTCCGGGGACTTTGCGAGGTGGAAACCCAAATCAGGTAGACATTTTGCAGGTTTTTACGTCAAAATCTGGATTTGCAGGATTTAATTCCTTTTTACCCTGATTATGAAAGGCCCAACTAGCCAAGGAACCTCTTCGTACCGGAAATAGTGTAGCGTCTCCCTCGCCTCTATTCAAAAACAATTAACTCGATTTGTATTGAGAATCTTAAAATGAAGATGAATGCGATCAAAGTTATGCTAGGGGGTATTAGACTGTTACAGGCTTTAAGAGTCCTAAAAATAGTGGTCACAATAATTGAAAACGACAATCAATATGAAGAAATTTCAAATCTGTGGATTATCCAGAGCTCAGAAAACTCCGCCATCATTATCATCTCTACCTTGGCCTCATTTACCCCCTCTTTATTTCCCATTCATTCATTTCATTTTTTTTGTTCCACGGGCCCTCCGCTCTCAAGAGATCGACCTGACACGAGATATGTCCGAACACTCTCCCTCTCATTTATCACTTATCTTTTTTCAATCCGAGCACTGGAGAGCTCTTTCGGACGGGGCATTTCTTGATGAGAGAAGAAAACTGATGACTCGGCGAGAGGATTCGATAAATATATATATAAACGAAAAGGATTCTGTATAGAGATGGGAACAAGATTGATTGACATTCATTCGATTTGTGAATGATCGCGGAAAGAATCGAGCATTCGACGAAACCCTCACTTTTTAATGAATCTCGTTGGTTTGGATCGGGAGAATAAGGATCTTCCCAACTGAAAGTAGAACCAGAACAATCCCAAAGGAAAAGTGCAAAGTCAAGTAACACCTTGAGGTGTGGTCGTAATGACAGCAGAGCCAACACGAAGAAGAAGAAAAATGAGAAAATGAGAGAATTGACAAGAAGAGAGGATGGCCAGGAGGGTTCAGTTGTAGAAACAAATGTTTTGTGGTATTTTGCAAAGAGAGAAACTGACGGGTTGTGTTGTTTTGTATGTTCGGAGGGGGGAGGATCGACAGGTGCTGATGGACATAATTGGAGACATCCGAGGAAGAAGATGTTAATAGAGGGAGGGGGAGGAGAAGCTTCTGACACAGGATTCGAAAATGATTTAGGGTGGATGCGATGGTTTTTAGGGTCATCAGGTTGTAAGATTCAAGGAAATGTGTGGGAGATCAAAATGTTCTGTTAAGCACTTGGTCCATAGGTATAGTATCGGGATGGTCTTTTCGGAATCTGTTGGAATGTGAAAAATTTCGAATTAAAATTTTTTGGTTTCGGTATTTTCGAAATTCCGAATTTTGAATATTCCTGATTGAGACCGTGAATGAGTGGAAGCACATACAACATTTCACTTTTACTAGATCTAGTTCGATTTTTTATAGAAGATTCGAAAAAGTTATCAACTAACAAAACATGTTGCTTGTGTTCAGATTTTTCTCTATGTTCTTCAACTATTTAAAATTTATAAACAGTTCCTGAACTGAGTGAGCTCAACCAACTTTTATCAGCAAGTGTCAGGAATTTCTTTTTATGAAACATTCATCCTCAATCAGACCCAAGATTGAGCTGATTGTGAGCCTATATAATTGAAAAAAAAAATCAGATCATAGTTGGAAAAGTTCTGCATTCAATCATATGGTGACGTAAATCTGAATCCTTTTCCCTAGATTTTACTGATCTTCAGATGACGTTTCACTTTACGAATTCCAAATGTCTCTCCTTCCCACCATCTCCTCCGAAATCCTTTCTACTATTGTTGCCCTTCTTGAAAAACTGCTCATTTCGAATTCCCAAGAACAATTTAGAAGTCACAAGTGCAAGTGTCTCCCCTCTCAACTTTCCATCATCTTCATTTCCCATGAATCTTCAGAATACTCATCTCATTCTACCGTACTCTCTCTCTCCTCCCCCTCAATCGGATGGCTAAAGATAATTGAGTGGGTGTGACTCGCAGGACCACTTCATAAATTAATCAATAAAACAAAATATTGTTTCTGGTTCTCCGAGAGAGAGAAAAGAGCAGGAGGGACAGAAAATGAATACAATTGAAAAGAGGGACACGGGTAATTAGTATGTTGTTATAGAGCATAAGTCAGCTGCCTGCCTGCAGAAGTGTCCCCTCCCGTATTGTCTCTTCAATTCAGAAGATGAGCACAAAAAGAGAGACTTCAATTAGGCACCCGCCAATGAGCAAAAGGCAAAAGAATTGATGAAGAGAGGAGGGCATTTTTAAGTAGTGGAATTCATTACTGTAGTGAGGGAAAATGTTGGTAGGAGTTTTGGAGGGATGCCAAATTCAGATTATATAATTCAATCATTTATAAACGTTTCGTCTACCGCAGTTAGGGTTCTGGTTTTCCTATAACTTCCCTTGGAAGCTTTCAGAATCCTAGAGTTTCCTATATCTCGAAATCATGAAGATTTCCGAATTCCATAGTTTCCAGAAATTCCACACTGTATGAACTTCTGAACCTCCAATTTTGTGAAACCTTTCACAATAATTGTTATTCTAGGTACTCTCACCAGATTCCGCAGATCAGAAAAAAAAAATCAGAAAATTTAAATTAAACTTCGTGAAAATATCAAAACTAAGTCAAAATCAAACTAAATCCGAACAAAAAGGAAAATACACTTGTTGAATACTGAACGAAATCTAAACACGGTATAAAACTTCATGTCCTCCTCCAATTAAATCCACCTGAATTCTTCATCAGTCATAAACGGGAATCAAAAAACTGTGATAATAAAGAAATGTGCGAGTCTATAAAAGTTTATAAGAATCACTAAACTGACCTATCAATAAAATGAGTCAACTCTAACAGAAGATTTCCGTGATTCATCCGATGGAATAGTATCACTTTGGACTGGGTTCTCGACTCTAAAATCGCCATAGCTGAGCCAATATCTTTAGTTTTATTTCTGAGGATCTCCATTTAAAATAAGACTCTTGAGATTCTCAATGCTTCTGAACCAGAACCGAAATCAAGACTCAAAAATATCAGGGTAAACACTTCCATAAATGAGAAGTCCGAAGCGAATCTACTATCCCGATTTGGAAGTTCAAAAGTGAGCCAAATCCCCTGCGATGCATTTCTAAGAATATGCATTCATAAAAATCAACTTTGGGATTCTAACAACTTCTGAATCAAAGCCCAAATTGAAACTCAAAAATTCAAGAATGGCTGTGAACCTTGAAAACATAGCTGATAGTTAAAGATTCAATTCCAAAAGCTCTTCAGACTGAATCTGGATAATTGAGGATTCTGAAACCAAAACTCAAGACGGACTGACCCCAAAACCAAAGCCTCAACTCTTATATTTTCTGTTAACACCTTTCCACGTCATAAATCAATTTCGCGTGTCATATCCATCTCTCTCTCTCTCTCTTCATACATCTTTGCTCTTCTCTCAGAAATCTCTTTTCTAATCACTCATCACTCATCAATATTACTCTAGAACTCTCCCATCTCCGCACACTCTCTCACCTCTTCATAACCTCTTTGGTTTTTGTGCAGATCATCAGAGGAAAAGCTCTTTTCATTTCATCATAAATACCTCTGTCTATATTACACCACAATTTCGTTTTCGTCTTCTCCACATACTCACTTCGATTTGACAAAATAATGGAAGTTTAGGGGGATGTTTTTGTTGGGAGAAAATGGAAAGATGGAGACGATTACCGTATGACATATTAATCGTTCGAAAGAAGTGGGAAAACTTCAAAAGAAACTGGTATAGAGGGGTAATGGATTACTGTCTTCGTAAAGAACACCGGTAAAACTTATTAAAATGAGTGTGTGTCTTTTCTTCTTTTCGTTGTCAAGTAACTACTATAATTGTTCATTTCTTGTACAAAGAGTGACAGAATCTCTCCCTCTTCTTCATGAAATGAAATCATTTTGACCCGTTTTGTGAAGAAGACAACGATCGCCCATTAATTGTTTTATTATTATGAAAAGACTGAGAATGGGGAGGAAGAGGAGAAGAGGGAAAAGTTCGAGAAGAGGTTATGATAACGGTCATCACATTGGTTTTGGTCATGGGGGAGAGGGAAATGAGAAGATCTTAAAAGGGGCATGGAGTCGGGATTTGGAAAGGTAAAATCTGGATGATAAGTGCTCGAGAATAACGAAAACACCTGGAGCTCTTGAATTCCCAGATTTTGGGTTCCACTCAAACAAATGGAGATAAATGGAAACTAGAGAGGATCTCCGAAAATCAGATTTCTGAGGATTCAAAGTTCAGGAAAATTTCAATTCTGAAATTACGGAATATTGAAATCAGGGAGATTATCTGGTTGTGACAAATTTTGGAAAGTATTGAACTTTTGAAGTTTTCGAGTTTATTAAAATCTTGTACACCAGAATCCTGAAAACCACGGAATCTCAGAATTTCCAAAGTTGAAAATCTATAAAGTCAAATAAATCAGAGATGCTCGTCAAGTTTTGGAGTGAGAATTTCTGGTGCTCACTTTGAGATTTGAAACTTTAGCATTCTGAGATTGCGGGGTCTGGAAGAATTAAGATTCTGATAGACTCTGAAGTTCGCAGGTTCCGATATTCCGAGATCCGAATTCCCCGTAATTGAGATTTTGATGGAGTCAGACTTTTACGGAGTTTAAGTTTTTCAGATTGTAAAAGTTTGAAAATTCAGAGTTTGCAAGTCCGAGAGTCTGATACTTCTGAAATTCAAAAGCTTCTTGGTTTTTAAGGTTCTTAGTTTTCGAAACTTGTAGATTTCGAGATTTTCAGAATCTGGTGGATTCCGGAGAGCTCCAAGACTCCAAGATTTTCAGAGTTTCAATTATGTAATTTTTGTGGATTCGGAGTTTTCAAGACTTCCAGAAGACCCCAAAATACAGAGGCTCGAAATCTTCTACATTTTGAGTTTCTAACTTTTGATGGATTCTCAAAAATTCTAAAATTAGCTGATTCTGTGATTCTGAACTCGCGATTTCCCCAAAATCAATCAGTTCCACTTGTCCCAAAAACAAAAACCAGTCTTCCTCATGACTCATAAACTAATTTTAAATTCAAATAAAATCCAACTTCTTCTGCAAACTTTTGGGAATTACTGTCAGTGTCGGTAACATATCAAAGAGAAAAATGAAGTCTCATTTGAAAGTAATAAAGAATAATTACCCTCACTACCAAATAGGGATGACCAGGGTTTCTAGTGATAAGACAGAGAGAGGGAAAGTTTTGAAAAAGAGGACAAATCTAAATGAACAGAAGGGAGGCTCATCGATAAATCTGGTCTCCCCCCGGTGCACTATTTATTGACGATGTTCTTCTCGCTGTTGATTATAACTGAGCAAATAACAAAGTTTGGGGGAATGGTAAGACGATCTCGAGGTTGCGCACAAATCAACAATTACTCTTCTTGTTCACCCTCTTGTATTGCCTTGTTCGATACGAGAAGAATTAGAAAAAGTATCAATCGGAGAGCAGAAGAAAGACTCTGATTGGAGGAGCAGATCGGATTTCAATGTGTTCGTATAGAGGATCATTTCAATGTATCAAAATATTGGCACTTGTAACTATCGGTGCTTCATGATTCTTTCAGGCACCGTTTTAGTATAATCCACAAAGTCTAGCCCACGCTCGTCCATTTGTGGGAACTTGAGTTCAAAACTCAGTTCAGTTTTTTCAGCTCAAGTCCCTCTACATGGAGGGACTTGAGCTGAAGAAACTGAACCTCTTTCAATCTAAGACAGGTACATTTAATTTTGCAATTGGAACTCACCCCTTCGCCAAACTTTGACCAAATCTATCTCGGTAACAGATTTCAAAAAATGGTCATCTAACAAAACTGTTGCACAGGTTTTCATTAACATTCTGTTAGTTCACCATTTTTCGATGTCTGTTACTAAAACCGAGATAAATTTTGTCAAAGTGACGGTAAGGAGTATGCGCCCATTACCGTACTTGTGGTATAAGAGATTCAGTAACTTGGCCTGGCTTTGACTACAGTAACCTCTATTAACACTTTTCCAAAATTCCTGAATCCTAGACCATCCCAATCTCTCCATTCCTCTTTCAAAACCCCCGGAACACCTGAATTTACCGCGAAACGAAACACCCCCATTAATCAAAGCGACATGGAAAAAGAGTGTGGAAACGAAAGTAATAAATCAAATATCGAGTCTGTTGAGGGGAATCTTCTCTCAAAAGTGTCATCACCTCCAGTTTCCCCCCATCCCTGTCACCTTTTCATCAATTCGAGACTCTTTTCCCATCAGATACATTAGAAGAATTGGAGAGAGTTTGGCAGAGAAACGAAGAATCGGATAAGCAATTAAATTGAAACATTTGACAGACATTTCTTATTTTTCAAGGAAAGGACAAGCGAGAGAGATCGTATCTACGGTATTGAACAGAAGAAGTAATTTCGAATCGGAGGGAATCTTCATTTTGTTTCGTTTGACCATTTATAAATATTTTGTGGCCACAACATCATCAAAATAATCCCGACGGCATTGTTGAGCCCCCTCTCTATTTTGTCGGCGAGAAGAGATTCATTTATAAACATTTTAATTTCTCCGACCTATATACTGCCAAAAGAGAGTTCTTCTTCTGGGCGAAAGAGCGGGGATGGACACAAGTAAGAAAGGAAAAGAGGGTTCAGAATGATGAATGGATGAAATATTACATGGAGAAATATGGGCGAATCGCAGATTTTGAGGGAGAGGAAACATTTTTGGGCAGAGCTGGGAATAGTTTTTTGAGACGCTTTCAAATTCAAAAAGTTTCTCTCGAGGTTAGTTGACAACTTGCTGATCGTTAACCTCAAGCCTGTGAAGTTTCTAGTTTTTGAGATTCTGACAGACTAGGAACTTTGTGGATTTCAACCACCTTCCGAAATTCAGAGATTTCAAGATGATGAATATGAGATTCTCAGATTCCGAGAATTATTCTGATATTTCGAATCTCTCATGTTCATCGATTCACAAGTTTTCTGAGTTTCTGAGATTAGTTATAAGGGTGTCCTCTTACCATTAGAGTTGTAGTTTTTGAAAGTCTCAGAGCTGAAGGGTATCTGACGGAATCTGAAGAGATTCGTGAGATTCGAAGATTTTGAGAATCACAGATTCCAATATCGTCCTTACGATGTTTTCCAAAGTTTGAAATCGATTTGCAAATATTTTGAATCTAAAACTCTGATATTCAGAAGAACCCTCTTCCTCAAATGTCGGGGAGTCTTTCCAGTTTCGCGATTCCAAAACTCGTATAATTCAAGGTTCTAAGATTTGAATGAATTCGTTATGAAAAAACCAGGAAGAATGTTTCAAGAAGTTCTAAACCTAACAAAAAATATATTTTCAAATTCGGCTCAAAGTATGTATTACAGGGTTCATGTTCTATCAAATTGGGGCTCATGAATCAATCTATTCCGGAAGATTCTAGGATCTGAAAACGTTCGAATCTCCTCGAAAAGTTTATAGAGCAATTCATTGAGAATTTGTTTTTATAAGTATACCATTTCTGAACCGTTCAAGTCACCTCATCCTAGACACAGTCCTATTTTCTCAATTTTACCGTAACCCTCATTTTCATCTAAACCCAGAAGACTAAAGACCCCAGTTAGAAAGTGGAAAGGGTTAAGAAGAATCTGGCAAAAAGTGAAAAACCATAGAAAAAATATAAAAGTGATAAAGAATGGGGTGGCTCCGAAGGGGGGCTTCGGTGTCAGTGTCGGGTCCACCGGGGGAAGAGAAGACGAATCTTTTGTGGGAATGCGAAAGAGGGATGAGACAGAGAGTGTCCGAAGAAGAAAAAGAAGTTAAAACTCTGCGAGGGGGAAGACGGGACCCCCATACCAGCAGCACACCACAAATATGCGACTCTAGATGTAATTTATCATATGAGGCTCAAATCTGCTGAATTTGCTTTTCTCTCCTCCTGCCCCTTCTTCTTTCCTAACCCACACCATTGGTCGTTTTGTCTTTTTTCGTTCCATTTTGGCACCCCAACAACTATATAGATATTTGGGACAGAAGGCACGGGGAAAAAAACGAAGGACGAGATGATGCATTCCTTCGTTGGGTTCTCCTCAACTGTCGCTTTTTCTCGGTCCATGCACACAAAAGTTTGAGAAGTTCGAGGAATTGGGAAACTCCACATAATAAACAACGGGTACCGTTACGGCATTTTTCCGAATCAACAGTTTTGGGTCTCGCGTTCCTGAGGTATCCCAGGTCGTCCACCCAAAAAGAGAGATTTTCAAAATGTGACAGAGAATCCCGACTGATCTCAACGTTTACTTGAAATCTCAGGTTTAGGGGTTCCGAATCCTATTTCAAACATCAACTAGTGCAAAAGCAGGAACAGTACACGGCGGTTTTTGACTTTTTCGAACCCCAGGTAGAGGAGAATTTGAGTGTGCCATGACAAATTGGAGAGTCAGAATCTACAAAAACTTCACTGTTTCCGGATCGCTGATGAAAATTATATTCTTGGCTTGTACAAGCTGAAATTTCAGAATCCCAAAATCTTAGGATCGAAGAATTCTCCCAATTTCATCCAAAGTTCAAAACCTCTAACTTTGGAGTTGTCTGAGAGAACGGCTACATTTTCACATGTGTCTCTTAAAATCCCCGTGTCTATGAGATCTCAAACTTCTTCAGAATCCATCAGAACTTTAAAACCTTAGAATCTGGAAGCTCCAACGACTACAAGACAAGATGCGAAACGCCTCAAAATGTCAAAAACAAAATCTTGGAGCTCGGAATGTTGCGACTTTGAAACCAATGAATATATGTCTAGGAGAATTTAAAAAATTAAATAATAACTTTTCGAGAGTTCTTTGAGTTTGTATAAGTTCTGAAATCCATACTTCAAAACCAAAGAAACAATATCAAAGACAAGAGAGAATGGCCATCTGAAGAACATCTCTTTTTCTCTTACCCTTCATCTCATTTCAATCCATTTAATTTGGGCACCACCAAAGCTTGTTGGAAACGGGAGCCAATTGAAGACGATGAATCGAAATCAGAGAATGTGAGAATTGCATTCATTCGGTCCATTTCATTTCAATTTATTTCTTCTTGTCGCCTCCAAAACGGGTTGGAGGAAAATGGATAATGGGGTGAAAAGAGCAGAAAATGAAGAGAGAAGACAATAAAATTTCAAGTGTGCATTCAGATTTATTGGGAATTTCAGACAGTTTTGAATATCCTGGCCTAGGATACGACAACTCGGCCACTTTGTTGTGCTCGCTCGTTAAAAGAGCAAACTCGAATTTAATGGGAGATTTTCGGTTCTTGTTGATTTTTGAGATTTCAAGATTCTGAGAATCTGAAACTCTGTGAATCTGAATACCAAAGAATCTGAAAGATCTCAGATTCTGAGAGATTCCGAGACTGCCTGAACTGCCGGATTCTCACTTCAGCTCAAAAAATTGTAAAACATTAATCTTCTGGATGAAAATTAAATTTTGAGAAAAGCTATCGGAGAAAGTTGCAAGCTCGAAAATGTTTGGTATTAGTTTGAGAAAACGGACACTAGAATTTCTGAGAAATATAGGAATCTTTATCCTGAAACTGTTGGAAGAGTTTCTAGAAAAAGCTGGGCGGATAAAAGTTGGATATAAAAAAAGGTTGTTGAGTTTTGTCGAGCTCTCCGAGAGAAGGCAGAGGCAGGCGTCCTCTCCGGTGCCTCTTCCTTGAAATTCGATCTCATATCCTTCATATTTATCAATCAATGTGTGGCTCATCATCATCATCATCTTCTTATCATGATCTCATGGGGAGACTCTCATCATATCAGAAATATTACTTCACTCTTTCCTCTTTCTCTCTTATGAACCGCCCATCTCTTTTCGTCTCTTTTTCTGCTCCCACATTTCAAAGAGTTCGCAATGAGACGAATTGCACAACGAGGGTCCGTTCAGGAAGAGAAATATTTTGGAAACATTGTTGAATATGAAAACGAAGAAAAAAGTATACTGTGAATTTGAATTCGAAGAACTACACAATATATGTAATCGAATTAGAAGTGGACTTTGAAATTACAAGAATATACAGCACGACTCAAATCTCTTTTTTCCATATAAAATTCGTTCGAAATTTCTCAAATTCAGATTTCTTTTGTCTCTTCGTCTTTCAACTATTCAGAAATTCTTCGGATTCTTTTGAGTTTATTGAAACAATAGGAAAACGAATTATGGAAAGTTGAGACGATTCTTGACTATCGCGATATCTTACCACGAAAACAGCGTATGCATTGCTACTGTAAGGTTCATGCTCGAATGAATATCGTGGCAAGATATCGCTTTTTCTGAACTCCAGATAACAAAGAATCTTACGCAGAACCTGAAAATAATTTTGAAAAAAAAACTAAAGTAGTTTTGTTGCTTTTACTTTTGACAGATGAGGTCTACGAGTTCTCATGATCTTGAACCCTCGGCAATCGCTGCCCTGAATCTGCCCTCGAATCTGAAATCCTAAAAACCAAAGTAGAGAAACGTGAAACTCCGAACACAAAAAACGAAAGCCTGCATTGAAATTTCATTATCGAGTTTTATTCTGCGATCTTGTGTATTCGGTAAGCTCGAAATAAGTCTCTCCTCCATTCATCCATTCTGCAAATTATTAGAAAGAAACATGACGGAGAACAGTGACACACTTCTACAACTCGCTCAACTCGGCTACAGTATGCTCGTTCCGTTTGCATTCACCGGATACGCTCTATCGCAATGCGGTGGAAAGAAAAAGAAGGCCGCGTCGTCTTCTGCTGGTGGTGCTGGCGGAGGTGGTGACAAGGAGAAGTCGGGAGGTGGTGGTGGTGTTTCGCAGAAGAGTGAAAAGAAGGAAGACGATAAAACTTCGGGGGCTGCAAAGCCATCGGAAGCAGGAGCTGCTGGTCCGAAGGCTCCAACCGACAAGAATGCGGTGGCTGGAACTCACGATCCGAACTATCAAACTCTGGCCAATGTCGATGGAAATGTGTTCCAAGAGAAGGGAGGTGCTGCGGCTGCACCAGCTGCAGGAGGTGCTGCTCCGGCTGCAGGAGCACCAAAACCAGGAGGACCTGGGATGGCTGGTAAGCAATTAGGAAGATTTTGATATACTCTAAAACCGTTTCAGCCACCCACGATCCGAACTACCAAACTCTTGCTGGCATCGGAAACGATTGTTTCGACAAGAAGGACGGTGCGAAACCAGCAGCTGGGGGTGCTGCTGCTCCAGCTGCTCCGAAGCCAGGAGGGCCCGGAATGGCAGCAACTCATGATCCGAACTATCAGACGTTGGCTGGAATCGGAAACGATTGCTTCCAGAAGAAGTAGACGGGAAAACGACGGAAAACGACAGAAAACGAGATGACGTAGCTTAATCAACATTGCTCTGGCTATGATTTATTGAAATAAAGATCCAGTATTCTTCGGATGTAATTTTGTATTAGGTTCAGAATTCAGGCCTTGTTCATCTGATTTTCTGCAATGAAAACGATTTCATCGAAGCCCTAACTGTCACTTGTTCCCAATTGTTTGGAAACCTAAATTTAGCCTTCTGTTTTAAGGCTATTTGCAAATTCTTTTGTTCTCCTGTTCTCGGCTTCTCAAGGTTTCCTTCCGCAAAATGTGCGCGAAAAAAATGAGAAACCTCTGATGTAGCAAGTGCGCCCCGCCGCACGTTTCGAATTTGCGAGGCGATTTTCACAAATTTCAACCGCAGCTTTCTCTGTTTTTATCAGTGGGCTGTTCTTTTTTTCGCCGAAATTCGAAGAAAACTTCAACGATGGCGAACGAAACAAGGTTTGTTCATATTTCAAAAGCTCTTATACAGCCTTCTTGACATAAAAATAACTGTTGTACTTCAGACGCGCCGAAATCGAAAGGATGCTGAAAAAGAGTCGTGAAACAGAGAGCCGCCGAAAATTCTGGCATAAGATTCCTGGCGTCGAATCTTATGGCTGGCAAGCTCCCGTCGCCGTTGGAATCGCATTTCTCGCTTCTGCTGCTTACTATTATTTCCATCACTCGGATTGAAACGATATTTTTGATTTTCCCTCAATCATTTCATTCCCCTCACCAAACTGTGATCTTCTGACGCCTATGAATTGCCATGTTGCTATATATTCAAGTCAAGAATCTATAGTTTTAAACTGGTTTCTCTTCGTTTTTCTTCATAGCGTTCTATTCGGATTCATACTTGTCGAAAAATGATTCTCTAGCAAATTTCAGAATTTTCAGAATGTTTGGATCAACAGGATTCGGGAACAAGTCCCTCTTTGGCGGAACGGGATTGTCCACAACTACCAGCACTACAGCAGCCACCACTCAAGATCAAGATTTTCTGGTAAGCTGACTACCAGTGTTCATTTTCACAACTTCGATTCTTCAGGTGGATGGCGCTCCAGAAGATACGATCCAGGTGATTAAATTTAGCCCTACACCACAAGACAAGCCAATGATTGCATGTGGATCGTGGGACGGTGTAAGTTTTTGCTGAATATTGTAAAAGTTTCAATAAGAAATTTGCAGACTATTCGTGTGTGGATGTACAATGATGCCAATACATTTGAAGGAAAAGCACAACAAAACATTCCAGCTCCAATTCTGGATCTTTGCTGGACTGAAGACAGTTCGAAGATTTTCATGGCTTGTGCAGACAAAGAAGCTCGTCTGTGGGATCTCGCTTCGAATCAAGTAGCAGTAGTAGGAACACACGAAGGTCCAATCAAGACGTGTCACTGGATCAACGGAAATAACTATCAGTGCCTCATGACCGGGTCGTTTGACAAGACACTTCGCTTCTGGGACATGAAAAATCTTCCCAACCAGACACAGATGGCTTCCATTACACTGCCTGAAAGAGTATATGCAGCAGATGTTCTTTATCCAATGGCTGTCGTCGCACTTGCAAACAAACGGATCAAAGTTTACAACTTGGAAAATGGGCCAACGGAAGTGAAAGACATCGAAAGTCAATTGAAGTTCCAAATCCGGTGCATCTCGATCTTCAGAGACAAAACTAACCAAAACCCCGCTGGATTCGCCCTCGGGTCTATCGAAGGACGTGTCGCTGTGCAATACGTAGAAGCAGCCAATCCAAAGGACAACTTCACATTCAAATGCCACAGATCCGCCGAGCTCGTCAACGGATATCAAGAGATCTATGCTGTGAACGACATTTGCTTCCATCCACAACACGGAACACTCGTGACAATTGGATCAGATGGACGCTATTCCATGTGGGACAAAGACGCGAGGACGAAACTGAAGACATCCGATCCTCATCCGATGCCATTGACCTGCTGCGATGTGCACAGTTCCGGAGCATTCCTGGTCTACGCGTTAGGTTATGATTGGAGTCGGGTAAGTTATTCGAGATCATCAAAAACTTTGAAACAATTTTTTTCAGGGTCACGAAGGAAACACACAGCCAGGATCGAAGATTGTCATTCACAAGTGTGTCGATGATATGAAACCACGAGCTCCAAAGAAATAACAGCTCCCAAAAAGTTTGATCTGAATCAGTGATTTTCGTACCTTTATTATATTCATTACTATATTCATCTACACTTTTATCTAATTCTTCCCGTTCGACTTGTGTGTGTTTTTCTCTCTTCCAACCGTTCAGAATCTCATCTTGTTTCAATAAAAAAATAGCGTAACATGAATACATTCACACTCCTTGTCCTTGCGTTTCTCAATAAAAAAGCCCCTCTCATCTTCTTTTTCATGTCTTATGATGATGGTTGTTGTCAGTCGCATCATGTACCTTTCATGTCAAGTGGACAAAGAAAAACGAAAAGAATCCTTGACAGAGAGAGAAGGCAAGATTGGATTAGGATGAGAAGAGCCGAGGAGCCACCGACGACGAGCCGAAGAGAAAAAGGTTTGTGATCCGGGTAGCTCCTACACGGAAATATACTCAAAAAGCGCCGAAATGTGTGTGTACGTGGTCCCTTCGCCGAAGAGCAACAGCGAGCTCTTCGGTCGGCCGAAAAATTTGATTTGGGACGCGTTGAAGCGGACAAAAGACTTGTTACTTGGGCCGGATAGAGTCAGCAAAGAGTGAAAAGGTGTGTGAATAGGTAGCCATAAACAATGTCGCCGTCTATTTGAAAGTATAGAAGAGTAAGTTGTTTTGCTGCTGTTGGGAGACAGTTGGAAGAACCAAAATATGAATTGTTTAGTAAGGCGAAGGTGTTTGGAGGCAAGCTTACTATAGTTGTGAAGGGACGAAGTTGGGCGGCCTGTATGAAAAATTGTTGATGTGACCTCGATCTCGGAGTTACCTCCATCGAGAGTTGCCGGAATAATCGCTCATTAGTCGAATGGTAGAAGTTTCTCTCATTTGAGAGCCTCAAATCACGAATTTCAAATATTTCTGCTGAAATTTCCATTCGAATCGGATGACCCGAAGTATTCATTCGCTATTGCGGGACTACCCGCAGCAACAAGAAGCGAACTTGAATCTGAAACTTATCGGATCTTCCAGATGAACTTTTTTTTTCTCAATCAAAATCAGGATCAAATCAATTCTACAGATTCAGATTCTAAAGGGAGAACTGACAAATTTCTGACGTATTTCGAGTTATGCCCCCTCGAAATCGTCCATGACTGCAAAACTTTTGCTGCCGAACGACAAGCGAAAGACTAAGTTTTCCAGCCATAGGCAACTTTGCGAGGTCATAACTGAAGTCATGCCAACATTTGCCGCTTTCTGTTTCAGAATTGGAATATCCAGGATCGATTTCACCTAATGTCAGTTTTTGAGATAAGGTTCATTTGAAGAAGCCGAAGAATCCTCATTCCTCCGAGGTTTTCGGAATCCCCCTTCGAATCGAACGTCTTCAGATGCTTTATTTGTTAGTCTTTACCGATTCTCGTCTCCAGTCTAACAATATGTTTTCTGTTACTAAATGTTTACCAGCTTTACCCCCGAAGGACTCTCTTTCTCTCTCTCCGGATGTTCAATATTTGAGAATACATCCCTATCCACATTCATCCCTCGTATTCTTCTGTTTCTTTCAATCTTCTCATCTTCGGGTATCCCAGATTGTGCTTCTTCATCTCTTTCCTTCTTCGGGGTTTTCGGCGTCGCTTCCTTTTTTTTCTTTCTTTCCGGCTCAAAAAAGAAACCATTTTTGATGGGTCCCTCGAGAAAAACGGAGGCCCTGAGACGGATAGACGACGGCGAACCGGAAAAAGCGACGAGGGGAGAAAAAGAAGGTCCCCTCCCGAAAAAGGAGGCGTTTAATGGCGCCGCTGCTCCAGAAGTAGAATGATGATGGTGGTGAGATTAATGCATCATTTGGGAAGGGTTCTCGCTATGCCAACCATAATTTCACGAGAGCAAAAAACGTTACGTTTTACTCTCAAAGCGGCAATTATTAGCAAGGAGCGACGAAACGAACACGATGATTTATGACCCACATCGGCCGGGGGCAATTGTACGGAACGAGTCGCATCTGGAGAGCAGCTACATGACGACAATGATGATGTGGAACGACGTAATGACATCGGGTTACTGTAGTCTTTGAGGTTTCCGGAAGAGGGTAATTGTCACACATTCGTTAAGCGTTACTCTGATGAATCTTCAATGCGCTGCCACGTCATAGGAACAGATTCCCACATAGAGAACTTTGGTGTAGTCTGAATGATGAGATTCGGAAATAAATGCATCTGAAAAATTGGAACTCTGTCGCAATGTTGTTGATGTGTTTCTCTCTGTTCCCCGGTTATGATGCCTCGTGGCTTCTCTTCTTATCATTACATAAACACTCTTGCACCTTCTCGTGCTGAATCAACCTTAAAAATTCCTATTTCTGTCTTCTCAACATGTGATGGTGTAGGTCTATAGAGCATCGAAAAGTGTAGAAGGAAACTCGGCCTGATAAATGAAACATGAATGGCCACCGCGAGCCCGTTTCGCATTCGGTATTTATGATGTTGGCACCATTTTGTATCGAAAGTCCCCCGCCTGACAAATCGACGCCTTCCCGGTGTTTCGAAATACAACGAAACGGTCATCATCATTGTGCTGAGAAGCTTCCCTCTTATTCTTTTTCTTCGTCTTCTTCTCGTCGTTGCCACCACGTAATCGGATTTGAAGGACGATGATGAGCACACGAGGGACGTGAAGCGAGTATGCTCCCCGGGAAAATTGGATTGAATTACCTATGTGGCCATTTGAGACTCGGCAAATAGGTTACCACAGAGCTCGTCTTCGGGCAGATTTTTCTGTCGTGTGAGCGTGAGAGAAAGTTGAAATTCAGAATTTACACAGATTTTATATGAAATATTATATATGGGTCGGGGGTGGTGGTTGGAAAACGGAGAAGACGGACAAATGGAGTCGGGACAAAAATGGGGTGATGGGGGGAAGGGGCGCAAGAGAGAGGTGAGACAAAGAACAAATAATTTACCGCATACAGTTTATATTACTTTCTTACTTTTAGAAGAATGTGTTAATATTAATAATGAGAGTTTTGAAAGTTAAGCATGAGAAAGTTTCGGAAAAGTGCTTGAATTTTGAAACCGAGCTGTTTTAGGAGAGACAGGCAAAAGCTACTTTGGGTTACGGTACCTAGGTACACACTTATACCGATCGATGGAATAAAGAAGGGATAAAATAATTGGGGGCGAAAAAAAAACTAATAGAGAGAGAGAGAGAGTGGGTGAGAAGGATTTGAAAGGCAAAGAGGAGNAAAAAAAAACTAATAGAGAGAGAGAGAGAGTGGGTGAGAAGGATTTGAAAGGCAAAGAGGAGACTCTAATCCGTCGTCTAGTAATGGATTAGTGATTATTTTCTGTGGTGGTGCGTCTGTTGGTTAGGAAGGAAGAAAGGGAGGAAGGAGATGAAAAAAAGAGAAGAAGAAGAAGCTGTTGCCTTAAAATAAACACTACTACAGGCGCTGGTAAGTAGGAATAATAAGGAGCAGAAATGAATGGCAACGAAGAGAGAAGAAGAGGGGCGAGAAGAAAATAAACTTTCCGGGATTATGGGGGAGAAGGCTGGAATGCTTCGCATGGAGACGGGGACGAGAGAGAGAGAGAGGACGAACTTCTGGGAAGGAATCACAGCGAGTTGTGAGAGAGAGAATTTAAGAGAATGACAGCAGATGGAAAGTTCGTTTACTTCTTGACTTCGTTGGTCAGAATCTGGAAGAGCTCCTTATCGGCGAGGCAGCCGTCGACGAATTCCTTGAGAGTCAGTTCCTTGTCGTTGTTCACATCCATCTTCTCAAAGATCATCTTAGCCCTCTTTCTTGGGGAATCGTCGGCGGATTTGGTCACTTCTGGGCCGAGCATTTCGTAGATAGCCTGAAAAGTGGGTGGAATGATGATTTGGGAAATGTTTTCGGGAGAAAGCTCACCTCAATAATCTTGATCATCTCCTTCTCGTCTATCGTTCCATTGCCATCAATATCGTACATACGGAAGGCCCACTCCAGCTTCTGTTCGGGCGTTCCGGAACTCGTCACATTAATTGCCAATAAAAACTCTTTGAAATCGATAAAACCCGAATTGTCTGTATCGAATGTGCGGAATACGTGCTCACAGAATCCCTCTGCGGATCCTGACGGGAAGAAGTCTTTGTAGACCTTGATGAACTGCTCCTTGGTGAGATGACCTTTAGGACAGTCTTGCTGCAAAATTCATCGATTTTAGATCATGAAATTCCCAAAAGATTGCATACCACAAATCCCTTATACCATTCCTTGATCTGCTCCTCAGTGAAATTGGTGTTCTTTTTCAAAAACTCCAAGTCTTCTTTGGAGAGTTTTGGCTTGGAACCCTTGATTCCCATGGTTTGTGCTTATTCGGCTTCTAGATGGGATGGCTGAGCTGAAATAAAAGAGGAATTAATATAGTGATAAGAATATTTTTTGGCTAGAAGAGAAGAGAGACACATCGAGAAAGAAGAAGAAGAAAAAGAAAGGAAGAACTGAATGAATAATAAAAAATAACGAGGAGCGCGACGGGGTGGAAAAGGGGAGGAGGAGGCGCTCTGAATTGATATGGCGAAGAGAAGGGGGGCGAATATGATGAGGAGCATGTTATATGCACTAAACGGCGCCGTCAGACGCGCCCGCTCGCTGCCGTCTGACTGTCGTCCGTCTCTGCGCTCATGAAAGCCTACAAATCGATGCATGGTGTATGCGTGCGTGAGTGAGTGTTGGGTGAGTGACGGATGAGTGCATGAGAGAGAAATCTAGGGAGAATACGAGACGCAGAAGAATATAGGGATATAAGAAGAACATGAAGCAAAGTACAGGACTGTATTTTTGGGATTTTAGGAATCTGTGCTGCTAGAATTTCTGCAAAATAGTCTGTCCTCATTCTTATGACGGTCTCTGCGGAGGTTAGTTCCGAAAGCTTCGAACGCGTTTCCCCGACTTTTCATTAATTTCAGTCGATAATGCACCAAAAAATTTTGAAAAATCATGACGAATTGAGCGGAGTGCAATTTAGTCTTCCATATTCTCCCAACACGATATCTCGCCACGAAAACAGTCAGTGTAGTTTCTACCGTACTTTAAAGGAACGTGCTTGAGTTTCCAGTCATCCTCCGATTTTCGTTGATTGCTAAACACTTTTCCAGTTACTTCACGAAAATTAAAGGCAAAAAAAAGTTGTAATGTTTTTTTTTAGTTTTGCAGATTGCTAAAAATATAGAAAGTCAAGAAACCAACTTGAAATTCGAATATGATCCTTGAAAAACTGGCAGACGCCACACACACATTGTTTTTCCTAGTGAGATACCATAGAACTCACTTCAGCCTTGCAGCTTGTCATAACGTTTCGAATGCTTGGTTTAATTTGACCAAAATTTACCGAAATTCTTGGACGAAGGAGTCACAGGTTCTAGACCTTTCCTTTTCGAAAATCAAAAAAAAAAGACAGTGAGTCGAATTTTGCTCTCATTCAGTTCGAAAAGTGACTTGACTTGTTTCACACCGGCAATTCTCTTATCAACGATCAATGACGGACGAGACGACGGAGCAAACACTGTAATTGAGTGTACGTTTCGTCACAACATAATTTCACTCGTACCATCCTCCAATTGGCTGTCATCATGACGGAATACGACCAGTTAAGGACACGACTAAACTCTTTCCGAAATTGTACGAAAATTCTTGAAATATGAATATCTCAAGAAAAACAGAAGGAAAAAAGAATTTCATTTCAAGCATGTTCATGTGAAATGGATACTCCACAGGGAGGATAGTAGTTCACACATTTCGCCTACGACGACGAGACTCAGGGAGACACATACATGCATACATGCATACTCCAGAATTACTAATAAGCGCCACTTTTGGCGCCATGTCCTTGCATCTATCTCTCTCCTAGTTTCTGGCAGTGCTCGATGACGCATGCAAAACTACGGTGATGGTAGTGGTGGACGCGATCGGAGGAGGAGGACACTACGATCACGTTGGCAAAAGAAGAAGAGACATAAAAGTGTTGGAGAAAGAGAAAGGTGTGATAAGAAGAACAACTCGAAGGAAGAAACCCAGAAATCAGTACGAGAAATTGAGGTCAAAGTACTCATTAAGAAAAAGAGAAGAAGCAGAAAAAACCATTGAGAAGAAATTTTGAAAAGGATGGTAATCCACACCAGAATAAAGGGACACCAAGTTTTGGCTCCGTATTTTCTGAAGGATCCTGATAACTATTTGGAGCGAGAAACGACTCCATCTGATCACCAAGGCATCTTTGACACATCCTCTCACAAATCATAGAGCAGTCAATCGTCTTTTTGCTCTTCCTCTCTTTCCATTATCTCGCACAATGATCAACTTCAAACTACACTCGGTTGACCTCACTCCTCAAACTCCGGAAGAGGACGATAAAGAAGTGACACATGCTCACAAACTAAGAAATCGGGGGTCCGAAAATGTTTGGAAGTGGGTGCTTCTCTGTGTGTGGCCCCATGAGGACAACGCAACGTGGCGGGGGAGGAGCGGGTGTAAACAAGACGAAATTTGATCGAAGGCCAACGAGAAGAAGGTCTTGGGGAACTCTAAGAAAATGAGTCTTTTTCTTTTACCACAAGAGGAATAGAAGAAGTAGAAAAGAAGATGAGGAGTTTTGGCAGGGGGTTAATGGACCCATGGCACACTTGAACCCGTAAAAAGGAGCCACTGGGAAGAGAGGAGTCCTATGACCCCTACTAGGCTCCTGCCCTGTCCGAGAGAGACACTCGTTGCGCTCAATCATCATCATCATGCCGGAAAATGGGAAAATGCATTATTATGTTCTGCCGTTTTTCCCTGACGAGTGCAAGGATGGAGAGGGTGCTTTCGAAAGATGATGATAAGGTGAAACCCCGGGAAAAAGGCAATCTTGTTAATTTTGTTTTATCAGTTGGTTCATGATGTGGAAATTATTTATGTTTGTGCTGAATTCACCCACATTCTCAGAGCATCCGGAAGTTACAGGTCTGCATGCGAACTGTATCGAGTGAAAAATTTCAAGAACTGCAGTCTTTAAACAAGGTCTCATCAGACGACAATCATGACAACAGCCTCTTCAAAAAAATACGAAAAATCAAAAGATTGAAGTCATGAATACTGTCAAAATGTCAGATGGTTATATTATTAATTTGCACATACGATCTATAAAACTTCAAAAACGGAGCCGACACCCCGTGACAAATTCATTCCAAAAAGAAGCAAAGACGTCGACGGTGTGTGTTATGCCGCGATTCTCTCTCTTTTACATCGCTCTTTTTCCTCCCCGTCATTGCACAGGAAAACAGATGAAAAATGCGGGGCATGTGACCATAAAACGCATTTTTTATTCGGTCTGTCTCCCCGTACGCCAAAGAGATTCAGGATTTGAGACTCATATTGTTGGTTTCTCATGGTAACCGAGTCGGAAACATGGACGAACAAGTAAAACGGACCATAACACGGATCTAGTAGAGATTCAAGACTATTTCGAAACATAGTACGACTTGAAAACATCATGTGCTGCTAAAGGATTTTGAAGGAAAACTGCTGACAAATGAGTCAATTTTCGGAAATACCTATTTACCTACACCTAGAAAAGGGTTTCACAATGAATATTGTGGTAAAGGTTGGTGTTGAGGGACTCTTTTTTCCGTGTGAAGTAAATGGAAAACGATGTAAAGCGCGCAATGGAATGGAAAATTGGGGGCGGAGTGCCACGGAGTAGTGGCAGTGCTCACAGAGCCCTCTAGAGGAGGAGACGAGAGAGTTGAGCAACGGAGAGCAGAGCATGAGCTTCGAGATAGAGAAATAGCGACGGCCCGGAGGCCCCCCGTTTGCCCCCGCCGCTGGTGTGTGACACTAGAGAGAATGGCCGGCAGAGGAGAGACGATGAATGGAAAAGAAACAGGGGAGAGGGAGCTCCGCCTCTTCTGATGCCTCTTCTACTGCTGGTTCTGCTCGAGCAAGTCAGGCAGATTGAAGAGAAAGAGAAAGCCTGACGTCTTCGTGGTTGCCGTTACTGGAAAAATAGAGTTGTTATGGAAGAGAAGAGCCGCCAAGAAGGGGTGGGACCTTCTGAGCCTCCCGTGTGTTTTCTTCTTTTTTTTTTCGTCTACTTGGAGGAGCCAAAAAGTATCTATGAATGATTACTAGTGGAAGCAAATGAAAAACGATCTTAGTTTGTTTCTTTCATTTTTTGTTTTCTTCGAATCCTGAAATTAAGGATAAAGACTATTACTTTTTGTTGCTATCAACTCAACCACACTTGTATGTTGTCATTAAAAAGAAAAAGAGGATGATCTCAGGAAGATGAGTGTCAGAGAATGTCTCACCGTGGATGCTCACTCAGAGCATGTATACATGCACACAATCCCGCTCAGATGGATTGTTTTTTCAGCTGCTCCAACTACCGCTCAGCGAATTCAACCGGCAAAAACATCACAGATGACGGAAACCGCCAAAAAAGGTGGGTGAGAGAATGAAGGAAAATACAGTAATACACAGTCTTGGATGAAGAGGAAATGTCTAGAAAACGTCGTTGTTTTCGTCCATCTTATTATACCTACAAATATTGGCTCCTAGTCTAGACTCTCACTACTCATCCAACATCATCATAGAATGATCCCTTGTGAAAAGCATACACAGAGCCTAATTCAATTTCCGGTAGATCGACGACTTTCCCAACTTTTTCAAACCGAGATTTCCCACGAACTTTGGTTCTCTGGGATCCTCGTTTCTTTGAGAAAATAAAGATCTGTGACCGTGACATCACGCCACCTGGATTTCTGATCTACAGGTGCTTAAGAGATTAGTCACACTCTGGAATTTCCACATGCTCTTCTTCATCTTCATCAACTTCGTCTTAGGGGAAAAAAGAAGCAAAAAAGCCTGATCGGATGAATTGTCTTGACGTAGAAGAGAACGGATCGTGAATATCGAGATGAAAGATTATGCTAATCGAGACTCTGATTATGTGGAAGCGAGAGTTTGCTGACGTTCGCGTTTCAGGCTTTTCCAGCAGAGTTTAGCTCTCGAAAGTATGACGTGGCACGGTTGTAGCTAGTAGTTCGGTTCACCTGCTCGAAAATGAGCTCATTCCAATTCAGTGGCGTTTCCACCTGACTTGAGGTGATGGAGCGTTAGCTTATATCAGATACTCCCAAACTCACGTAGTGCTGGAAGTGTTTGAGTTTGGAGTGGCAGGTTGTCTCAAGCTCGTCAACTTATCACCTCCATTCATCTTCCACCCCCTTTTTGTTGTTGGGTCCTTGGAGATAGATAGCAAGAGAAGGGAACCGTCACAAAAAGAACATCGGAACCCAATTAACAAAATAATGGCGGGTGGTCTCGAAATGTGCAAGTGCAAATGAAAAGGAGGGGTTGTAGTAGGCGGAAGGGGAATGATTGGACATCTCATAAAATGGCCTCTCGGAGCGGAAGCAAACTATTACACGACGAAACGGCCCATAAACAATTTGGAATTGGAGAATTGAAATCGAAGAGATGAGGAAATGATGGAGAGGCTGAAGAACAGTTGTTCTGGAAAGGCTTTTTGGACAACGAAGGAGGAGTTGGGTGGCTCCTGAGAGAAATGGGCGGAGCCGAATCGAATAATAGAGAAAAAGGAGACGACTACACACACACGGGAGAAGAAGTCGACGACTCCTCGACGCGGCGACATGATTGAATTTAGAATAGGAAGAAGAAGAAGAAGAAGAAGAAGAAGTAGAAAAGAAGAAGAAGAAGAGAGGAGTGGCGCGGGAGGAGACAAGTTGTCATGTGAGAAACAACATGAAGATGTACACGTATGTGGTGGAAGAAAAAAGAAGGCGGTACGGGGATGGGGAGAAGAGCAAGAAGCATCCCCTTTTTTGGTTTTCGCGATTCTTCTGCTGGTGTTGGTGGGGTGGTTCTGTTGGTGTTGGTGCTCGTCAAGTTGTGAGTGTGACAAGCGCCACACAAACAATGGCGGATGAATGCGGGAAAGTTTTGTGTATGTATGTGGGGAAAAAAACCCGACGGAAGAGCCAGTGGCCATCTAGAAGAAGAGGATGAAGAAGTAGCACACGCCATACACACACCAAAAAGAGTTGCGAAAGAAAAGATAGGGGGAGTTGGGTTGGTTGGAGTTGAGTGGACGGACTCTCTGACCACTTTTTTCTTCTTTTCATCGCTTTTCTCCTCTTTTTTTCTCTTTTTGGCGAGAATCGAAATGGCACCACAGTTAGGGGGCGGCAAGTCCGAATTTAGGACTCCAAAATTTGGATGCTCTGAAATTGAGAAGGATATTCCATCACTCACATGACCGGAAAGGTCGGTTTATAGATGCTCTGAGAATCTTCACTTTTCCCTGATTACCCAGGAGGAAATCTGGGCTTTCAGGTGTGCTGGATGGCTCCCTTTACAGACTTCTAGAAGTCGAGATATTTGCTCCGAAAAAAAGACACATCGGAGCAAACACCTCAACTTCTAGAAGTTTATAAAGGTAGACACCTAGCTCATTCGAAAGTCCAGATTGTTATTTATATATGTGACCATTTAGTGAAAATTTTCAGAGTATATGGGAACATCCGAGAGCCGAGATTAGTATATACGTGTTTACACACAAAACCGAAAAATTCCAATCATACATAATCCGAATATGAATCAGGGCTACAAATTTTGGATCTTCGGGTAGAACAGATTGTAGTGATCAAAGATGAATTCTGATGTCACTACGATCTTCAAGACATCCTTTGTTCTTTACATAGAGCCTAACTTGTTGCAGGCGTGGATGACGATGGTGGTCAAAAAGAGAAGACAACGACGGCGATTCAATTTCCATCAACATCATCATCATCGCAAGATCCACCCGGGATAGGACAAGGAGGAGGAAGTGGAGCACTTGTGGTAAATCGACGACGACAAGAAGGCAACCCGGTGCTCAAGTACGTACGAAACGTGCGTTACGAGTGGGGTGACATCGGACCTGATTTCGAGTGCGGACCCGCGTTCGGAGTCGTCTATCTGAGTTTTAAGGTACGGTGATTAAAGAGTTTAAAAATTTGGGATGGGACCAATGAAGGTTATAGTTAAGGATCGGGGACTTTCGTGTGTGATGGCTATCATTGAACAGCGGAGGTTTTGAAACCTATGTTCACGTCTTCAGAAACCGCATTTAACCTTTATAAGTCGAGTCATATGAAGTTTTCTTTTTTCAGTCTTCAGATTTTCCAAACTTAGCTCAAATTCAGTTTTTGAATATGTGATCATAAGATTCAATACCTGATCGTTTCAATGATACGCATCATGTTGCCCAGTCATGTTCAGTACTAGAACTTCATTTGCCAAAGCAAAATGAGCTGACAAAAAAGCTGAATCGGTAGTATTAACGACGTAGTAATTTTTATCGAAGTAGAATCGGTTTAAACTTGAATTGTTCGAGATCAGAACCTGTCCCGAAGTACAGATTTTCAGATGCAGAAAAGTCCGAAAAATTGCGTCGTACTACCATTTAAACCACCTGATACATCAGAATTAATTTCAAGGACCGTCTACAGCAAAAAACTAAATGTGATCAATTGGGGAAGGATACCTAGTGGAAACTGCTCAGTTTATTTGAGGAAATCATTACTAAAATCCAGAACATGAATCATAAATAGGGATACTGAAAAAGGGGAAGTGAGAAAAATGAGAAATCGTGTGGAAATCGAAGAAACCGGTACCCCGACACACACTCACATACACAAACAGACAGTAAACAGGCTGTCTTCTTCCCTCCTTTTCTCCAGAATCTTTCTATTTGTGCACAGGATTTGACGGAACGGAGTGAATGTCCAGCGGCAAGAGGAATATGGAATCACTTTTGACTTTTGAACTTGTGACAGCAACGGTGTGTCATTATTCGAACCTTTACTTTCAGTACCACAAACAACATCCGGAATATGTCTACTCGCGAATCAATGGAAGCGCCGAGAATCGGTATAGAAACAAGGTGAGGGGAGGGAATACAAAGAGAAACGAAACAATGGAAGAAAAGATAATTGCCATCGTTTAGGTGCTGCTGGGCTATTGCAACATGGAAGAGCCGCGACATGTGCTCCGCGAGCTCAACATGATCTGTTTCCGTGAGGCGTGGACTCTTGTGGTCGTTTATACGGTAATGAAGGTTCAAGTAAAATTTTGAAAAAAAGGAATTCAGAAAATCAAGAAACACTGGACATATGGTAGCAGATCAGAAGTGTATGATTGATGATTTTGAGTACAAAACGGTCAACTTTGAAAATTTCTACTCAAAACTTGTTCGTATAACTTTTGATCGGCACTATAGATCACACTTGAGTTGAACTTTAGAACTCCAAAACACTCCAAGCTTTCTGACTCATATTGAGCGAAAAGTCAAGACTCAAGACTCGAAAATCCCGAGGAATATCTCATCATGTCTATTCTCAAAATTCAATTTGACAGGTCGAGGAGGCGGCTGAGTACATTGAGCTCTTCAAAACGACTCAGAAGAAGGAAATCACGATAAAGTGAGTTTCTCATTCTCACTTTTTAGGCACAAAAATTTTCCGAAAAATGGGCGGAGCCTCCTCGAGAAGACACTGGGTGTAATATCTTCAAAATGTCGATATGTGGGTGAAAGACGACAAGTTGGAGCTCGCGAGAAAAAAGAAAGGCAGATGATAAATGTTTGGAGAACTGCTCTCTGGAATGAACACATTCAACATAACACGTCGGAAGAAGAGCACCATCACAAAAAGAGTCAAAGAAAATGACAAAAGAGAGAGAGACAACATCTGCTCTGCATATTTTAGCCCACAACTTTTTCGTTCGCTGTCGCAGCAGTCCCTTTTCATTTTCAACACGAATTTGTGTCGTCGGGTTGGGAGAGCAACAACGGCAATTTGTGGCGGCGAAGAAAGAAGCACTTTGGGATAATTTTATGGGTGTTGGGAAAGAAGACACGGGGGAGGAGAAAACGAGATAAACGAAAGTAGGGGAAAACGACGATCGGGAGTTTGGACATATATCGGAAAAAAACGGGTGAAATTGCATCTAGAGACATTAATATCTAAGCGGAAGTCAGTAGTGGCCTTTTTTTTCGCTATTTTCCAAGAGTGAAATTTGACAATGAATTTCCACATTTTCGATCTGCAAATTTTCTGAAACGGGAAAAAATGTCAACTTTGAATTTTCAGAAAGAAAGCAATCGACGATGGAGGCGACAGCTCGATGAGCGATGAACGTCGCAAGAATCGCGAAACGGCCATCGGGTTTCTGACCGCCGCGAGAAGTATCACAAAAACTGATGCTGATCGGTAAGAAAGAACAAACTCAAAACACATGTGAAATTTGATAGTTTTCAACTTGAAATCTGGTGATCACTCTACACAGCCAATTGTTCGAGGGCCAGCTGATTTTTTTTCCACGCTGACTCAGAATCAGCTAAGCTGTTTTTGTTTAATCTTTTGTACCTCTTTTATCTTTTCAAGTTTCAAAAGCGCATCGCAACTGTGCTCCATTATAACTAGCCCTATTTTCAGTCTTCTCTTCCATTTCGGCACTCTTCAGTCGATTTCAACGGCTTCTGAAACTTCAATTTCCGCATGTCCAGGTGTGGGACCAATCAAAGCTAAAAATTTGCATGCGTTTCTACACACAGTTATTTCTGCAAACGAACAAGAGTGATTTTTAAATTGTAGTTTTTGTAGTGTATTTAATTTCGTAACTTTCTTTTTTCTTTCTTCTTTGAATTTGCGAAAATTGCGGAATCAAAGATCACCTGTATAATGTCTTTTGCAATACGTTTTCTCGTTATCGATAAAGATAATCTTTCATTTTCTCCAGCAACCTGATTATTATCTACAAGTTATCAAAACCGTCTTTGTATCTTCTTACTATCGATTTTTTCACAAATTTCGCTCATTTCTACTGAACATTGTTTTCAGCAAAAAAAAATGTCAGACGTTCCAGCAGATGCTAATGCCGGGTGTCCTGGAACTGGAAGCGCCGGAGCAGGTAAAGCTTCAGGCTGTGCCGGGTGTCCCAACCAGGGAGCATGTGCCACCGGTCAAGGTCCGCCACCAGATGCAGACGTGCCAAAAATTCAGGATAGATTCAGCAGAATCAAGCATAAAGTGAGAGATCCGACAGCATCAGCTCTATTTTGTCGGAATGCCTATGATCCTTGAAAAACTTTTCCATAAAAATGATTTCTCTCCAGATTCTAATTCTCAGTGGAAAGGGCGGAGTTGGAAAGAGCACCCTCACATCGAATCTTGCCCGTGCGCTCGCTTCGGATCCTTCGAAACAAGTCGCTATTCTCGACGTGGACATCTGCGGACCATCGCAACCCAGAATGATGGGAGTGGAGGATGAGGAGGTGCACAACAGTGCGGATGGCTGGACTCCAGTTGGCATTCAATCTAATCTTACACTCATGAGCATCGCTTTCCTTTTGGGAAACAAGGATGATGCAGTCATTTGGCGTGGAGCTCGCAAGAACGGAATGATCAAACAGTTTTTGAAGGATGTTGATTGGGGAGAGGTGGACTATTTGCTCATTGACACTCCTCCGGGAACTTCCGATGAGCACATCTCCTTGGTGCAATTCTTGCTTCAAGCCGGTCCCTTGGATGGTGCATTGATTGTTAGTACGCCACAAGAGGTTTCTCTTCTCGATGTCAGAAAAGAGGTGAGAATGATTTAGATTTTTCCATTCTCATCAAGTCCTTTCCAGGTCAGTTTCTGTAGAAAGACCAATGTCAAGATTCTCGGCGTCGTCGAGAACATGGCTCGTTTCGTCTGCCCGAACTGTGCTCACACCACTCTTCTCTTCCCAACATCCACCGGTGGAGCCGAGAAAATGTGTCAAGATGCGGACCTGGAGCTCTTGTCTCAGTTGCCATTGGATCCTGCTCTAGCGAAAGCCCTCGATAATGGAGAAGACTTTTTCGAGACTAATCCTGATTCTACTCTCGCCAAATCGTTCATCGATCTCGCCGAGAAAGTCAAGGCGAAGCTGCAGTAGTTTCTACCAAAACAGTTCTTTTTTCATATTTCCAGTTGTTTGCATGTTGTGAGTGTTCTCTTCACCGTTTTTTCTCAAATGAATCATGTTAAAAAGTATGATTTCACTTTTCCGAACTCCTAGCTTGCTGCGAACGATATTCATTCAGTTTCATCGGTATTTCTACGTAGAAAGAACGTTTTTTGAAGTTTTAACTCCAGATGCACCGGGTGGTTATCACCGGAATGGGTGCGATTTCCCCATTTGGGGTGACTGTGAATGCTTTGAGAAACGGATTGAACGAGGGAAGAAGTGGACTGAGATACGACGAGAAACTGAAATTTGTGGTGGGATCAGTTCCGGGGGAACGGGTGGAAGATCGGTGGACAGTAGGACAACAAAGGGAAATGAGTAGGGCCAGTATGTTTGCGTTGGTCGCTTCGGAAGAGGTTGGTTTTATGGCTGAATTCCGGCAAAAACTAGGCGGACTGGAGAAAAAATTAAACTGAAAATGATGAGTTTTTACTGTTCTCAGGCTGTATCACAAGCGAAAGCCGAGAATCTGGATCACGACGAAACATCTGTGAATATTGGAACGTGTATGTCAGATCTCGAGCATATCGGAGAAACAGCACAAAAAGTGGCCGAGGGACAATCACGAAGGGTTTCTCCTTATTTCGTACCTCGGATTCTGAATAATCTCCCTGCTGGATACGTGGCTATGAAGTCGGTATCACCTAGATCCCTAGATTCGAATCGTTATATTTTCAGATACAAGATGAGAGGCGGTGTCGAAGCCACCTCAACCGCCTGTGCAACGGGCCTTCACTGCATTGGCAACGCGTTTCAATCAATTCGATACGGAAACTCTCGACGGGCTCTTGCCGGTGCTGCTGAATGCGCCATCAACCCGATTTCTCTAGCCGGTTTCGATAGAATGAGAGCGTTGGCGAGAGGCGACGATCCGAAGATAAGCCGACCGTTTGATAAGAAAAGAGCTGGATTTGTGATGAGTGAGGGAGTTGGAATGGTGTTCATGGAGAGGTTAGACGATGCCCGGGCTCGAGGAGCAACGATTCTCGCTGAAGTTTTGGGTTATGGAATTTCATCGGATTGTTATCACATCTCCACCCCTGATCCATCAGCAATTGGAGCTATTCTTTCAATGCGCAGAGCCATCGGAAATGCGAATTTGGACCCGATTCAAATAGGGTGACTAGTGAAAAAGCCAGTAATAGCCAATAGATACTTCAGATATGTGAATGCTCATGCCACATCGACTCCGAATGGGGATTCCGTTGAAGCAGAATCTGTTCGTAAAGTGTTTCCCAACCAGAATATGGCTGTGAGCAGTATCAAAGGACACGTTGGACATCTTCTTGGTGCCGCTGGATCCATTGAAGCCATTGCTACTGTTTGTGCGATGAACGATGATGTTCTACCAGCGAACCGGAACTTGACGGAGAGCGATGAGGATTGTGGATTAAATCTTCTCCGTGTAAACCAGAAATGGGTAGAGCCGGATGGTCAACCAAAAATCTCGATTTGTAATTCATTCGGATTTGGAGCTACTAATGCTAGCCTTATCTTAAAGCAGTTTTAGACACGCGCCTTCTTGTAAACTTTCTACTTAAGAATAATAAAAAACTCGCACCTAATTTACAGATGACAAACTTTTATTGCGCAATGAGCGACCGGAGTACATTGGTGGGAAAGTTGTGTTTTAAAACTACTTTTACAATAGAAATGTTAGAGAAATAAAATAAAACTGGAGAACATGCAATAAGTGCATGCTCAAAGAACTAGTACTGCTATTGAACAAGGTGGGCATTGCCAAATTTAAAAATTGCCGCCGCCGCGATATCCCCCACGGCTTCCACCACGATCGCCTCCGCGTTGTGCGTAACCTCCGCGATCACCGCCTCCGTACGCTCCTCGGCCGCGATCTCCTCCGCTGAAACCTCCACGTCCACGATCGCCTCCGCTGTAGGATCCACGGCCACCACCACGATCGAATCCACCGCCGCGTGGATAGCTTCCACCACCTCCGCCTCCGAAACCACCACCAGTGCTTCCGAACTGTCCGAATCCTTTAGCCAGAGTAGCTCCTCCGAAACCGCTCACTTTGTATTCGTTAGTTGGAGTAGCAAGTGGAATCGGAGTTATGTCGCCAGCTCCCCAAGCAGTATTCGCACGTCCTTCTGGAGAGCCCAAGATCTCGACCTTCTCGGCTGGTGTTGGAGTTTTTGCTTCGTAGCATGCGTTGTCCTCCGTAGGAGCTGGATCGTTATCCATCTCGTCGATCGCAGCACCCTGAAATGTTCACAATAATTGTTTGATGCGGAGAGCTAGTATCACCGATGGCAAAATAACGGATTTAGTCGGTGACCACCCATCTGATGAATATAGGTCTGGAGCCATAAGAGAAGCGGTTGCGACATTTTCTGTTGGCACACTTTGTATGGTGTTGGGCACAGAAGAAACAACGGGAAGATCAGACTGCTTCTCTTGAATCGGCTCTTGTGCTTTGACAATAACGCCATTCCCGATTTCCTTCATGTTGTTCAGAACAGTGATCGAGTCAGTTTCATCGACAGGAATATTGATAGGAATTATTGTTTCTTTCGCTTCGAGTAGCAATCCGACTGAGTTCGAGTTGTTCAGCCCAGTTATGACTTTTGCTTTGTTATCAGCACCCTGACTGGTTGTGGAAGAGAGATTCTTCATCTCCGTTCTCGTATAGCTGACGCTGCTCCCAGTTGCAGCCGCTGGTTGCACATTTTCACGTTCAACAGCAGTGACTGACTTGCTCTTTTCCAAGGATTCGATAATACGACCAACGTGGTCTTTTGAATCCGTCGCTTGACAAAACTCTGGAAAATTGTATAATAAAACAAAACTAGAATCTTGAAACCTACTTTTGAAGCTGTTTACAAGAAGATCTTTCGAGGAAGCGTCAATAAAGGCAAGCTCGTTGACGGACTTGATGTCAGTCTCAACACCATAAGACTCGACCAACCAGGAAGCAAAACGCAGACCGTTTGCCACCTTCTCAACAACCTCACGATTATCCGCTTCGACTTGAGTCAGCTAAAAAATCGATTTTCAATAATAGAGACAACGATCAAGCTCACCAGTGGGACTGCGACATCGAACACATTCTCAGTCACCGAAACGCTGTACTTTTTCAAAAGCTCAGCGACAGCGCGTCTTCTGAAGACACACTGGAAGTCTTGAGTGAGTCCATTGTAATTCCAGCATTGAAAGGTCTTCTGTGCTGAAAATCGACTTTCTTTAAGACAGTTGTCTTTCGTTGAAAACTTACATCCCAGAGAAACTTGGATGATCTGATGTCCGAGGAATACAGAGCTTTTGAAAACACTCTTTTGCAATCCAGGGAAAACTTCGGCTCTGATTGCAGGTGGAATCATTGACTGAATCTTTCTCGACAGTTCGCGTTGGTCGGCAGCAAGAGTGCGTACAAGGAGGAAGTACAATTGATAACCGAGCTTGGCTCTCGTAACTAACGATTTGTCGCTGTCGTCTTTGAGTTCATTATCGAATTGCTCAACGATCTGAGTCACCAACGAGCTAATCGCATCATCAGTGATGGGAGCAAGAAGAAGCTGAGTGAATTCATCGACGACTGGAACATTTTTCGGTCCATTGACACTGAAATATTTCAAATGTTGGATATATCGTTCAATGTCTTTTATCAGATAGCACTTATTCGATTATCCAAAAATATTCTGTAAATAGCTTCTCAACTCACAGTAGTTCCATCAGCAATGGGTGTCGCTCCTCCAAAATTTCTTTGACATTCTCGACAACCACTTCGATTTCTTCAGCTGTTTCCGGCGACTCGAGCCCAAGAGCCTTGTACAAGATATAAGCGTCGAAATCGAGGTCCAGATCACAGAGGCGAGTGAACACGCGGAACTTCTCGATTGGATCCTCAATCTGGAGAGCTTCAAGAAGAATGTGAAGAATCTTTGCATCTTTCGTCTTCTTCAGTTTGGATTTGCGTGCCATCGTGAGGAGCTTCTCTTCGTCGTCTACAATTGGCACAATATCGTGAGAACGGCCAAGAGAGGCCAACTTCTCGTTAGCAGCATTCAAGTGTGGACGCTGAAACCAATTCGATTTCGACAGGTATTGAAATGCATGTCTTACGTATTTCTCTCCGAGCAGAATGCATACATCCATTCCAGCGGCGATAACGTCGGCACTTCCATTTGGCGGTACAATAATTTCCAAAATGTCTTCCTCACTGAAACCGTTTGGGCTAGCTCCGAGGACGTAAGATGCAAACTTGTTCGCCTGTAACAATTTCCATTGTCAATGTTTCGAAAACATGGCCATTGTTTTCCTGAAAAAACTTACGTTTCCGGGATCGTTCAGAAGCAGCTCACTGTTGGACGTGGCATAAAGAGCCAGATTGGGGAAGAAGTAGGATTTAATCCCATTGACTTCAACGACTTCTCGCTTGTTAAGCGCCATGTGTGACTATCCGAAAACACGAATATTTCTGAAAGGGACAAGCTAAATAAATCGCAGGGAAAATTTTTTGAAAAGCCAAAAACGGGAAGAGAAAAATACGAAAGTCGTAAGTAAAAATTCTGAATCAAAATGGCTGTTTGATGGAAAAAATCCGCGAAAATGTTCAGTTTCGGACTGACCGACGAAAGTTTCCCATATGAGCGCGAAACTACTGTAGTCGTGTCGAAACCTGTGGTTGTGAAAAGTGTCTGCGCCTTTAACTTGTTCACCATTTTCTTGGTTTTTTTTAAACGTTTTTTTTCATTTTACTTCTAAACATGTACCTGAATAGATTGAAAGATCACTGAATTCAGTGAAGTTGGATTCTTCGAACATCCTAAAATGTCAACAAGACATAGTTTTTTATCAGGTAGGGTTCAATCCACTGCATTTCCTGTGAATTTAGTCTAAATTGTATGATCACTGTTTCTTTCATCCACCGGATTTCCTTTCGTTTTCACCTTAACATCTTGTACTCCCGCAGCTCGTGGTCAATACTGCTGTCACACATGTTATTTTCTCGAACACATCATTTTCTTCTCCCGTTCTCTATATCTCTGCATCTCCCAACATACCAACTCAGTGCATCAGATTGTCATGAGATTGTCCTCGCGGTCTCGTCCGATCGACCAAGTGCTTGAACCCCATAGATCGAAACAATATCATATGAAATGAGGAAGCGCAGTGAATGCCGAGTTTACACACAATCGAGCAGGCGGTCGGAGAAGCTCCCTCGCGGGGACAGCCATCATCCAATATCCATTCGTTCGTTTCTCTTCATTTATTGATCTTGGTGAAAATTCATGAAAATGCCCTCGGCTGAGGAAAATGATTTCGAAAGCGAAGTACAGAAGTCCAAATCAGATACAGAGGTTAGTTCCTTTTATGAATCGAAGTTGGAATAGTTCAGCTTCAGATAAATTCCTCGTCGTTCCATAAATCGAGCAATCAATCGCATCGACTTTTTATTGAAGACATCTCGTGTTGTGAAGCATCTGCTGGTGATCGAGTCTGGGCCACGTGTTTGGGAGCTGGTATCAATCTGATCCGAAGAAATTACTTTATAGATGTTTTCCAGGAGCTAATTCCATTCATATTCACTTTCTAGGAGATAATTACGAGGAGAGTGCTATAGATGTAGTTAGAAAAAACTCTGTGGGTTTTCAAAACCCTCTTATTTGGACGCACAACCTTCAATTTTCAGCTGATCATGTTCACTGTTCCACCAATGAAATTCGACGATGAACTCGAACTGGAACTCCGTTTCTCGACTTCAGATGATAATGTGACGACGATCCCATTCAAGTACCTTCCAAGAACTCAGCTCCAACATTCCAACACTCAAGACATCTCTCTGTTCGACAACTTGTTCGAATTCGCAACAAACGGTGACACTGCTTCTCTTCTGCAACCGTTTGTGTCCCAAATTGCGAAACAGGACGTTGAAGGAAACACGTACGCATTGATAACTCCAGATTCCAATAAAACTTCAATTCTTTCAGAGTGTTTCATGTAGCAGCGAAGAATGGACAGAGTTTCTCTCTGAAACTTTTGCTTTCTGTGTGTCCTGCAACTTTGAAAGAAGAAGTGATAAATGTTCAAAATCATCACGGACTTACGTCCTTGCATTGTGCCATCCGCGCAGGAGATCCAGATGCGGTACACTATCTTATGAATCATGGAGCTCAAATCAACATTTCTGATCATTATGGGAACACAGTAAGACTTCTAAAATGGTTTTCATAATCTCGCACATCTTCTCAGGCACTACATTACCTCGGAGACGCTTACAACGAGTCAATTTACAAAGAAGTGCTTGAGCCATCAAGAGGACAAAGATTTGATGTAAACCAATTAAACTCTGAAGGTTTTGCTCCAATCCACGTGGCTGTCCGAAGACTGAAACTCTCTTTGATTGAAATGCTTCTAGAAGCGGCAGCGTTGATAGATATCCTTGATGTTGAGAAAAAACGTAACGCATTGATGCACGCGATTGAGATGAACGATTTCGAGACAATTCAGCTATTAGTCGAGGTTTCCTGTTATTTTAAAGAAAATTCCATAATCATATAATTTTCAGAGAGGATCTGATACGAACATCGAAGATATATCCGGAGAAACTGCATTGAGTTTGGCTGTGAAAAATGTCAATTATCCTGTGATTGGGCTTCTTCTAGATAATGGCGCCGACCCTAATAGACAAAACTTAAAGGTAGTTAATATCAGCTTTTCGCTTTGTCTGTAATTCAACTTTACAGGGTGTCTGTTTGGCTGACAGTGAGGATAGTGTCATCCAGAATATTATCAACGGAGATCGACCGGAATTACCGAAGAAAGAGGCTTTCGGTGTACCTAATGACCTCGCGATATCACGATCTCCACTTTTTGGAAGATCTCATCCTGATCAAGCTCCCACTGAAGAAAGCTTACGGAATCGAGTAGTTAAAAGATCAAGAGAAGAAATTCTGAACGGTATATTACTTCTCTAGTATAACTTTTCTTATTTATGTTTTTCAGATGCACAGACTTTACTCAATGAAACTGATTCTATGACGCCTCGTGTCACGAGAATCTCAATTTCGGAGTCCGACGATGAGCAACCAGGTCCATCAACGTCAACCGGCGTTTCGAGAAGGCGTAGGAGTGAGTGGGATCGAAATCCTAAGCTCAGCGACTCTGTGTGTAATTTGGACTATTTGACCCGAATCCGAGTATCGAAAATCTTCGATGACCAGAGCAAATGGCAACGGCTGGCGCAGGTTTGATGAACATCCTTTTGCTCAAATGAATTTGTTTCTCAGCAACTCGACTGTGACCATATGATTGAGCTCATTTCTATCTGCTCGGCTGGTGACGATTCGAGTCCAACAATGATTCTGCTAGATCAATTTGAACAACTTCAAGATTCTTCTATTTCTCGACTGAGAGATGGAATGAGCAGGATGGATGAAGAAGATGCTGTCAAACTCATTGACTCTCGATATGTATATTGATAAGATATTTTTTTTCGCGTAATTTTTTTTTCAGCTATGTCTTGTTACTTAAATAATCATTTGACTAATTTTTTCATAATTTATAAATGAAGTTTTACAGTTTTCATGCTTCAAGTTTCAAGAAAATCAGGACAGCAATCGAAAAAACCTTGGAACTCCAGTAAAAAAATGTAAATGTTTGAGACAATTTTCTACGGATCTGTTTCATACTTGCAACGGGCCGGGCCGGGCCGGGCCGGTAAGAGGATTTTCCCGGCCCGGCCCGGCCTGGCCCGGCCCGGCCGGCCCGCCTCACTCAGCTGAAAATTTTTTTTTCAAATTTTTTATTTTTTTCATGAAAGAGAACGAAAAAATGTATGCTATTTTTTTGAGAATCTTTTTTTTTCAAATCAAAAAGTACAAAAAGAACAATTTGGTTCCAGAAAAGTTACTTTTCAAAAACTTTTTTCCGAAAAATCGAAAAAAAAATCAGCTTCAGTAATACCCCCCCGGCCCGCGGGCCGGGCCGGCCCGGCTCGAAGTCGGCCCGGGCCGCGGGCCGGCCCGTAATTTTGCAAGTATGATCTGTTTTAAACTATTTTTGTTCCCCTTTCACAAAAACTCTTTCATCACAAAAAAAATCCCAAGCCAGCGTCGTGCGCAAAGCTTGCCAAATTCCGCGCCGCGGATTGCCTCAAGCTCCGCCCACAAGGGTCTCGCCACGAAATCGTCACCGTATTGGCTTCCTCTGTCTCTCACTGTGTGAATTTCTTTCCTAAAAATTCCTCTTTTTTTGCCGATTCTCACGAAAATTCGGGTATTTTTTCCTAACATTTTGTATGGTAAAAATTGAGGAACTCTTGAAAACACCCCTCTACTCAAATTTATATTTTTTCCGGAAATGCTTTTTTCTCAGCGTTGTATTTTTTTTCATGAAGTTCAGAATTGCTTGTAAACGTATTTTTTTCAGTAAACATGGTCTTCAACCGTGTCGTTCAAATTGGGCGCGTCGTCTTCATCGCCTCCGGAAACGACCAAGGAAAGCTCGCCACCGTCGTTAACGTCATCGATGGAAACAGAGTGAGTAGTTTTTCATAATTTGTAAATATTTGTCGCCAAAAATTCATATAATGATGAAAAATTGCAGGTTCAAATCGATGGACCTTCCTCGGGAGTCGCTCGCACCGTCAGAAACTTGAAGGACCTCCACCTCACCAAGTTCGTCGTCAAGGTTCGCGTCGGACAACGCTCCAAGGGAGTCCAGACCGCCTTCGACTCCGCCAAGGTTACCGAGAACTTCCAGAAGACTCAATGGGCCAAGAAGATCGCTCAAAGAGCCATCGTGAGTTTATTTCATCCTTTTTCATAACTGGATCAATGTGTTTGTTTTGCAGAGAGCCAAGTTGACCGATTTCGAGAGATACAAGCTCATGAAGGCCAAGCAAATGAGAAACAGAATCGTCCGAGTCGAGCTTGCTAAGCTGAAGAAGGCCCAAAAGTAAATCGTTGTTTTGTTTCCAATGAAATGTTGTTCAAAAAGTTTTTGTACTCTAAGAAATTCATTAAAAATATTAAACACCTAAAGTTCGGAAGAGAGTGAAAATCACAAGAAAAGAGACAAAAGAGAAGAATGATCCATCATTGGAAAATTTTTCATCGCTGCAGCAAATTATTTCTTCTTTTCCTTGAGCATCTGATCTGGCGAAACAGTCATTCCCTTGCTCCTTGCATTCTCCAGCGTGCTCACATCTGCCAGAAATGAATGGTTCGTTACCAGATAAGCTATTCCCAGTGATCTTAACACAATACTCAGCTTTGGAGTGGCATCTGGGCTGAAAACATTGTTGTTAACTGAAATCGAATTCATTAAACTGAGTTACATTTCGTTCGGCTTTGAGAATTGGTTGCCCTTGTGCGACCCTGTAGTTCAGACATTCGATGGAGTTCACTACATTGGGTGAGTATACAAGAAGGAGGAAGACGAAGAAGTATGGAAATCGCATCTGGAATGAAGTCAGATCAAACCTGAAAAGATGAAAATCACGGAGATGAACAATCGGAAAAATTTTGAAAATCTTATTGTGATTTTGAAATCTTAAAAAAGAAGTCCAAGAAGTGGGCATCATTAGTAGCAACGTCACGAAATTTCGAAAAAAGGAAACCGAGAAGAACGAAGTCTCGAAACGAAACGACGAAAGCTGCGGATCAAAATTCTTTTCGTTTGTCAAGGAGCGACGGGTTTTAACTCTTTTCTTATGTGCTTTTTCCGTTTTGAGCCGCTTCTTGTCTTCGAAGTTCGTCAAAACGCTCTTCTTGGTTTGGCAGGGGGCGGCAGTGAAAGATTGCATTTTTCCGGCACCAAGAAGGACTCCCTTCTCTCCGTCACTTCCTCTCTCATTCTACTTTTTATAACTTTTATTATTATTCAGGTGGGGACGAGGAGAGGAGAGACGCACTACATCACAGAGGTACTGGTCCCACTTATTTCACACATTCTTTTTTATTTTTCAAAGTAAAGAGTCACGAGGCAGCGTGTATTCTGAATTGTTTGCTGATGTTTCCGGTCTTTTCAGTTTATAGATCAACAGAATGTTTCAAGTGATGAAGAAGTTTCAGGTTTTAGTCAGGTGTGCGGAAAGTTTGATTTCCGGAAGTTGACATTTTCACACTGAAACGCTTTTTTTCAAAAAAAAAAATCGTTTTCAGAATTGCAAAATTTTAATGTGTATTTCTGAACGAAAAGCTAGCCGGGATCTTCCGAGATCATGGCTTCAGAACCAGATTCCGGTCACTTAAATTTCCAAAAAAAATCGAAATGGAGATGATTATCTTGATAAAAAAGCGTAACTAGTGCGAAAACGTCAAATTCCTGAAATCAAACTTTTCTAAGTTTCGAAGTTCCTTAAATCTGGAATTTCGAATTTTGAATGTTTTTTAGATTCCGAAGTTTCAAGATTAAATAAATTTCGAATTTGCACAGGGAACTGCGAGATCCTAAATTTGAAATTCTGAACATTTCGAGAGTTCAAAAACACCCATGCCGTAGACCTCTGCTCTTTTGAGGAATTCAGAATTCAAACGACGGAAACCGGAAAATATTATCCGGAATTCCGCACATATTTGGATTGAAGTCAAACGAATACGTAGAAACGGAACTTTTCGAAAACCAAAAGGAACGTCAGAGAAGGTAAACTTGGAAAAATGTTGGCTCTCTTTGGGGGAGGCGTTATTGAAAAAGAGAAACAAGTCGCTTAGCATAAATCAAAATTCAGAGAGACGAAGACCTCCTCGAGTCGTCGAGCTACACTAGAAGACATTCAGAAGAAACATCGAGCTCCCTTTCTCCCTTTTTCTAGTCAATTTCCAAAACGCGCTGTTCCATTTATAATTCGATAATTGACGGAAGGGCGGTGGCGGTTGTCGACGACAACTAACTACCACTCCGGAAACAGAAATTTTGTGAAAAGGGCACACGAGAGAGTCAGTCAAAGAGTAGTACTTCTTGGCAATGCATTGTAAATTATGGGATCCTTCTGATGCTTGAAGACGTGACGATGACAGAGGAATCTAGAGAAGGAAATTGTGAATTTTTTAGATGAAATTGTGAGAGCCGTTTCGGGGCTCAAGTTCTGGAAAAGTTAGTAGATCAGAAAACTTGAAGTGGTTCCTGAGAAAAAACCCTGATTTTTTAAATAAAAAGTTCAAATATAAACCAGGATTTGTGATGGGGGTGGAGAAAAGAATGCTTTTAGAGCACAAACCATCAAAGCAGGGTGAGTCATTCGGCATTTAATCTACCAAACACATTCTTCTAGCAACAAAAGCGACCTCAAAAATGACGAGAAGTGATCAAAGTCCATTACACTTTATAACCCTCAATTGTCCAATAATACAGTTTATTTCTGGATTTCAATGAACTTATATGACCTGGAAAAATGAATTGGAGAAAATCGTTCATCCAAAAACGAATTGAAGAAGTTCAATGGTCAGGGAATAGGGGAAAAATGGAACAGATGGGGAGACTGGGAATTCGAAAAATATATACTATGAATGTTCTGAAAAATGACAATCCTGGCCTACGAGGATGGATCACACTCTGGAATCACTGTCGTGAGAACTCCCAAAACGAAGCAAAATATGAAAAAATTATAGATCGATAGAGCATTGAAAGTTAGGTGGAAATTCTAAATTTTAGGTCGATTGACCTACTGCTTCTCGCAACGAATAGAAAAATGAAGGTGCAAAAAACGAAGATCTAGAATTGAATGACACATTTTTCAAATTTCAAAAAAAAAAACACTGAAGAGCGTTTTTAAGGCCTCAAAGAAGGATACCACTTTGCACTATATACCATTCTATGCGAAAAATCATTATTGGCAGTACTGTAGGACGAGCACAATCCAAAGCAAAAAGTGCACAACATTTCATCACGTGAACTGATGCTGAAATCAAAAAGAATCCGGGAACAGTTCGAAAACAGTTTTCGTAAATCTACTCGACGCAAGTAACAGAAGAAGAAAAAGTGAGGATGGAAATGAGTCAGGAACAACTGGAAGCGGCCTTCTCGAAAACAATCGAGCACCTTCTCGAGGTTGTCGGCAACACAACAGCCGCGTTTCTTCCGGTTCTCAGCGGAAAGACGATTGAGTTGACAGTGACGGCGATGGAAGAGTATCTGAAAATGCTGAAAGAGTTGCATCATGAATACGAGAAGCCAGCGAGCACAAGCAACTCGTGTATGTCTCCGAATCACAACGATTCGATGATCATCCAAAGGAATCGAATGGCGAAATCGTCGAGAGCTCGGCTGACTTTTATGCGCGCTTCTTCTGAAGGAGCAAGATTTGATTCTTCACCTATGGAAATCGATCGTCCTAGTTGTGGAACGATTATTGAGGAAACACTTTTGGATCCATCAGTTCTTATGGATGAATCGACGGTTCGTTCTTTTTTGGTCCGTTGGGAATCAGCTTTTAAAGTACAGTTCGGACTAGATTCTGAACAGAGTTACAGTATCTTGAAGCTTCAAAGTCTCCATCGGAAAATGCTCAAATCAAAAACTCTTCCAGCACCAACGTGGATTCCTTGCTGACATATCCGATATGAACGGAACCGTCCGTTCCCGTAATCCGAGTTTCAATTTCAACTACATTTCCCCGGTGAGCACTGAAAAGTCTCGTCGATCGATTGCTTCTCGGAGACCTCTCTACAAATCGTGTGATTTCGACGCGGATGAATCTTCTATTCTGGAAATCTCGCATGTCTCGACTCGAACCAGATCTCGGGCGGTCGCCGGAGAAGATGAACACTCGATTTTTGAGATGAATGATGACGACATGCGGACACCGTTAGTGATTTTTTTCAAGTTAAAGTTCTCAATTCTGATTTTCAGGCGTGCTCAAAACAAGACAGTGGACCTGACGGATTATGACGAGACACCGACTAGTTTGCGGTTGTGGAATGTGAAACTTCGTCCCGGAAGCAATAGAAAAGTGATTCGATTCGCATGAATCTAATGTTTAAAAAAGTGTTTCAGATCGACAACGAGATCCGAAACGAGATTCAAAGACAGTTGGCTCGTGAACATCCGTCGAATCAGTGAAGAGGATTTGAATTGAACTGAATATGACGATAAAGCTAATCAAATTCTAAATAGTTTTTTCTTAATTGAGGATCATAATAACTACCGTTACGATGGCTTCAGTTCATGTGCAGACTCCGAAAATAGATCGCATTTTACGGCGTTTCTGTAAACACCAGTGATGAACGGATTTACTTCTTCCTTCTTCCAGATTTTTGTTGTCTGTTTCGTATTCCATATTCCTTCTTCCTGAATCGAAAATTTTCTGTTCCGCCCATCTCTGGTAAACACCCTGACGCAAATATGCAAACTTGGAGAGATATTGGAATCTAGAAGTCAGGATTTCTATTAGTCTAGATTCAGAATATTCAGTGATCTTTTTCGTCCACCTTTATTGGTCATTTGGCGCCTCCTAGTTGGCGACAGGAACTAACATCCGAACCATCGTGTGAATCGAAACACGAAAAAAACACTTTTCAAATTTAATTATTTATCGGAATGATATAGACATCTGGGTATTTTAAAAAATGTTGGTTACAAAAGAAAATGGAAAAATATGTGTTGATTTTTGTGTTGTTGGGGGGAAAAATGAATCAACCCGTTACCACTTTTTCTTGCGATACAAAAGGTTTTGTTTGTGAGAAAAGAGCAAACTACTTCAATCAGTTAGGGCGGGAAAGCTTTCAATGGTGATAAGTAGTTTTTGGAGGAGTATATGGTACAGAAATGTAGAGGTGCCTACAAGAATCAGAATGCCGAGAAGAAGTTGTGACGTGGAGAGGTGGAGTACATTGAGAAGAGACTTTGGCGGGGTTTCCGAGTGGGTGCCGGGGAGAAGAGACTGTAGGAAGTGGTGAGAGCAAGACTTGACGCTGGCAGGGAGGATGGACTGTACGCACGGCGGAGAGATGACGTCGCGAGGGCGGAGCTGGAGGCGACGGACGGACGGTACGTGCTGAAAGAAGATAGGTTGGGTTTTTGTTTTCACGAGGTGTGCAGAATTTTCCGGATCCGAAAATTGTCTGAAAACCTGGTGGAAGCTGTTTCATTGTTACCTTCGCCTCACTTTGCCGAAACTTTTCTCGGCTCGCATTAAGAATTTGAGAGAGTAGGTCAACTAATAAAATGTTGTTCATATGAAGAGCTAGATTTCATAAGTTGACAACTATTTGAAATTTCTAATGCGAGCGGAGGAAATGTTCTAGAAAAGAGGCAGATGACCTGTAAACCAATTCCTCCGGTTCTTACCTCGCCGAGAAAGCTCTCTGCTTGGTGGAAGAGGCCTGAGATGATGGAGCCGAATGTCTCGCGATCTCCCGATTAATCTGCATTCTTCTCAAATCATCTGCGTAAACATCTGGAATCGGCATGTCACACTCCGGTGTCTGAACCATCTTGACCGATGCAGTTCCTCGAAGACGCTTCTCATAATCAACCATCTGTTTCCAGAATCCGACATTCGGACGAATGATTGGCCTGGCTGCCTTCACATAATGATATGCCTGTCTGAGTGTCATGTGCTCGTGTTTCACCAGATAAATCATCACGAGAGACGCCGATCGAGACACTCCAGCCATACAGTGAACCAGTGTCTTTCCTCCTCTCTCCTGGAATTTTTTTGAAATTTGAAATTCGGTTTCTTTTCCCCCTAAACTTTGTTCCCTCCTCTACTTTGCCAAATGGACATTTCAAAAAGAACCAGTTGTTTGCAATTACTCTCGTTCTTCACTGAATTTATGAGCGTTGTGGTCGAGGAACGATTTTACAATTTGAAGGGTGGGAGAAAGTGGAAGAGACGAGAATTGGTGATGGAACAAAGGATACTAATATATTGGCTAGGCGTGAGAAGGAAAAAAAACGTTTTTCAGTGTTCTTCTTCATTGAGACACAAAAAGATCAAACCATAAGATAATAACAACTTTTTTTAAAAAGTGAGCCATTTTGCTAATTTTCGGGCTATTCTGTTGAAAGTTCAATGCTCACTAGTTTCTGATTCAAATCACAAAAATTGCCCTGAAAATGTTTGTTGTTGCTTCAAATTTGGTATATTTGGGAAATTTTTCAGATATCTGTTTTTGAAACAAACCTTAACATTCCTGATCTTGTCGGCAACCACATCGAAGTGCTCGCTGAGTCTTGCGTACGGATGATCCTCGATTCGGATCTTCATCGTGTCGACTCCTGCAATATTTTTGATAAAATTTTCAATCACTATGAGCTAAATGCACTCTTTCACATTTTCAAACTCCTACATTTTCGGAATGTTTGAAACAAGGCCACAATTTACCGGCGGATGAGTCTGCTCGTAGTTGAGATATTGAGTCAACTTTAGTGTCAACTGATAGAACTCGACGAGATCTATCATTTCATGAACCAATCTCCTATTTTTGTCGCTACCAGTCCGTTCCATTTCAAGCACATGAATTTCCATGGAGTCCTCTCACCTTGCATATATGTGGATGGCTCCTCGGTGGTTGCATTCACAATCATGTTGATCTTCCTCTGCTTGATCTTCTCCGGCTTCAGAACTCCGGCTCCCGATAGATACAGATGATCGTTGATTTCTGACATTTGTCCGAGAACACCGACATTTCTTGACATTTTGGCAGGTTCTGAAAACCAGAGAATATGAGTGAGAACTGAGAGACAGGGGACGGTTTAAAAAGACGGAAATCCATTAAAATCCAGAAAAAAAAAGCAAACTCAAATTTGGGCAGAAAACCGGAAACCGGTCACAAGTTGGCAGAGGGGCAAATTAGTAAATGGCAGTTTGCAGTAGTTAGAGAATTGTGACCCTTTTCTTTCTGTGAAACGGTTTTTGATGATTTATGGGTTGAAGAGTAGTAGTCTCGTTTAACAAGACGGAAATTCGAGATGATTGAGGTATTTCAGGAATGTTTAGAAGAGAGAGATGGCTTGTTTGTAAGATGGGTGGAAATTTGCTCTAATGGTAATTGTAGAGTCAGTTGAAGTCATGAGTTGAAATCACTTTCAGTTGGGGTTTTTTGAAAGTTCAAATATTCAATAAAAGGCCCTTAATTTTGAAACCAAATTCGTTCATGAAAATAAGCTCAATCTGAATGAATTTAATTTTGACTTTGTTTGAAACTTTCCATAAAATTTCCTATCGATCGGAATAGTTTTCAGATAACTACCAAAATTACAGCTACTCAAAACATGACCGTCAATTTTGAAATCCTAAAATTTATCATTGAATCTGATCTCAAATACCTCTAAAATTGCATAAATCTGTTTTCCCACCAAAAATACTCTTTTGAAGCTGATACCCGGAAATCCTCCATATTTTCCCACCTCCTTGAAGAGGGGATAAATCTCTTTTCAAATGATATCATTTTCTGTCTTCGTCTCGACTACGGCTGAGTATTAGGGGGGCTCCTCTTTTGTTTTGTCACGAGATCGTTTGACAAATTACAGAACGAAGCGAAAAAAACGAAAGCATGTATTCTTTGAGATTTCAAGATTTTGAAGAATCACAAATCCTAAAGATTGGAGGAACTTTTTGGTGAGAAATCGCAAAGCTCAATCACAAAAGAGCGCGATTTTCGAAAACTGAACAAATAGGTTATTTCAAATTGCCATTTGTTTGTTTGACTGTCTAGAGGATGGGAAAGAAAGAGGATTGTCTCGGTTACTCATCCAAAATAGTTAGAGGAAGAAAAACAAAAAACCACCGAAGGTAACTTCTAGGAAACAATGAAAGTTTCGAAATTTCAAATCTTGCAAACCGAGTGAGCTCTCCTTGGTCAAAATTATGCTGTTTTGGGTTGGGTTTGAACCAAAAAGAGAATGCTCGATGTTCGGTTGTTATTGACAAGGGCGTTATTTGAAGATGAAAACAAGCGATCGACTGAAAAATTGTAGATATCGAGTTGAAATATGTCCATTCAGTGCAGAAAGTGCTCGATGTAGGCTTGAACATGATAAAGTTCTAGCATCTGAGAACAAGTCTAAACAGTAATAAACACGAAAAACCATCTGAGCCTCTCCAAAACCATCTGAAACCATCTCAGAAACACCACCCACAGAAAGTGGTAACCACTTGAAGAGTATCAGTATCAACGAGAAGAAGAAAGTGAAAAGATGGTGAGAAATGGCAAATGGTTGTCGGAAGAGACGATCACCTGGTTCCCCGTCTCTCGACCCCTTGTTACCTTACTTCTTTCTTTCTCAGTATTTGCTCAGAACTGGAAACGAGTGACGTGGCAAGAAGAGAGGGAACACAAAATGAGTAAATAGTTGTTCTGGTGTGTTCTAGTCGAAGAATACGATTAAAAAGTAAAAGTTTCACGACGAACCAAGAAGTCATTTTTTGGTCAAGAACTGGTAAACGAGGCGACGACTACTCTAAATACTACTAATCTTTTCTCGAGAACGAGAAATGTGGGAGGAAGTGTCTTCGAGTACGCATGTACCAGAAGGACAAAAGGTGTAATCCTACGACAAGAAAGAAATAGTATGAGGAATCGAGAGACGGTAGAGAACGAGAGGGAAATTGATACAAAGAGCTTCAGTGATGGCACCGGGAGCGAAGAGAGATAAGTAGTTGGGGAGGGGATAAAAATAAAAATAGAAGAAGATGGGGATACTTAGAATACGGAGGGGCTTGGAACAGATCGAGTTACGGTAGGCTTGATTTGAGTTTCGAGATTTTGGAATCTCGGAATATAAAAATTTGAGTGGATTGGAATGGCAAGACAAAAGCAATAATGAAATTTGATATTCTGAAGAAGAATTGGGGAAAATGCTTTGAATAAAATGGAAACCGAAGAGGCAGAATCTCGACGAAAGTTTTCCGGAGAATCAGTTATTTTGAATTTTAAAGAAACTTAACAAAGATCACCTTTCCAATTGTAGATATTCGAAAAATTGATAAAAATGAAAATACAAAATTCCAAAGAATTCGGGAGCTGGTATTCTGCATAACACCGAGGAGCATAACTGATCTGGTCGTTTCCCTAGACAGTGAGCCCAGACATATACAGGAAATCGAGTTCTGCTCCAACTCTCTCCGAAGATCCTGTGACGTCTCCTGAATAATTTCGAGCCTTCCTCCTTGAGAAGCTCAAAATGAAATCAGGAAGAACCTCTGACTACGTAGGAATCCTCGAAAATGCATAGATCTTCTTCGTCTTAAAACGCTAATCTCATTCCAGAAACAAGTTTCCGTTTTCTCAATTTGCATATATCTAGAGCTCATCAATTGAGATCTCCGGAGATACTTCCGGTGCTAATTAATTCGAGTCGAGCGGAAAATCAAGTTACAGTAGGAACGAGCAATTATTCTCAACTTTTAGAGGGGGAAGTAAATATTTTTTAAATCGAGAAGTTATCAAAAACACGGCCAAAGAAAAAAGAAAACTTTGGAAAAGTCGGAGGAAACATCCAAATCGATCAGATTTTTCAGATCAAATAGACAAACGGAGAAGTTTCTCCTTTCTGCCTCAAGATTCCTCCCGTTGAATCATCGATCACCCGTCTGATTTTTGAGAGTCAGACACGCAGACATCGACACTTGTCTAAGATCTAGAAATCAGCTGGAAGAGAAGAAGCGAGGGAATGTTACACATTTTGATGGTGGTGCCCCGTTTGCCCCCTTCCGAATGATAACTTTTCCGATTTGTGTTAGAAAAGAGAATGTTGAGGAGGAGAGAGATATCACACACAAATTACATCGGAAATCGTCAATCGGAAGTGTGAAAGGGAGCACTGGGAAACGGACATTTAGGATTCGATTTTTCATCTGGAATTGTTAGATGATCGAGAATGGTCATCTTTGAAATTTGATGCTAATCCAAATTTCGACTTTCTAGATCATGAACCATCGGATAGCTGGAATCTTGAATCTCAGACTGCTGAGACGGCGTACTCCGGAAAAATATTGGGTCACGAAGTACGGGGAGAAAAAAATGAAGACGAATATTCGAAAGAAGGACTGTTTGAACTGAACCAAACAATCATTCTCATTTCAGTTCAAAACAAAGTATTTAGACTGAGTGGAACAGAACTATCTAATCTGAAAATCTACACAGTTCCAGTGTTTTCACTTTTCGAAATACTTTCATTTTCGAATTTCTGAGAAACTAGGTATTCATCTCAAACACTGACCGAATTCTGCACCAAAAATTTGGAAGGTTGAGACTCTTCTGAATTGTCTAAAAACTTCTGAATTGTGCTATATCGAAATATCCGCAGAGCACAACGATTCTGGGGTCCCCCGTACCCATCTCTCTCAGACGACAAAAGATGTAATTAGTGTGATAAGAGAACGAAAAATAAGAGAAGAGAGAAGTGAACAACAAGTTGTTGATCAACGAAAAAAGTGTCCTCGTCGTCACTCATTGAAGAACAAAAAGCACAATTCAGAAGGCGTCGCAGGAGAAAGGAAGGCGTTGAAGCGGCAAACAAAGACACGTTTCTTTCCTTAATTTTCGAACCTCGCTGCTTTTTTCCCTCACTTCAGAACAATAATTTGTGTTGGGGAGGAGTTGGAGAGGAAGAGGCTCTGTGGAGATTTTCGTCTTCTTTCCGAATTTTTCGATGGATTAGCGAATGAAGAGACAGGATTAGAAATACGTTTTTATGGGAAGATTCGAGCAAGATGATGAGGGGAGAAATGGAGTTTCATGGAAAGTGATATGACCCAGAAACTGGTCAAGAAGCGATTCAATGGGGGATGGATGATTGAAGACACTAACTTCGAATAAAAACACTGGGATAGTTCCGGTTGGCACATAAGAAAACCCTCCAGATTTCGTACAAAATGAGACTCGAATACACACATGTGCACATCGTCTCGACTATCTCAAATCCGTCAAAATGCGATTTTCGCGTTTCCCGTTCAGATGAAAAAAAGCGGCGCGATGAATCACTGAGGAAGCTCCGCCCACTCTCGATTTCCTGTCGTTTACTTGCATAGGTAGGTTTTGATGGAATGGGATTATGAAATCATTTGTCACATGATCCTCTTTTTTGGCAAATTTCGAGGAGGAGGAGGAATATGTACACAAAAGTTTTCGAAAAAAAAACAAGAGAGAAAACAAAGAAATAAAGGGAAATTAATCGGATGGTGGGGGCTGATGGTCACATGTTGGCAGAAGAGTGGGGAACCTGGTAAAAAAGAGAAGAGAGAGAGAGAATTCTGAATGATTGCGGCAAACAACAAAAAGGTACTCTTTTTGAGAAGAGAAAACAAGTTAAAGGAGAGAGAGAGAGAACAGATTGAATTGAAGGTCATTGGTCATTGTGTTGAAGGAACGAGAAGACAAGGAATCAGACGTTTTCAGATGGATTCTTTCAGTTACGGGCTGATTTTTGTTTTGATTTGGGGAAGACAGGGAAGGTAATTGTGGAAGTATGTTGAACGGGAGTGGAACTCTTCATCAGCTTGAAGCAGAGTTGCAAACGAAAAAACTTTGTGCCTCGTTCCCAAATTTTCTATTCTTTGGAACTGAGAATTTCATAGTTTTTCAAAATGCTGTCTTTAAAAAACTGTAACTATTATATTTTCAGAAAAATACAGTATTTACTAACCATTTTTCAACCAAATAGTCCAGAAATTTTGAAGAATCGGATTGTTGGAAACACTTTTCAAGGCCTCCAAAGATCCAAATCTGCGTAAAAATTAGAATTTCATGAGCTATCGAAGTCCTGGCCAACACCAACAAGGTACATTCTTAAAAGCTCCTGTCACAGTTCGTTAACATTTTCAAAAAGTAAGATGTTTCAAATTTAATGGTTTCCCGGAAATTGAAATCCAGGACGGTCCTCTTGAAGTTCTGTAACAAATAGCTCACAGAGCTTAGTTACGACATAATTACTCATGTTTGCTCGTGAAGAGACAGATTAAAGATCCTCTAGACTCGAAAAGAGAATAAGACCTCCTCCCTTTCTAATTCGTTTCCTATCTATTCTGATTTCGGCAAAAAAAAACGTTTTGTGCCAGAAATCGGGATGAGAGCTTCTTTTTCTTCTTTTCCTTATTTCTCCCCTCGTCTCTTGACTAATCTCCGGAAATTGGTACGAGAAGCAGCAGTGAAGGAAAGGAGGAGAAAGGTGACGTGGAAAAACCCGAGGAATCAATTTTCTGGAATCGAAAAGAAAAGTAGAAGTAAGAGGGATCTCAAGTACTCTTCTGACAAGATCTCAAAACGCAATAGAAAGTTGAGAACCAAAATAACCGAGAAGAATCAGGAAGTGATATGACAGGTGCTTTGGGATGGAGATTTTCAGGAATAGGAGTTTCGATATGAAAAAGGATCAATAAAACAGAGGAAACGGATATGAGTGGAACTTCCGATGTTATGGGATGCAGATTCAGTCACGGGGTTCGAGCGCGAATATTCGAGAATTTGAATCAGCACTTTTTTTCAATTGAACATCACGTTCAGAGGAGACCCGGAAATATTTCAGTAATAGTTGTAAACTACAAAAATAAACATCTAGACAGCACACCCACAATTAACCTCTTCGGAGTTCCGGACATCCTAGCCTATCCAATTCCGAGTCAATGTTACAATCACCTGTGAATTTGACAGAGAAACTAGAAAAAAACTCCAAAACACAAAAATATTTGCAATCTGAAGTCGTCGGGCTCCGAAAAGAGCAACAAGGATTATAATTGAAAAATGCGAAAAAGTGCAGAAACAATTTTTCTCTCTTTTTCAACTTCTCGAGGGAGTATACATACCAGAAGAATAAGAAGTAGTCAATCTTTCATTTCGAGATACGAATCTTTTTGCAGCGAAAAAAAAAACGGAAACCGCCCAGTTTTTTATCGCATTCTGTGGAGGAATGTTTGACATACTTTACTTTTGGAATTCTTCGGAAAAATAGTTTATGAATGGAATTGAATGCTCTGAAGAGGCAGAAAAGGAGAAAAAAGGAGTTGAACGTTGAGAAGAAAGGAACAAGGGATAAACAAGTGAAATTTGTTATGACAATAAAAAGAAGAAGAAGAAGAGGTCATTTGTGGAGGGAATTACTTTCAGAAATGGAGAAAACAAAAATGAAAAGTTTTGAGACAATATCAAGTGACAAATGAGTTAGAAGAGAGAGTTCCGGAACGAATTCCCGGCGGAAAAAAAACAGAAAAGAGGAGATGAGTGATGACGTGGAAATGATGAATCACAAAGGGATTCCACTTGAAGAATATACTCGAAAAATGAAAGTGTTTTTGGGTTTTTGGAGTGGGATGGAAGACTGAAGAATGTCTCGTCTATGATGAAAATCTCAGAATTTCAGTAATTCAGGTTCTCTGATTGTCGAGGTCCAGAAAAAGAAACAGAGTATCAGAATCTTAGACCCCTCCAGAATCTCAGAAGTGGGGGAAGATCACTGCTCAGTGAAAAGTAATTTTCTTAATAAGTTCTCTCACTCCCGAAAAAAAGGAAGAGTAAGATAGAAAACTGACGTCAAAGTTTAATTCCCCTTCTTCTTCTAGGACATCAACGATCAGAACGAATCTTCTTTTTCTCCAATTTCAGAACCCCTTCTCACTTCAAATTGAAACGAACTTTTGATATGCTCGAAAACGTAGAAAACGCGAAAAAACATGCAGAATATTTCTAGTTCCTCATTGCCTTCCGAAACGTTGCCAGGGACTACGTTTCTGAATTTCTGAGACTCTTTCGGAATGGACCAACACGACCTCCAAAAATAATCCGGTAGAGCGAGAAAAGATATGTTTTGGAGGGATTTGATGACGTAGAATAATCTCAAATCTTTTTCAGAGCTTCTTGGAGGGATGAGCAAGATTAGACCAAGATTGGAAATAGGAAAATAAACGATATATTTGGGATCATTTTTGGTTAAAAAAGAAGGGAAGGTAGTGAATAAATTTTAAAGCATCAGAGTCTCAAGGAACTTCTCAACTTCTAACCTCATGTTTTTCAAATTTGGAAAAACCCTTATAAAAGTTCAAACTTAAAGAAAGAAGATTGAAGAGCGTTGATCCACAACAGATGTACTCGAAACTTCCGTTGAGGTCTTCAAAGGTGGAAACGTCGTAGGGTACATGGAACAGAAATTGAATATGAAAGAAACATTCCAAACTTCTTACTATTTCCTCTTTAAATTAAGACATCTGAAACTGTTTTTCCACTGAAAACTAAGTTTCTAAAGTTAGAAATGTTTTTCTTTCGAACTTTTGAAGGTAGGTCTACTCTGGGTCAAACTCGGTCTGTCTTGAAATCTGCATTGCCAGTCTCTGGCCCCACATGAGTTTCCACTATGAAAAACACATTCAAGTTGACCTGTAACCCATGAATGACTCTGTTTTGAGTCTCATTCACTGCATATTTGAATTCAAAGAATCCTAAGAATACTGGTAATTCATCAAACTCTTCTCATCTTCTTTTTTCGTTTTTCAATTTCTCTCAGAATTCAAATTTCTCATGTTCTTCCCTTCATCATCTGTTTGCATCTACTATGAACGGACGTCATGTCTCCTTTTAGAGGGAAAAATGATGAATGGAATTTCAGAAATAGACTGATACCTTACTATTAGGGACAACTTTTTGAGGTTCAGCAAAAGTGTGAAATATGAAAATGAAACTCATTTTTGACTGAGAACTTTCCTGACCCCTTCGAAAAAGAAGAGGGATTTAAGGTCCAAGATTTCTACAGTAACCTAAAATCGCACAATTTCAAAAATAAACGAAACGGATCAAAAGTGCAAAGGAACGAAACTGCTCGAATCCGTTTCCGAGAGCTCTTCCATTTTGCGTGGGAAATTGCCCATCCCATTTTTGCAAATTGAAATTTTTGTTCAACTAATCGCCACTTTAGGGTCAATTTTAGGCCCAATTGAATTCTCCAGACGACGTCATCTGGAGATCGAGAATTGGGAAACAATGAAGAACAAAAGAATTTCTGATGGACTTACACTAGGTAAAACATTTGGAATGAAAACACGAAGGAATGCCGGAGAGAGACCAAACATATAGTGGTTTGCAGTCTTCTCCTTTTTTTTTCTCTTCATTTTCCTTTTTTCTCTCCTTCCACCCAACACCAACAACTATTCCTCCTCTTCTCTCCATTTTTTGCTCCTCCGATTATTGGGGACACGGAGCAAGAGCAGAAAGAACAAGAAGATGCACACATACATACAACACACAACAAGTTGACAAGTGTTCCGAAGAAGAGGAGAGATACTTTTGGAACTTTTTCGGACATGTAACGGAGACGCTATTTTGGAGTGTCAGAGACTAGCGCATTCACTTTCTGAAAGTTTGGCGCTGATTTTAGTATCCAAGGTGAGATAATGGTTTGAAGGTTGTTTGAGGTTCAGGTTTTGGACAAACATTTTTCACCGAAGGCTTAGCAACACGATTTTTGAATTTCTAGGCCGGTTTTCATTTAAAATTGGCTGAAAATCTTCATGAGGGCTGAAAATCTGAAGTTAACACAAAACATCAAACTGGGAAGAGTAATTCGCACTGATGTAAAGCAAGAATTGGGGTCTTGTAACTAAACTGAACATAACCGACTTAAGATTGGTTATCTTGAAAAGTTGTCAACTACAAAAATGTAGATCTGAACTTGCTTAATGCACAAATCAAAATTCTAAAAAATAGCATCAGCGAAAACCACTTTTCCAGCCTCTCCAAGTTGACATTTTCGCACTGAAAATCGCCAAACAAACATAATTGTTGGCCAGTAGTGTAGACTATGTCTTAATTTATTAGGCCATTTTTTGGTAGTGTTGCAGAAGCAGGAAAAAGTGTTGAAATCTTGATTTTTCAGTCAAAAATGTTCGAAAGGAAAGGAATCAGAAAATGGAAGAATACCGGAAATATGCATTACCATCACAATGGTTACTGTCACTAAATTTATCTCGGTTCCTTCACGAGATACGGAAAATTTTTGAACTATAAAAATGCTTATGAAAATCTGAGAAACGTTCTGTTAGTTGATCACTTTTTGATATCTGTCACAGGAACCTAGATAAATGTGGTCGAAGTTACCCCTCGTTTTGTTCATACTTGGAACTCTGTAATTGAATACTTGGAGAACTCTTTCCCTAGAAAAGATGAGCAAAAATATGATATTTCCGTGTTTTCTCCCCCCGCATATATATTTTTGTCACAATATTTACAGGGCGAACGAACGACTAAAGGGGGGCGAGAGAAAAGCGAAGAACGAATGTGCGAAATGTATTCCGAAAAGAGACAGGCTGATGTTTTGTTGTTCGGAGCAAGAGAGAGAGAGAGAGACAGTTCGAGGCGAAAAGAGCAATATGTGCTCAATAAAAAAAGCATTGCGGATCACACAGAGACTGTTTGGGTGCGAGCAAATATGTTGAAAGATTGAGCAGCAAAAGGGGGTCTGGTTTCGTGTTCTTGTGTGGTGTCAACAACGGTTTAGGAGATATCAAAGTAAGGGGCGAAATGACAGAACCATAATTGAAAAACAGAAGTATGAAATTCCAAGACCTGAAACTCCAAACTCTATGGCTCAACCTTTGACAATACCAAAGTGGTACAAGTGATGAATGAAAATCCGTCTTCCGTCTCTTGAAATTTCAAATCCGTCCAACTCTGGCTGGTGTGGGTCACTTTGTGAGTTTGTCGAGGTTCTTGTCTTAATGAACTCTTTCTTTTTCAGCATAGTGAACTTCGAAAGAAATGCATTGACGATTCTTCCAATCAGATGATCATAAACCATCATACCAACAAATCCTTTGATTTCGAGATTTTCGTATGTTGCCGACCCGATATTCCCGATAGTCATGATGAGCTTGCTCGTCAGACCAACCATCGTCGTGTAGAATTTCCTAGATTAAGTTTGAATAATTTTGGAATAAGCACTTTTATGGTCATCGAACAGGTGGACATTGTAGAAAGTTTCTCTTCACATTCACTTACTTTCCCAGACGACATTTCACTCAATTATAAAGGATCGATGGGATTGTACGAAAAACCCTTCACAATGATATTGATCGACGGAAAACCGAGGTGGACATATAAGGAACACATCAAACTCATTATTCACTCTCTCTCATCTGATAGTGAGCTCTTCCTTTTTTCCAATATTCTTTACAACCCTTGTTCTTCAGCCATCCTGTCTTCTGCCATGACTGCTGTCCCAGCTGTTCCCACCTTCTTCCAAACGATGATTCGGATGAAGAACAACCTGCTCTTCAGCGAGGACAAGGGAGCAACTCTTCACCAACTGACAAAGATGGACCTGAAGTTGGATGTCTACAAGTATTTGGAGTTCGAAGAAATCGTCACTGGATTGGTTGATGATGCTCGATTTGGAAAATTCGCCAAGGCTCTTCTACAAAAGGTCAATCTACTGGAGAAAAGGTCGCGATGACTACCAAAATCGTCGAACACACTCGAAAAAGAAGCCGCACCACCTCCCAGAAGCAGATGCAGAGAATCGTAAGAAGAGCCAACACAGTCTTCACGGCACAAAGACCAATACCTCCACTGGACATGAAGCAGGAACCGATCCCAGTCAAAGTCACCAATGTCGCAGCCAAGACGGAAACCGAGGAGGAACAAAAACTTCTGGACCATCAGAATCTGATGGCTCGTCGACACGCCATGATGATGGAGCAAGCCAAAGAGAATCGACGTCTCGCGAGTCTCCACAGCGACCCATTTTACCAGGAGTCAGGAAGTTTTAACTGGTGGTGAAAATGACTTCGTGATTTTTTAAACTAACTTGTTATACTTGACTAATTATTTTTTTTCCATCTCCTTCATCTCAATGAATCTTTAAAATCAAAACATGTGTTCTGAACATTGCTCATCTGATTCATCTCAAGGTATTCTGAGAATCGTCTTCACGTAAAAACCTTCACTTTCCCATCCTGCTCTCTCCGGATGTTATCGGTGCATTGACATTGCTCTGCTCTCCAATTCATTTCTGTTCGTTGCAGAGTGTCAAGTTAGTCCATGTTACCGTCTGGGGATTCAACTGAAAAGACAACGAATTTAATCGCTATTCTAGTTTTTGCAATCCTTTTCGTTCTATTTGTGAGCCAACTAACCCGTATTGTGTTTGAATTTGAAATCATTTCAGACATGTGGTGGAAAGAAGAAAAGAAAGGAGAAGGTTTCAAAGCCATCCAAGGAAACTAAAGATGGTGGTCCATCTGCCTCTGGAACTCCGAATGCAACCAAGAAACCTCTAGATGATGACGTTCCAAAAGAGAAGACAAAGTCTACGGAGCAGGATGTAAGAAGTTCGGAAGTCAAAACGAAATCCAGCGACAACCAGAAAACCAAAGATGATGGAAATGATGTAGAAAAAAGTTCCAAAGTGTCTGAAACCGAGAAGAAAACCGAGGATGAAAAGAAACGAGAAGACAAATCTGCCAAGAAAGATGATAATAAGAAGGAAAAGAAAGATGAACCGAAGAACGTTCGGAATCCCGAGGAGAAGGTCTGTTTTCCTTTTTTTGCTGCGAAATTCAGTTCATATCGTTTCTTTTTCAGCCAGCCGTAATCAGCGACCCGATAGTTACCCCTGAAACAGATGAGTATCCGACTCTTGAAGACGAGGCGGAAAAATCGAAGAACAGGGTGAAAACTGCGAAAGGCATGGATTAGAAGAACTCGATGTTATCATTGCATTAAATGTGCTTTACCCAGAAATGCACAGGAAGCGGAAAAAAGAATAATAACTTTACTTTTGGCGACTCAATGATGATAAATTTGATTTGATTTCTTTGGCGATAAAAACAAGTAGAGCATTCACAGAAATTACTGTTTCTTGGCTTGAAGAGCACGAACAGCGGCAACTCTCTCGACGACTGGTGGATGTGTATGGACGCACCACGAGTAGAGAGAGTCGTTGATCGGCATCGAGAGATTGTCTACACCGAGTTTTGTCAATGCTCCAATCAGGTTGTCTCCATGTCCGAGTTTCGCGGCGAATTCATCAGCACCAAATTCAGCAGAACGGGAATGAACGACTTGAGCCATATGGGAGAACTGATTGTAGAGGGCGAGGACGAATTGGAAGACGAGCATCATTCCGATGACCGGAGGAGTGTCACGATATCCAAAGGCCTAGAAAATGGAATGAAATAAAGGAAACTTGAATGAGGATCTTACTTGATAAAGAGCATCCCATTTGTAGAAGTAGGCGAACACCGAGAAACAGAGCAACAAGTTGACCTCGGCTGAAAATAGTCGATGTTTTTTTCCAGCTCTCTTCTTGAACTTACTGATAACTAGATTGACGAGCGTGTGCCAGAGAGCCCAGTGCCCGAGTTCGTGCCCCAACACAGCCACCACCTCCTCGTTGCTCATTCCTCTCTTCTTGTCGTTTTCAGTCTCCTCAATCTTCTCTCCGGCTTCTACGTACAACTTATGCACTTTCTCCTTCTCCATTCCACTAAGCAATGTATCGTAAAGAACGATGCGCTTGTTCTTCCAAAATCCGTACATGTAGGCGTTGGAGTGAGCAGATCGTTTGGAGCCGTTCACAACGTACAGCTTTGTGAGCGGATAGTTGAGAGAAGCGGCAAGTTGCTCGATTTTCGTCTTAAGATCTCCATCGGGCAATGGGAAGTACTTGTCGAAGAGAGGAGCGATGAAAGTTGGATAGATGGTCATCAACAACAGAACGATCACAGAAACGAATAACCAGATGTAGAGGAAAAAGTATGGTCCGCCGTTCACCACAATCCAATCGATTCCATAAACGATTGGCATCGTGAGAACGAATCCGACGAGCATCTTCTTAACCTTATCAACAAAGTAGAACCCAATGGTTTGCTTGTTGAACCCATGAGCCTCTTCGAGGATGAATGTGTGGTAGAGATCCCATGGAAGATCGATGATTGTTTCGATGATGGAGTTGGTAGTGAGGAAGACGGCCACGTGGAATGGATATTTCTCAGTGGCATACCACAGAAATGGGTAGTATCCTCCGACTAGTTGGGCCTGGAAAAATAGCTATGTTGAAAGTTGACAATTTACAATTAGTCGAGTTAGTCAAAATTGAAGCGCATGTAGAACGAAATGTGGGATCTCAAAGGGGCTCGGTGGTTATTCGCACAAACTTCTATAAGTCGAGATTTTTGCTCTGAAAGATGGTGAATTTAACCATCATTCGATGCAACTATCTCAGCTTCCAGAAGTTGTCACTTTGCTCATTCGATAACCCAGATTTCAAATTTCATATGCGCCAATTTCGAGAACATTTTCAACTACCAGTAATAACCCTCCACGAATAAAATACGACAAAAACGTACAGTAAGCATGGCCTGATTGAACCAACTGTGCAGGAAACCAAACTGATGATTGTCGATTTTGTAGTCTCTCGCCTTCTTGTAGTCTTCTTCGTTGATCAGCTCCTTCACCTCTTCTGGTCGTTTCTCGGCATCGCGATGGACTCTAAAACCAAAAGAATTGATAAATTCATTCGAAAAGATTCCACCGACTTGTACTGCCGATAAGTGATGTACTGATCCCAAAGGAAGAGTGCCCAATTGGTGGCTAATAGTGTTTTGAACAGACAACTAGCGTCCATTCTGAAAGAAAACTCCTGGAATGTTTAGGTTAGTAAGATTCGATATAAAGTAAACTGTTAGATTCGAGATCAACGAGGGAATAGTGAAAGCGAAATGTAAGAAAAGTGAAGGTTTATAGATCACTGTGAATTCATTGAAATTACAGAAAATCATCGGGGGTAGTCGATGGGGGAGACATCTATATACAATTTTACACGAAACATTTAACGGAGAAAAGTGAATGTTTAAAAAAGTTATTCGGCATTGAGTAGTTCTTGAATTTCAGCTTCCCATGCTTCTTCGTCCTTTCCTCCAGTTTTCTCAACGACGTCTTCGTAATCGTTGAGATCGGCGAGAATTTCTCGCTCCCATTCTTCGTCTGAAAAAAGAGACAGGTGGATTTTTCGGAAAAAAATTGTGGAAATCCAACTCACCAACACTAGTTAATGTCAGTTCTCCCGGAGCCGACGGCTGCTCGAGTACAGTCTCCTTGACTTCTTCGTCTTCGTCAGTCTCACTGGGTTCTTCATTCGATGAGCTCTCCTGTTTCTCTAGAACAACTTGTTCTTCTTTCTTCTCTTCAACTTTGGGCTCCTCAGCTATCTCTTCTTGTTTCTCAACCGTTTCCGTCTTCACGACTTCTGGCTCTTCCACTGTCTTCTGTTCCGAAGCTACAGTAGTCTGCGTTGGAGTGATCCTTCCTGTTCCCTGGCTCAGCATAGATTGACGAATAAGTCCAATGCGGTAGAAGTAGTTTTGCCAGAATTGGTTCTCCTTCACTCTGAAACATTGACAAGTTTTCTGCATCTGAGAATCCAGAAAACATACTGCTTTGGAACAAGTTGGAATCGGACATTTGCCAAGTTTGGATCTTCCTTGAGGAGCAACGTGGCCATCGCCTGTTGCTGCTCGTAAGTATACTCGCTATTGGCAGCTGAATCACGGAGGAAGTTTCTGGTATCTGTCGACAAGGACAACATCTGCTTTTTGGCTGAAACTTCATCGGGAAGTCCTTGCCATGGCATGTCGATATTCTTCAGCTTCTCCTTCTCCACTTGCAATTGTTTTTCGAACTCGTCTTGCTCTTTGTTTAAATCGCCAAGCATTGTCTATAAGCATGAAAAGTCTCATTCAGTAAACTCAAATCTCTTACATTCTCTATAACTGCATTCTTGACCTCTCCAAGCTTCTTTCCAGCATCCTTCGCGTATTCGTACAACTTGCTGGATGCCACTCCACCTCCAACTTTCAGTCCTCCGAAAAGTGCCGCCATCGATTTCTTTGCAGATTCAGTGGCTGATTCTTGAGGTGACGTTGGTTCCTCGCTTTGAACAGTTTCCGACTCCGCAGGTGAAGATTCAGCAGCCGGAGCTTCCTTCGGTTGTTCTCCGAGTTGCTGTTCTTCCGTCTTAAACTGAGAGAATTTGATACCAGGAATCCAGTTTCTTTTGCTTACCGTGTTCTCCGCGGCTTGCTTGAAACTCTGCTCAATCGACGATTTCGCATCATTCATCTTCTTCTTCATATCCGCCAGAAGCCACGACATGTTGGCCGGCTGAAAATATACATCAACAGGAGGAAATTGAAAATGCATAGAAAAAGCATCAAACCGATATCGGCTTGTAAAAATAAACAGGTGAAAAATAGTTTTAATGAGGTAATCTCTTCATAGCTTATGCAACAAACGGAAGGGAACTTTTTTGAACAGGGAGCGAGTAAAATATCACAAGAAAACAAACCAATAAAAACGTTATATGGCATTAGAAATTAAACAAGATATCAAGAAAGTGAATGAATGGCCTAAAAAGTGAGTTAAATTCAACGTTTCTTGAAAAAACTGAAAAGGCGAATTTGAAAACCCGCTCGAAAACAGTAAAGTATTGAAACCTTTACTTTCAGAAAAATTGGGATTTTCCTGGTTCCGAAATCATCCAAGTGCTATATCTTTCGGATATGAACATAGTGTTTGTAGTACGGTAGCATACTCTTCCTTCAACTTTTCATCTCGTATGTCGTGTCGGAACAGTACTGTTCCCCATATAGACAGTTGATCTGAAGCTTGTGAGTGATTGGAGATTTCATACGGGGATTTCCGAATACCTCTAAGTTCGTATTTCTGGCTGAAAAACTCGTGGAGCATGAGGGTAATCAGATCCAAAACTGCTTGATTCGATTTGGGGAGACTCGATTGAATCGTAGTCCACAATCTGTAAAATACAGTAGTTCGTGGAACGCTTTGAAAAAGAGACTCACTGTCTTGCATCATTCTTGTGCTTAACCAATTCCTTGTGTATCATTTTGAACATTCCCTCCAAAATTATGGGTTCGTCAAGGGAGTCGAGCAATCGTATCAATGCACTATACAACATGTACGAGGATGCGATTTGACCTGAAAATGAAATCGTGAATTTCGAATTCTCCATTTTCCTACTTACTCAAATCATCAGGATTTCCACTCTCCAATGCGGATCTAATCCTATTGAATGCCTCATTATCTTGTTCTTCTTCAATATTCAACTGATATGCACCACGGACTCGGAGAGCCGATACCAGTCTATAAACCACCCGAGGAACATTCTGAGGGCAGTTGTCAGCTGCTGTATCGGAAAAGTCGTCCTACAAACAAGATGTATTCGAATTTCCGGGAACCAAAACTTACCCAATCGATGAGATTCACTTCTTTCTTGGGTCTCGCTGCCAACAGTTTGTCTAAACTACTTCCGAAACAAGAGTTGTTGTAAACCGCAGTGATCGGAATGAAATAATCCCGACCGTTTTCAAGGTGTAGAACCAGTATCTCTTGGAGTTGACCATTCCGTAAAATGTCTTGAATTCGACGAACAATATCTGTCGTTATGGACACTGTCAGACTGATCTACAAGAGGTTAGAATGGCGTTTTAAAACTGAAAAGTAAGGTCTTACCTCCATTGAGGACCCTTGAGGTATTTGGTAGTGAGTAGGCGTCACCTGAACAGAATTTCATCGTAATTTTTTGAATGAATGCTTTCGAGAAGGACGACGACGAAAAGAAAGGCAAAAGAGAAAGCGAGAAGCTACAAGATCCTAATCTCCAACCGGAATACTGCCTTCTCGCTTTCTCATTTGCCATTGTTCTTTTTCAGTTATACAACTCAAAGAAGAGGTCACACTGTTCTCGATAAGCATCTTCTTCTTTATTCTCCTGTAAGGTTAAACTCACCATCAGCCATTTCTCGCAAATCTCCTGGTTATTCTGTGCGTTCGGTCGGACTTTGAAAGAGAATCGCACCTGAAAAATAGAAAATATATTTTGTTTTTGGACGGGGGATTTTATTGACACAACAGGAGATCATATGATGAGAGAGGGAACAGCAAATCGAATTGATCATTTCAGAATGGGATTTCGAAATGGAATATGATGCCTCTATATGGTCTAGTACGTGGAAAATAGCCAGTTGAGTATGAACAGAAGACACAGACGGTTAAATCGATAGCATGCTACAGTCCCTGGTCAACAAAATGAATTTTTGAAGATTTCCAGTGCAAAACGGCCATCTTTGGGAAATTGAAAAATTATGTTTCATTTACCCGATGTTTCTGAACATTTGTGTGTGGTTTAAGAAACTTAGAAATTCATTTTTGTAGTTGAGAACATTTCAGGATAACCTTAATCAAGTCAGTTATGCCTCCTTTAGCGGACCTCTTTTCTTTCACGCGACCTCACATACATGATTTCGGTTATATTGAAATGTTGTCAACTGCAAAAATAGAGATTATGCTTAATATGTAAACCCAAAAATGTTCGTGGAATAGATAATTGGCAACCACTTTTTCAACGACAAAAGTTGTTTTTTTTTAAGTTACGCAGATGATAGATTTTCGTCAGGTTTTCGTCATATCCAGCTGTAAATAAAATCTCACCTTTGATTTTCCAACATTTTGTACAATAACACTGCGAGTTTTCGGATCCAGATAGTTGACAATGCCAAAATCAACCTCATTCAAACTGAGTTGAACTTGAGGTAGTTCTTCGTTGGCTCTTCGATCTGATTCTCGTATCGCTTCTTCGTAGACACTATTCGCTCCACTCTCATTAATCTTCTTCACTTTCAAATTGAACATGGCTCGAACTGGTTTGTGATCCGAAATCGTAATGGTTTCTACACTTTCCATTGGTCGTCTGGAACAGTTTGTTCGGTTTGTTGGGTTTTTGAGAAAAGCCCTCACATTAACTCCAATCCAATTTGAGGATACTTTTTGTAGGTTAGGATACGGTCAGTCCATGCAGGAACTCTTCCTTTCTCACTGGTATCCCATGTATTCGTGCCGCAATCATATTTGTATGTTGGCCGGAAAGGCAACACTTTGGGTTCCTCGAAATCTTGGAACACTGAGCCTCGTTTCATTTGTTCGCGGAGCTCAAATTTCAGATCTTATTATGATATGAGCGAATGAAAAAATACCTGACAATATTGTAACAAGTCTTCAAATTTTTCGCTGGAAGCTATCCGCCGTACTTCATCATTTGAGATTCCATACATATCCGTATTCAGACGATAGTTTAGATCTCCAAACCAGAATACAACATCATGATCATAGAGGCACATAACTGGAACTTCTAGTGGTCGATCTCGCTGTAATTATTTTCAGGTAAATTTACAGCTATGAGATAGAAACTGACTAGTCCCTCCTGTTGACTCCTCGGATAGAAAACCACATCATTATAAATATCTCGAAAGTCTTGATTCCGCCGTTCCAATTCGTTATTTCCAGCGGCGAAATGTGAATTGACGAAGCACACCCACGTGTCATTCATCTTCATCGAGATCGCCGTTCCTCCTTTGTTTCCTAGCTTGTTGACGAGCACCGATATTCCAGTGGCAACATACTTTACATTCACATCACTGACTCGGACTTTGCTATGCGTTGCTTGGAATACAATCACAAAGATTCCAACTAGCCGCATGGAACCGACCTGGAAAACGAGAGATTGAAATGAAGAACCTTTATAGATTATTCGGCTCTACCCAGTTTAACTTTTCTCGTAATCTGTGTCAAGCTAAGTCAAATCTACAGCATCAGATTCTGAGTTATGACCCCACAAAACTGACCTTATGGTTGTGGATAGGGGAATGAATTTACGTAGAATGAGATATCCTTGACCACATGGGTAACTTTGAGAGGTTATACAGCTAAGCATGTTCAGTTTTAATTTCTCATTCTGAATCTGTAGTCTTGTTTCTCTCTTGCCCCAGATTATGGGAAAGTTCAACTGGAGGATTCTTCGTGTACGAATAAGACTTACCACATTGAAATGAGTTCGACCGCCTGGAAGAGAGCAGTGAATTGCATCCACCCATCCTTCCATTTTCTTCGTGTTGTCGATGATATAGGTTCCGACAGATAGGTCCATTTCTTGGAGACTGGAAATAGCCCAGTTTTCGTCTTCTTCATATAGATATCCTAGATTTTGAATGATATTCTCATTTTTTTTAGCATCACCTACCATTTTTATTTTTATTTTTTTGGTCGACTCTAAAAACAGTTTCAGCTCACAAAAACCGTCTTATCAGTCCAGTGTTCTTATCGTTTTGAGCATGGCACATACAAGCGCGCTTTTCTTCAGTTTAGCAAAATCAAGAAAACTCACCCAACTGCATAAAACTCGGCGACATCCTCTTGTTTCTGCGAGAACCACGTTGGAAACACCGACTGTGGACTCTTTCCATTGACGTTGAAAGTTGAAACACAGATTTTGACATCTTGGAAGGTACAGAATCTGTAAAATAGCTCAAACTTTCGCAACGTCTTACTGTACACTGCTCACTTGTGCATCCATTCTCGCATCACCTCGTCAACCTTCGCATCCCGTCCCTCGATCCAATTGCACCGTTGCTTCGTGTAGAACGTCGTCGTCGTCATGGTCGCTTTGTTTCGGAAGAGACGGGTGACGTCGCGCGCGACGTTCCTCTTCCGGTGTTCCCTGAAATCAGCTGATGAGAGCTTCTAGAAGGAACAAAACGAGATAAATTAGGTATCGATCTGCTGATAGTAAAATCCGAGAATGTGAAACGTGATGAACAAACATCGAAAATATGATGCAGCTGTCTGCGTCTCTTCACTCCACTATACTTTCTCCGGGCTTTCGGGTACGCGAATTGGCGGGAGACGAAAAACGAGACCTATTTCAGTGTGCAAACACCACGTTGAACACCGTATTCCCCACAATTTCCCAGTGCCAACATACACATTTTACGAGTTGTTTATATTCAGGTTTCCCCTCCTCTATTGAAACTGATTCTCCCATTTTTGATGATACTGAAAGATGATAACTGGAGAGAAAAGTATCGAACAGGGACGAAGTTCTCGCACTGGAAGAAGGAAAGATACTAAGTCAACAATCTGCGAATCGGATCAACGGATCTTGATTTTTTGACGGTCGATGGATCTGAATCTGAAAAATCTGAAAATCAAACTCCCAAATTTCATGTCTTGAAGTTGACAGTAGTCCTGCATGTAATCCTTTTTACAATCCCAAGTCTGGTTTTCTGTTTTGCATCTTTGGAAAAATACAAAGTTTGAGAACAAAAAAATCTACAGTAAGATTCTCTGGTTTTCTGCAACAATTGGAATGGATTGAGCGAACCCATCTCTCTCTCATCTCTTCTCCATTTTTTCGCTCCACCACAAAAGAAGGAAGCGTAGAAAGTAGTAGTATCCTTCGTTTTACCACTACTACCAAAAAGCAACACACACCCCATATACGGAAGAGACTGAGACGAAGAAGGGGAAGAAGCTCTCTCGTTTCGTCGTCGTCGTCGCCATCGTCGTCGTCGGAGCCTCGCCGCACATCAAAATTGAATAAAAGAGGGGAAGAAGCGGTTGAAGAGAGAGACGCAGACCCGAGGAGAAGCCCGTCAGAGACTGAGCTGCCTCTGCTGCTGATTGTGACAACGCGAGACGACGAGATCGATTCGCGAAAAAAGGAGAAGCTGCTGCTGCAGCACACACGCACACTCACTCACACATCTCTGAGAGAGAGAAAGAGAAAGAGAGCTCTCGGAGCTCTCTCGGAGCCCCCGACAGAGTAGAATAGAGAGTGAGAGACGAGAGACTGCTCGATTATCGGAAATCATTGGGCTGCAGGGGACCCGGCGAATGGGGAAGGGCGCCCCTCTCTCGTCGCCTGCGCTGTTGACTTTGTACGTCTGCGTGTCGGGTGCGGGATGGCGGCTTCGTGTTATGTCTCGTATTCTCGCTCAACAGCCACACACATAGGGGGCCCGCACATACACTCATTCGCTCACTCTCTCCACACTCGCTCACATATACACACATAAGCACCCCCTCTCCGCCCACCACGCACCCCAGCAGCCCTCATCCCTCGGAGAAGGAAAGAAGGGAGCGAGAGAGAGAGTCAGAGAACTAAAGATCCGAGAGAGAGTGAGAGAGAGCATTTTGGCCTTACCATTTTTATTATTTTCATACCGCCTATCATCATCATTTTTGTCATCTGATCTGACACCCCGTTTTATATCTCTATTAAGGTTCTGATCGTCAAGTTTTTACAGAAACTCCATTTATTCGAGAAGCGGAGAAGAGAGAAGTCTGTCGAGTTGGTTGAGACGCACCGCTCTCCAACCCCGCATTTTGTATGATGCCACCGTTGACCAAGGTATTTCCAGTTGCTCTCCATGACTACAGTAACCTCGAACTTTCAGATTGAGGTGCTTGCGAAGCGTGTGATGGAGGGTGCGCAACTGAAGACCCATAAATACTTCCGAATCGCCGTGCCTCACGCCATCACTGGTCAACAGTTGATAGCTCTCGTTCTGGAACGAGTAAGTTCTGACTTTTTGGAAGGTATAGACCGTACTGATGAAAAAAAAAATTGAAGGGTGCTCCTGATGACGAAGCGGAGGCCAGTCACCTAGCAAGTCTGTTACTTCATCACGGATACATGTTCCCCGTCATCGAACATGTAAGTTAGAGTAATTTTCTGATTCAGAATGAACCCTCTATTTCAGGGTCAACCCTTCAAAGACGACGGAACCCTCTACAGGCTACAGAGGCCGTACTTTTGGCCCTCTCAGGCTGAACTGGTTCCCGATGTAGAATACGGTAACTACTACTGTTTCTTTTGAGCTTTCTCTGACACTGTGGAGATTTACCATTATCTTGGTTTACCTCACAAGGAGATCTTTCCAAAGAGCTTCTGGGAATTTGATCTATTTTGCGCAAAATTTCGGCTTTCGAATGTGCTATATATTCGGCTTAACGATGGTGCTTTTTTATAATAGCTACCTTCTGTCGGAGCAAATATTTCGACTTCTAGAAGTTTGTGCAGGTAGCCAGAAAGCACATTCGAAGGAATATATTATAAATTACATATTTGACAATCTAGAGAACAAGTTTGGAGTATATCGACCTGCTTGAGCTAAATTAATCGTCACTTTCCAGCAATATATCTCAACAAACGATTGCTCAGGAATGAGCAGAAGCACGGGCTAGAAGAAGACGAGGTCGAATCTTTCAACAGGTCAGTCACAGTCTTTTTTGAATCCAAACTTCCACATCAGAGATATGCTGATTTTCGGAATCCTAATTCCGGACTCCGAATTCCATTTCGAAGAAAGTTATGCCGCACATCTCTGATCAGCACCATTTTTCGTAACTCATACCGTAAGCGTGTCAGACACTGGCTCAAATCCTTCCTTTTTTCGTTGAACAAAATGCCAAACCGACTACAATGACGTTCTTCGAGAAGGATATATATCCAAGGACGTTATTATTAAAAAGATCTAGAATAGGCCAACGGGGGGATTATTTCGTGTTATTGAGAGGGAAAAAGAGAGCCGCGGGAAAGAACATGGACTGACCAAAAATCTGGAATACTGTAGATTTTATAGCCAGATACAAAGATGATGAAGGATACTGTAGAACTTTCGAAAATCCTAGGCTTGCGGTTCCAGATGAAAATAAATAATTTTCAATTGGCAAAATTTTCAAAACCTGGATGATCACCTCCAGCTAAAAAAAAACACCGCAATTTTCAGACTAGCTGATGTTCTTGCTCACATGTGGGCGTTCATAGTTCAACAGTCCGAACTTCAACTGAAACAACAGAAAGAGAAGAAGAAGGTTGACAAAGTGGTGTTCGATTCGGAGGAACGAGCGTTTTGGAAAATACGAAAACCGAGCCGAGGAGGTCCCAACTTTCTCGAAGATCCCTACATGAAAATCGAGAAAAAGATACGAAGGCAGAACGCGCAGGGATATCGATGTCTGATGGATCGATTACGATTCGCTATCAAGACGAAACCGTGGTTGAAGGCTCTGAAGGCTTCTGATACGTGAGTAACCTTGAGAAATCATTTTTTTCCTAATAAACTAGCCGAGACTGCTCCACTGAAATAGCTTTAATTGGAACAAAAACATTCTCAGAATGGTTACTTGGGTTGATCAACGAGCGGAATTCGATCCTTTTCTACACTCTCCTCAACCCTCCAATCCGTGGATTTGTGACGAAACATCTTTCTGGAATCAACCAACCGATACGTACGTTGCTTCCACAGCACTTCCTAGAAAATATTCAAATTTTCAGCTCGAGTGCTGAAATTCCGACCGAGAAACGAGTGAAACGATGGGGTCTGTCCGTGCAGGAGCTTGTTAAAGATCCCATAGGACGACAAGTCCTCGAAACATTCCTAGAATCCGAGTTCTCCTCCGAGAACATTCGGTTTTGGATTGCAATTCAAGACTTGAAATATGCACCCAACGAGCAAATCTATCAAAAAGCAGAGAGGATACGAGAGGAGTTTTTGGCTCAGGGAGCTCCAGCTCAGGTTAATGTCGATTCGAGAACTCTTGACCAGACCCTGGACTGTATATCCAAAGCAAAAGATGCGTCGCAGATGAGATTCGCCTTCTATCACTCCGAAGAGCACGTCTTCACTCTGATGGCCAAGGACTCCTACCCGCGATTCGTGAGGTCACAGATCTACAAAGCGGTCCTTTCGGCTGCCCAACAGCACGGAACAAAACGACTCGGATGGAGGAATTTTGTCTTCAATATGGGTACCACTAAAAAACCAACCACGAGTAAACCAGCAAAGGCAAGATTTTCCAGGGTGATTATGTATGAAAACTTTGATTCTCTTCAGCCGCAAGACTCAATCGGGACATGTCAGGCTCTACCCAAACAGTTATCATCAGATTCGCTGCCAGTCCGGCAGGCTCATGGTGTCAAGTGAGTCGTTTTCCTTCCTTTCGTTCTCTGACCAAAGTTTGGGAGCCAATCAAGTCCTAAACCCATGACCTACTCTTCAACCCGCTTTTTTTGCAGGCCGGATCCCGAATGACGTCATATTTCTTCCTTGCTTCTTCTCTCTCTCTCTCTCTCCATGTGTACGTACGTGTCTGCGTCTCTCTTTCGTTCTCTTTCTCTCTGTACATTTTTCTTTCATCCTGCTCTTCATTCTCACAGCAACCAAATCAAATAACGGTCATCAAAAAAGGAATCACAATCTAGATTTCAATGTCTCTCATTCAAAAGAAACGAACCCGTATTTTCAAAAAGCGAAATATCAAAATGAAAAAAACCCCCTCCTCAAAACTAAAAATCTCGACAAAAGTTCTCTCCCCACATTGCATATTTTGAACAGATTTGTCAAACTTCCGAATCGATCGATAGTACATGTAATTCCAGTGTCTCCCCTCCTCTTCTCCCCATCCACTAGTCCATAATCTACACCCCGTTCCTGCCAACATCACGATATAGTCATTTCTAATCCTATTTCTATTCAACAAAGCGTGTACGAAGTGTTTTCATTTTCTCTCTCAAATCACCTAAAATCAGTTTTTTCTCTTTCTTCCCTCCAAAGTTTTTCTGCTTCTCCCGGCACTTCTTCTTCAATTTTCAAAAGTATCTGTAAGGTACAGCTAGCGTATTTAGGTGTTTCAGCCTAACTTATTACCCTAAACCCTTTTCTTCTCGACAATCCAAAGGATGCATCATTATTTCTTCTTCTTCCCCCCTTCTCATTCTACCTGGTGTTGTTGTCTCGAAAATAACTTTTCTGAGCCAATTTATGAAATTGTTATATAATATATATAATGATGATGTGTCTGTAGTTCATTATTTTCAGCTTTTTGTAGGCGTTGATGACTAATAAACTTATTTATTAATCCGTGTTTTGACAGGATGTAGACTCTCAATTTGACAACGAGATTGTTCGACTTTTTGGGTTGAACTTTTTGTGATAATTTAGGATTAAGTAAAATCGACGCTGTGGATTCATTAATTGAAATATGAATCAACAAAATGCTCACATGGTTCAAGTTTTGACCTCAAAAAAATAGATGAATATTGGAGGTAGACATACATGGTCGAGCTACGATCAAAAAAATTTCCATTCAGGTAGAAAACATGTATTTCTGCCTAGTGGCACGGTAATCGGCCGACAAGATCGGGACATGTATGAAGGTATATTTGGGTAAACACAGATAATGAAAAAAAAAGTTCAACTCAAAAAGCCGAGCACATATTTTGTACTGATCAGAATTTGAATATTGGGAAGCTTTACAAAACACTGAAGAATCTAAACTCAATTTCAGCAGACAGCACAAGAACTGGAGTTGCCTAATACATCCAGCAATTTTCAAAAAAAAAGTCGAGCTGTTGGAAATCATTTTTCCAAGTTGACAGTTTTGTATTAATTAAAGATCATCAAAGTTGATGCATCTTTTGTGCTCTTTACGAAAAGCTTTGGCGAATTTGGCAAATGGTATTCAGAGTTTTAGAGTTCCCAGTTCAGACAGAGAATTCGTCAGATCATTGAGGACAATATGGGTCACGTATTTCCGTGAAATATTCGAACAAATGGCAGCCCGAAGTGTCATAATTCCTTACAGTATCCCGAGTACCTGACCCTGTCAACCTCAATTACATGAGAACGGAGCATCAAATATCCAAGAACAAGCCATTTTAATGAGTCAATCCCAGATTGCTCTCTTGTCTTGTCCACTCATTCAAAGTTGGCTCTCTTTCTCACATCCTTCATAAATACATTCCCGAATACAATGGACAATACGTTGGCACTGCAATTACTGCTGACAGCCTGCTACTAGTTCCCGCCCACTTTCAAGTATCGTTCTGTGCCATATGTTGCACTGTGAGAGCTCATTTCCACTTATTCACACTTTGACACATTCTAAACATGGCTTCTGTCGACGGCGATGCTGCTGCTTTTATTCGGATTATTCGCATTAAAAGTGCAAATGGTTCTGAGAAGATGCTAGAAATCCCGGCAAAACTTGATTTGGAGAGACCCAAAAGACCGAGGACTGTGTTCACTGACGAGCAGTTGGAGGTGAGTCAGGTCTCGATTCAAACCATACCAGTTCACAGTTTTCAGAAGCTCGAAAACGCTTTCAATGATTCGGGATATCTTAGCGGAGTTACTAGATCTAAACTAGCGGAATCTCTTGGATTGAGTGATAACCAGGTGAAAGTCTGGTTTCAGAATCGGAGAACGAAACAGAAGAAGATCGAATCGAAGTGAGTTATTATATCAAAGGTTTTAATTTATGTCTAGTTACAGAGAACCATCCCTCAAACCAACAATCGAGACGACCAAATCATTCGAAAACTACTCACACCTTTATGAAAGTTATTGGACAACCGCTGCCTTTCTTTCCAACAATGCCATTTCGTCATAAGCATTCCGAGTCATTTTGGTATTTGATAAAAGGACAATGAAAACTCACTTCTTACTGATAATCTTTCCTTCTTGTCGCCTCGAGTAGGCCCACTTCAGCGTTTTTGCCTTTCCGCCTGAAACTTTGAATAAAGTAATATATTGTTTAAAAAACTGTTTAAAGCAGTTTTGTGACGAGCGAAGGAAGAGCATATTCACACATTTCACATTGCCATTTTAGTCATTGGCAAATATGACAACTGATTAATACTTTGGTTTTTTTCCTTGAAAAAAAACGGTGATACGAATAGGAAATCGCAATGAAATATATGTTGTGATGAGGAAGAATAGGAATTGATTGATTCGCAAACAAAAAACTGTATTTTTGCGAAGAAGATTCTCTGAAAATCGTCTGAAATTGTTGGCAAAAAATTGCTCCGTCCAATATTTCTATGCTACAGTACCATGTCAAAGGCGCATTCCTACTTTTCTTCACATTCGTCCTCAACGGAATACCGTATCTCCATTATTTCCATATTCCAGAAAATTTTATAATTTCCCCGTTTTAAAAAAACATTTTCTCCGCTTTCTATCGACTAGATTTTTCCTTTTCTCCTTTTTCTTTATAAAATCGTATCATTTGGGGGTTTTTGCCAGTAAAAAAGAAAAACCACTGTACGATTGTAGACCGTTGTTTATGTTTTGTCAAAAGAATAGAGAACCAGCAACGTTTGGGCTGTGGTCACCTCCATTTTCTCGTACGATTTACCATTTTTGATTCTGAACTCTAATTCTTACTTGATATTAGGTTGATTTTTCTCGACGACAGCGTATTTTTCTACTCACAAAAAGTATGCCGAGTTGAAAAGAAATTCGGCAATTTCGTAAAGAGTCGGAATAGAAATCGCTCCTCCCTTTCATACTTTTAGAACTTCAAAAATATGTCGTCTCTTAGTTTCCGAGCAACATCGTTCCTGTCTCCATGGGAATGCCCCTGAACACCCCGCTTGTTTTGTGGTTGTGCGAAGAATTCGTCATTCCGAATGGTAGTTCTACCACTTGAACGGTCCTCGTAAACATACTCTCGTTGTTATTCTCTTTGTGCAGGTAATAATCTGCTTCTCCGCTATTAACGCGCCCGCGCGTTATGTATTCTATTCCGTTCTAATTCAACTGACGTCATTCCCTATACCTCATATATAGATTTCATATGAGTCATGCATAGTAGTTGTCGCCTTGCAAACTGTTGTATCTACCTGTCTTCAGCACCATCGTCGCCTGCATCCTACACCATCTTTTCACTATTTTCGCATGTTCGATTACTTTCTCGATCGGGTCTCCTAAGAGGGTCGTCTCGCACGGAGGGAGACTCAGAAACTATAGTGACTGTGCGTATCAAGGAGAAAGCAGAGACCCCCAAAGAGACTTGCCTTACGGTGCCGGCCCGACTATACTCACCTTTCGTACCAGAGGACTGTCTTCTCGTTCTTTCTGCGTCTCTGGGATTTCCATTCTCTCCGCTTTCTCTTTCTCTACATTGACGAGTCAAACCAAATAGCCATAGGCGATTCGCGCAAATTCCCCCCTTCCTACCTATCCTCTCGCCTCCCTCTGTTGGTTGGTGTTGAAACGTGGATTCCTTCTGTATTGAGATCAAAACCTTCTCCTCATTTCTTTAGTCAATTTTTTTCAATAGTAAACAAGTGAAGCGTGGCAATTATGGGGATGGCTTTCACATACACACAAGCACACTAAAAAAGAGAAGAAAAATAGATATGTTACTCTGAAAGACACTATGATCATCATCATATTCCCTCTTGTATCTCTCCTGTTTTGATACGTTTCGATGCATAAATACATTCAATTGCCATTCGATGACACGGTTTTCGACAAAGTTTATTGCTTCTCATGGCACAGCCTACCTGATCTCAAGGTCGTTGGCTGTATGTTTCTCATCATCTTCATTTAGCAGGAGAAAAAACAATTATATTCACTCATCAAATTCGCGTACTAACCGGTTCAGGTTAGAAGATAGTTTTTATTCTGCCAATTCATCCATCTTATACGAGTTTTCCTCCCACATAATCCCAATTACTTTGATGATTCTTCCACCTTTCGAGGGCGAGGGAACATCGCTTTGTAGGCGGCACGAAAAAACAACCGAATTAGAAAAAATTCGTTAGAAAATAAGATGAAAAGAATTGAAATGTGCTTGACTGCGCAAGCATGCCAGAGGCAATAATAGGCTGGATTTAAACTATATTCCATAATTTTCTATAACTAGAAAGGTAGATTTGCATTCAGTCTGAATATATTTTCTGGATTTTCCTACACAGACTTCTAAAGCGAGATTTTCGCCTCGGAATACGGTGCACTTCTCAAACCATATTGGCCCATCTTTCAAAGAAAGTATCTCGACTTTTAGAAGTGTGCGCAGCACATTCGAAAACCCTAATTTCGTTCGACATATGTGACGATTCAAAGAACATTTTCAGTTTCTGAAGCATTTCCTGTGAATGTAAGCGAACACCTAGCTTTCATCAACATATGACGTGGAAGGTAATACTGTCTGCATCTCTCTTCATACCATATTCTCTCACCATCTGCTACTCAAGCTCCATCGGTCCATCGACAGGGAGACACAATTCATTCACTTATTCGTTCGTCCCCCACACATACACAACAAACCTAACCTCGCCGCTTTTTTTTCCCCTTCTTTCTTCATTCGTTTAGGGCGTTTTTTCTCCATCTGCGTCTACTCATCATGGAGTGTGTTCTTCTGTTCTGACAGAGAAGAAGTATGTCAACAGTTATTAAAAACAAACGACGACAATCTCAAGAAAGTTCTCCGCTGGAAAATTATAGGTTACCCTCCTGCACCCGTCGGTTTCCGTAAAGGATGTCTACTTTCTACCCGAAGCAACATCTTCCCTCTCGGTTTCCGATCCAAGAATATCTATTTCACTCTGTCTACTCCTCGAGACAAAACTCCGTCCCCCCCAATCTGACTGTCGGAATTATTTTCATGATCTCATTTCATGACAACCAGCGTGAATAATCCTAATCTGTTTTATGAAAATCGTCTCAAATATTGTCGCTTTTTTGTTCCCACTTGTTCTCTCTTTCTTTTTCTTGCATCCCTTTCTTGCTTCTTCTCTCCATTTCCTCTTGGCGTTCCACACCTACCCACATTGAATGTTTTTCTCGCTATTCAGTTTTTTCGTGCCCTTTTCCGGAAAAGACTTGCTGTTTTTTTCTTCTCGTCTTCCTGCGGATTATCCGCCCACCGACACGACAATTTTGTTTCTTGGCACAAATCTTATTTTGTCGCAGATTTTCAAAACTGAGCTTGAGCTCTCTACATGTTGTTTTCAGGGAGAAAATTCTCTCCGACTGGGAGGAGTGGTCTCGATTGTTTATAGATAACAGTTATGCAAACCGTTTGAACAACTGTGACGTCTTGAATTTCTTTTACGTAGTTTGAGAAACTAGGAATTTTATAGTGGTAGTAGATCAAGGTCGATCGATCAAATTTTAATGTGTGCGCTTTCTCTTACAGACTTTCTCTCTAAGTTGGGACCCAAACCAAAATTGATTCGTTTCGTTTCGAACACCGAGGGTGACTGACTGCGCTCGGCCGGTAGGTGGAAACATTGCCAGAATGGGAGAGACCACCAGACAGATTTGATTGTTTGTTTGTTTTGACGGAGTCGAATACAAACGAGACTGCAAAGACGGAAATTTGGAGCTACTGGGGGTGCATAGGATGATGACACCGCTAATATCTCGAATTTCTCAATAGATGCTTGAACTCGGTTTCTTCTTCTGGTTGTATTCGTAGCGACTTGTAGATTGTTCAAACACGTTGCTTACTGTTCGATACTCGTAAATCAGCTCAAAAACTAATCCAAGCTCAAGTAGTTGCCGTCCTCCGTGTACTGTGTTTGCCATTGTGAAAACACAGGAGCATTTCGCTATGCTCCGCGCGAGTCGCACTCCTGTGCCCGCTTTTCACCCACCTCCCAAAGGTCGTCAAGAGAGACAAGAGAAGACAACAGAGAGAGGCGACGCAGACTGATCAATCATTGACTGCTGAATGTCTCCTCCTCCTCCGACAGACCACCACCGGCCGCTAATTATTATGCTTCCGGTATCTAGTGGGCCACGAGAAGGACACACGTTGTTTCTATGTTCATTCAATTTGAACATCCAAATATTCACTGGAGAATTCTAGTCTAGACCGTCCAGATTTCTCATCTTTGAAACTTTAGTCATCGGTACAAACTGCAAGTTTTCGTGATTTTCTTCATATAATGTTCTACCTGGAAAACAGGTGCTTCAGTGAATTTCTATTTCAGCTGTTGACGTGAATCTCACCGTAACATTTTAAAGTTAAAGCTAACAGAATATGATATTCGTTGGCCAGCTCTATTGTTCGTTTTAGAGCTCTCCTGGCAACGTAAATGTCCCCACAAACACAAAGAGGGTCCATCTTCCTTCTCTACTCTCTGCGCACTTCTCCTCGGACACTCTCTTTTTTCATTCGTTTCCCAAATTTCATTGACGAAAGAGCAACACCTCTCAATGTAGCTTTTCCGCTGAAGGTCCAATGCGCTTTGAAGCACAAGTGGCTCCCGAAGACGACGATGATGCTCAGTCGGATAATGAAATAGTGTTTCTCATGTGCCACGAGGCGCTCCCCATTTTTGTCTGCTCCTCAATCTAGCTTTCTTTCCTCCAAAAGGTTTCCTTATTCTGAGAATATCTTGTTCTTGGGAGTCTTTACTCGAAATGGATTTGGAATGATTCATGGTTTCTGAAATTTCTTCTGAAAGGAAACAGAATTTGATGAGGAATCTTAATGAGAACTTTGCCCCGGAAAAAGTGACATGAATAGCCGGCTCAGGCAGCATGTTTTGCACATTTCGGAAATGCCGAAGCACGAATCGCGTGTGCTCGGTGTCGAATATCCGTGTAAAATTGAGTATTGTGAATTCTAATTTTGGGATCCCTCCATTCATTATAGGACCGTTCTAATTTCCGTTTTCTTTTTGGTATCAGAACCCTTTCGGCATCAGCAGCATCATTTATTTCTCACTTCCCCTCTCTCCTTCCTGTTAGTCATTATTGTTTGCTTTTGAATCCGTCCATCGATTGCTCTCTAAGTCAACCCATAAACTCACCCTTGTTTAGTGGGCGTCTGGGCTCTTTTTATCACACAAAACAATATGATAAGGGATAATTTACTGGAACGAATGTTTCTTCCATTCTTTCTCACTAGGGAACGTTGTGAATGTGACACTTTCTATGTGATTGGTACCATTGAAAAGAGGAGATCTTGAAACATATTTTTACGTTCTCAAAAAAATATGTTAATTCAGAATATAAACTTCTGAAGTTTGCTTTTCGTGCGCGCAAAAACTCGAACTTCAAAAACCTATAAATTGGCGGTCGACGGAAATTTTTGAATCTATGAATACTCGTTGAAATCATACTCTCCCTAGTCAGTTTTACGATGGACTCAAAGTTGATATTCTGCTCTCAAAAAATGGAAGCTACCAGTAGAAAAGTTCATGAATATTCAGTAAAAGATCCACACACACATCGCATACTCACTTGGTATTCTTTTGAATATCCGTCCTTTTTCATATGTAAATTTTGGAGAGGTTATACCGAAGACTCGCTTTTCACAGTTGAAAAATAGTTATCAGCCTTCTTTTCGCTTCTACGTTCCAACCCCTCATCATTCATTTTCCATTTTCTCTAGACTCTCTCATCATGATCAATCTCTGATTTCCTGTGAAAGAAGATCCCCTCCAATCGTTCATGACCACCGCCCGCTTCTTCATTTTCGTCTCATGTTATCACGTGTCTTCTGATGTTCCATCTCCTTCAACCAGTTCTTCTAACCTTCTCTATCAAAACTTTTCCCTCCATCACAAAACAACATAGGTCAATCTCGTGGCGACAGCACCATCTCAATCATTTTTCTTGTCTTTTCTTCTTCTCACAGTGAATTCTTTTCTCTGGTTTTGGTCTCTTTCCCGTTTCGATTGTTTTTGCAAACAAGACACGCGTGTTCGTCTCAAGAGCCACCAATACCGCCGCTAAGGGAGCCCCAGAGCATTCTTTTTTCGCTCCCACCAGCAACAACCTACACCGGTTCAGAGCCTTTTTTTATGTTTCGGGAAAGTTTCAGAAAAAGTTACGTATGTTTGCAATTTTCAGTCCTTTTGGACAATCCTCCAAAGAGCCGTTCCGGAAAGCCTGGGACATGGGGCATGTTCCAAGTGGGCTGAAAATTTGCACAAAAATGTAACTATTTGTGCTCTACAAGGTAGCTCGATATACTGAAATGTCATCTTAAACGGGAAAACCGATATTTCGCGAAATGGCAAACGCGAGACATTCGGACTGCCCTGGTTTCGAACAAGCTCCTAATCTCTCGATTTTTAGAGGTTTTTATATCATACTTGAATACTATCCGTCAAAAATAACTACTGTAGATCCTCTTGAATTTCGCCATGAATAAATTTCCGGGAATTTTTCTAGATGTTTTGGCTGCCAATACGATTTGGTTTAGAGAAATATGATTCATCGTCGGTTTCGCAACATTTAGTTTTAGTCCATCTCGGTTTCATGCTCTCTGCGTCTCTCTACAATATTCATGAGCTCTTAAAACTTTCAACCAGAATAACGAATAAGAAGAGAATCATCCATCGGTCGATCGAGTCGTCTCAAATTTCCGGAGGAAAAGGCCACCTTTTGATATAAACTCTTACTCTTTCCTCGCGTTTTTATTCTCTTCTCTTGCTTTTTTTTCTTCCTCCCCTTTCCCGTCGGCGACGTCCTTTTTGCTCTCTGTGTCTCTATTATTTTGTTTGATGAAAAGATGAAGAGATCTCATTAAAAGTTGACCGCTTAAACGCTCGTTATACTCTTCAATGCGTTTCCACTGTTATTTTTCCTTTCCAGTTGGAATCTGATTTTCGATTGTTTCAGGTTCTCGAGGACAGGGTGTGGAGAGAACGTTCACAGCTTTTGCATTTGTGAGTTTTTGATTTTCCCGAAATTTTGTCCGATTTTAAAAATCCTGCTTCAATATCAATAATGGAATGCGGTTTTCATCGTCGTATCTATTAAAACATTATGAAGGAAACAACGCAATACATTCCGATAAGAAAGACGGTCTGACATAGTGATGATAGTGATGATGACCGACAGAAAAGAGAAATTGTGCGAGAGAATTATATTGCCCTCATTTTCTCATAGAATCGATTAACCAATGAGTTTCTTCAAAGAATCTACAATTGAGTTCCCATGTTGAATATTCATAAGATTGCTCTATTTTTGAACGGAAATTTTGAACAAATTACAGTTTGCGACCACAAAATTAGAACGTTCAAAAATGTATATTATAAATTCGCAGTCTGTTGGCACTCTTTTAAAGGCGCATGACGTTACTTAAAAGGATATCTCGCCGCGATTAGACATTTTTTCGGTCTGAAAAATGTGCGCCATCAAAAGTTTTAAGATTTCACATCTTTTTCAGACGGAAAAAAATGTCAAATCGTGGCGAGATATCCTTTTAAGTAACGTCATGCGCCTTTAAAAGAGTGCCAACAGACTGCGAATTTATAATACAGTGTTCCTGACTTCACTAGGATTTCCTGAAAGTTGCGTCATTTGGGATGAGTACCATTGGAGGTTTTGAAGCGTATTCAAGCAAATGCAAAGTCGACCTTTAAAAGTCGAGTTTCGAGCTTCTGAAGTTCCGCAACGTTCAGAAGCTCGGAACTCAGTTTCTGAAGGTCGTATGCAGTTGTTAAAGATGAAAAATAATCCGAAACAAATTTTCACTTTTTTGTAGGTTCTCTAGAAATACCAGAAACTATCAAAAATTATATTCAAAAAGTTGTGCCACCATCTCCTCTACTTTTCAAAATGACTCTCAGCTGGCCAGTTGTGAGCTGTGATCGGTTGGCACGTAGACGCCACCAGTCCCTACCGATCAGCCAATGTGTGATAGTGGCCCCTTGAGAAGTGTTGCATTGAATGTGCAGCCGGAGAGAGATAGAGAGGAGGAAGCAAGTGTGTTTTGTGATGAAAAGTGACTTTGGTAATCCCAAGAAATCAGAAGCTGAGGAGAGGACGCTGAGGTGTTTTTTGCACGTCTGTCATTCTATAGAACACTCGAAGCTCCTTCTTTAAACTCTTTCATCTCTTCCACCTTCCATTTTCTTTCGGTTTTCGCTCGGTTTCCGTCTCTCATGATTTCCGGTCATTTTGATCGAAACAAGAAACCTCCACTTTCGTTTTTCCCCGTCTCCTAGTGTGTATATTTCGGATTGAAATGTACTATTCTCTTTCTTCCTCAGCCATTTGACTTCCTTAATGCATTGTGTTTTGTGCCCATCATTAAACTCGCCAAAAACCAATTCTTCCCCTTCTTTCAATTGACATCTCAAAATAATAATGTATTCGTTTCAGAACCGCCGCCAATGAATCTTCTCTGGTCCGGTTGAACATTCGAAAAACCATAGCGACTAGGAAGAAGTGAACTTCACAGAGGAGGCTTTAGGGCCACAAAACAGCAAATATGGATCACGCGGATCTCATGGCCGAGATGACCGACATCGAACGGATGACGGCGCAGGAGAGAATTGCTCTCGCCAAGTATGTTCTTTTCTGAAAATATTGATTATCCTGATGTACACTAGCCACTATGCGGAACTTTTTATTTTTCCAGAGATCGAAGGCAGTTACAACTCCGGAAGAACCATGAAAGAGAACGAGTCCTTCCTCCGCCGCGACCTCGTCGTCAACGACTACATTTTGCACCAGAAGTGGAACTGCTCGAAGCCACCTGTCGAGCAGACTACACGGAAGTGGAACGGCTACTCGACGGAAACATCGACCCGGACCTTCACAACGACGACGGACTGACAGCTTTGCATCAGTGTGCAATCGATGATAATCAACAAATCATGTTGCTTTTACTCGGGAGAGGAGCCAACGTGAACGCTCAAGATACTGAGCAGTGGACACCGTTGCATGCAGCCGCCTGCTGTGCTCACATCAACATTGTGAGGATTTTGATACAAGCTGGAGCCGACTTGTTAGCTGTAAATGCTGAAGGAAATATGCCCTACGATATATGCGATCATGAGGAGACGTTAGATGTGATCGAAACAGAGATGGCGGCGCAAGGAGTAACGCAGGCGAAAATTGACGAAAAGAGAGGTGCTCCAGAAAAGGCAATGCTCGACGATATGAAGATTCTGCATCAGCAAGGAAGAGAGCTTGATGTTCGAAATGCAGACGGTTCCACATTTGTGAGTATTAAAAATATTTAGAAAATAGCCTGAATTACAAGTTTTTAGCTCCATGTGGCATCTGCAAATGGTTACTACGATGTGGCAGCCTTCCTTCTCACTTGTTCTGTCTCCCCCCTCATCCGAGACAACGATCATTGGCAACCGGTGCATGCTGCTGCATGTTGGGCACAACCTGATCTCATTGAACTTCTTTGCCAATACGGAGGCGACATCCATGCCAAGACGAAGAATGGAGAAACGCCAATGGATCTGTGTGAAGATATGACTACAAAACAAGTGATAACTACTCTCGTCCAAACCGAAGCTAGACGCCGACGTCTGGCGTTCGGAGTACGCGACTCCAGAAGGCAGAGCAAAAAGAGGAAGAAGTTCGAGTCTCCACAACAAGGTGCGACAACAGGAGACAATCCGTTCTCCGCTCGTGGAGCCATTCGTCGTCAGTCTCTGCGCGATAGAAGTGGACTCACGCCTGCCCGAATCGAGGCACAGAAGGAAGGAGCTGATATTCTCCGAACATGGTCCAAAGAAGACGTGTCTGCCGATGTACAAGCTTCACAAGGTGGCTCACTGCAACATCAAAGAGAATCACCGAGTAAACGGGTACTCAAGGTAAGTTTTGAAACAAGAGTTGAAGATCCATCTGTCGAAGTATTTATTCCAGAGTTCGCAGCATAAACAAGCGAAGCCCATGTCTCCAGATGAGTGGTTACGAAAACTCGAAACGAATGGGACGGCCGATGATGACTTGGATACGACACCGAAACGAGGAGGAAGTACAAGAAGGAGGCAGAAGAAAGGTGAGATTTTGAAATAGTTTTTTTTGGGCATCTCCGATCGAAAGTTTCTCGTGACATGGATCAATGTACAATTGAGCTTACAGGTTCTGATATTGTAATACAAATCAACAATTTTTCGTATGATGTCGTATGATTTGAGTTTGTACCTCGGGAAGTTGCCAATTTGACTGAGGATGAAATATTTTACTTCAGCGGACGTAACACCTCGGAGAACCTGGCACCTATTAAAACATGTTTTAGATCATTAAAAAAAAAACCGTAAAAGTTCTAAATTATTTCCGACTTTCAGTCCTAAAACGAACAACTGATGCGGTTTTAATCTCTTAATAGAATCTTCTGATGGGTTTTCATGTCTCCAGAACAACTCAAAGATTAAGGTCATTAGGAGAACTTTGAGAGGTCACAACTAGAATTACGACAAAATTTTGTGGTTTTCATTCCAAATGTAATTCATTTGGGTCGATTCTACCTTGACCGAGGTTAAAGGTTCAACTCAACCAGCTGAGGGACAGTACAAAAAATGATAAATTACGTATTTTCAGTTCCAGGAGATATGTCAGATTCTCGAAATGGTGATGCAAGGCGACAAAAATCGACGTGTTGTTGTGTGATATGCTGATAACCATCACTTTCCCGAAGTTCTTAATATTGCAATCTCGTGAATAATTTGGTACTGGGTACCTCTAACCGACGCAAGTTTTCAAAAACTTCCATCCTCATTTTTTTCTCAAAATCAGAAAAATCCCTCTAACACAAATGGATATCAATTACGGTTACATTCTCATCTGTCTCTAAATAGTGTCTTCTAAAAAATACTTTACTCTATTATAGCCTCTGTACTCCCCCTGTACTTTCTGTCACTTTTTGTTCATGTTCTATACGCATTTTCAATCCCATCATTTCTCTCCTCTCTACTGTGATAAACGCCCTGCTCTCACCGTTTTTTCCTGTCATTTTTTACCCTTGATATAGTCGAAAAGAGCCCAATCTATATACTATATATGTATTTCATCATTTATTCTAATTTAAGACTCCTGTTGTTCTTCTGATAATTTTGAAACGGTTGTGAACTGTCTAATTTGCTTCTGATTGATTTTTTCTTTCCTTTCTCCCAAACTATCCATTTCCCAAATGCACTCGATCGGATGTTCCCTAATTTCTCTTTAAATTGTGTTTTTTTTCTCCATATGTGGATTGATATTATACATCTAACACAAAGATCTATAAAGTTTCGTTGAAAAAATTCAAGATACGTGATCACAACACAAAAATCATGAACTCTTTGTTCTGCGAAAAGGAACACTCCGTTATTTCCTAATTTACAGCGTTAGTTTTACTTTCCAACATGGTGAGTCTCCCTTTTTTGAGGGAGAAATTCAAAATGTTTGTTTATGAGTCAATTTTTAGGAGGACTTCCTGCAACTTATTGTGAAATGTTTTCCGATGGCAACGTTTATCCTTGTAGCTGCTTCATGTGTGGGTTTCAAAAAAAGTCAGAAAAGAAAAGCAATTTTTGTGTAGACCAGCAAACCGAAAGAGCCGATCAGAACGCGAGGAAGAAAACTGACAATGTCGACGTCGTCGTTGACTTCAGAAGTGGAAGATGAGGAGAAGATAGAAGAAGAGAAGGAAGAGCCTCAGCTGACGCTTCCCTCGATGACCACCGAAGATCGGCAAGTGGCATGTGGAAACAAAAAAGACTCGATAGACAAGCAAGACGAAAAACCGGATAATAAGAAGGAAGATCTGAAAGCCGAACAGGATATCATCCTCAACGATTCGAATCCACATTTCTACTTTCTTCTCTCCGATGCTGGAGATCCGAAAATGGTTGTGTTGCATGCGAGATGTGCTCTCGAGCAAACCGCCGCGTTCCAATGGACGATGAAGAAGAGAGTGTCGTTCGATGAGGGTAGCTGGAAACAGTTGAGTCGCAGAATATCTGCGATCAAGGCTGAGGTGAGGATTTTGGGTCGAAATGGTACACGGCACTAGAAAAATAGTCAACAAGTTTTTTCTTAATGCACTAGGGATCCTTTAAAAATCACCAAAAAAGAATGCAAAAGAGTGCTGCCCCGGGCGGGATTCGAACCCGCGACTGGTTTCACCCAACGAGATCATAAGTCTCGCGCCTTCGACCACTCGGCCACCGGGGCACATATTCTGAAAAGTGTGCATCTTGGTGAAAATGGTTCTATTTTGGGTGGGAAGGAGGGGTTTCCAGGGTAAACGATGTCGGGGAACACGATGAGATCGAAATCCAATCGATCTGAGTGATATGTCAAATTTTTCAGGGTCTTGATGTTCGTGTCAACACCAAACAAGCGAAGGAGAACAGAAATGGGTGAGCTTTTTTTAAAGGTTTTTTCTTCTGGTTCAGTTGAAAACGTCAGTTTTTCAGAGCGGATCGTGAAACAAAACTGGACGCTGTTTTCGCAAGATGGGCAGCTGGAAAGCCGAAGAAGAAGGGAGGAGAGTAGTGAACAAGTATTGCATTTAATAAAATGGTTTATTGATGGAAAAGAAAATTATAACTCTTCCTTGAATAGTCATCGGTTTTGGGCTCTACACTGATCAGTGATACGTCCGGCAGTTGGATAGATGCTTCCGATGTAGACCTTGTTTTGTTGCATGATTTCGAAACTGGTGATTTGTAATGGACATCCATCCAGCTCGACGTCACACGTCTCTCTTCCTCTTCTCGATAGGAAACACATTGTGTAGAGAGCCATATCGAATTCTGGAGATGTTCCGATGAGAATCGATCCGGCACGCTTCAGAAGACCATCCCATGTGAATTTTAACGCAGCCATGATGTTCTGGAAACGAGACTACTGTGGCTTGGCAGAACCAAAACAAAAGAACTCACAAATCTCTTCACTGTGAACCCTTTGTAGTCGAAATTCTCGGTTCTATTGTTTTCCAGAGCATAAAACCTGACCCAATTGTGCATTCCTGAGATCTCTCCGTTCTTCGCTTCTCCAATGAAAACGTGCTCGAAACCAGATGTATCTGGACGTCCGAGAGCTCTAGAGTAGTGAGAGAACCAGAGTTGACCGATCCAGTAACGGAACGAAACTGGTGTTGTGGAGATTGGATGACCTGGAAGCTTTGAAAAAGACATCTAAACTCTGAGAATCAGTTACCTTTAGCCTTGAACCATTGATACAGCTCTTGCATCGGATTCGTCTGCAGAACGTAGTCCAAAAACTTGCCCACCTCGGCCTTCTCTTCTGTCTGACTGACACGTGGCTCGATGATTCCTGTTTGACGATTGAAGTTGTCCATCAGGTTCAGATACAGTTCGTATGATGGTTTACGGAAAAGAGAGGTGTCCACTTTGGAGAAGAGCTTCGCTGGAGCAGCGTCACTATCGTCACGGGTTACTGTATGCTTTTGGTAGTTGAGTTTGATTTGATCCGGACGAGCACGATTCGTATCTACTTGACGGAGTTTTTTGGCCATGGCCAGAAGGTCGGCATTCGAAACGGTGAAGTCTGAAAATACGAAGATAACACGAGAAATTGGTTCCAGATTGATGGATGAGCCAATTAATCTTTTTTTAGGTAGGTGGGTTATCCTGGAATGAAAAATGTTACAAGAAAGCTTCCAGCAGACTAAATGTAGATCAAAATGAGATGTATCGAGTGCAACAAATTTCAGTCGAAACTACTAACGGAGAGCTGAGATATGGCGTCTCTTCCCTATTGCCTGTGGCTGAGCAGAAAACGGAACACAGAACGGCATGTCGTTCTATTTTGCGGAAGGCGCATAGGGGTGCCGTTACAATACAGTAAATACGGTATAACATGATATATCAAGTGTCCGTTAATATCATAAACTGCTCTTTGTTAAACTCGATAAACCTCATTGCGATCTAAGTTATGTTAGTTGACAACGTTTTCGTAGCATAGAAAAACCGTCTTCCACAAAGTTTTACTTCTATGCATCTCTGCCCTCACTTCCAATCGATTGGATTTTGATCTTATCGTGTTCCCCGACCTCGATTACCCTGGCAACCCTCCTTTCCACCCAAAATAGGTCCGTTTTCACCAAGATGCACACTTTTCAGAATATGTGTATCCCCGGTGGCCGAGTGGTCGAAGGCGCGAGACTTATGATCTCGTTGGGTGAAACCAGTCGCGGGTTCGAATCCCGCCCGGGGCAGCACTTTTTTGCATTCTTTTTTGGTGATTTTTAACGGATCCCTAGTGCATTAAGAAATCTTGAAACTGTTTTTTTGTAAACTCACTGGGTATTTTCTGGCACCATGCCAACGCCGCCAAGATTGAGAGCAAAACGAGCAAAGAGCGCATTTTGAAAGTCTCTGAAAACAACAGGAAGAGAGTGACCGATCAAAACATATGTGTTGGAGAGTGAAGAGAAATAGAGAAACAGACGGAAACAAACCATTGAATCATCTCAGATTCCATCTATCGATTCACCGAAAGGGAAATGTCTGAGACTGACATCACGAAGGTTTCTTTTCAGAAAAAAGGCTGGAAACAGAGAAAAGTGACAACGTTTTCGAAGAGAAAGGAAACGTTTCTGGCGTTTTTCTCGAGTCTCCTCTTTTGTGTAACATTTTTCACAGAGGGAAGTCTCAGGGCAAATAAATGAAGGGACGGATGGGAGAAACAGATGGGCAAGAAGATTTTGATAGGAGGAGGAAGTGGGTCAGGAGTTGTTAAAAGCCACGTATTGGAGGAATCAGAACAGGATTCCAAAGTGGAAAGGGGATTCGCTATCCCTAGACCCTTCTCCTCTCACTTCAAAGACATTTATCTCGGTTCGCAGTGAAATATTTGAAAAGCTGTAAACTACTAAAACGTAGATCGTATGGAGAAAAACATTTCACTAATTGACAACGTTTTGAAATTCTCAATAAAAACCGAGATACAAGTCGTTCAAGTTAAGAGACGAAGCTGCAACACTACTACAGGTTTCTCTTGTGGTTTATCGGAAATGCTTTTAGAATCGACTGTGATTTGTGAGATTCTAATTTTTTTCAGAAATCTCTATTTGTTTTCACACTGACAGTTCACCTCAAAATCAACAAGCTTTATTACAAACAACCGTGTTCAAATTTCCAAATCAGCACAACAACTCCCGCTGACAAATTTTATAGGAAGACGTTCCCTGCTGAAGTTGTGTCAGAATATCAGCCGAATCCTTATCAACAATCTTATGGCACTCTTGATCCGTGAACCCGTTTAGGTTTAAGTCGCATTGTCTGAAATTTGTGAGGAGTGTAGGCTGTTTGTGGTTGAGCATGATTGTTGGTCATAAAAATGATATGAAAATGAGCCGGAACTTTTCTATTTGATAACATGGTTGGGGTGAGTGTACGTTTCAGGAAGTAGACTTGGTAGAACTCACTGGTAAAGGGATTGACGGAGCTGATCCACAGAGACTCCAGTGAAATTGTTGTGGTATTCGTATCGAACATTATTCAGAATGACCTGAATTTTTCAATTCAGAATGACTTTTCAAGTTTCCACGATTTATCGGAACCAGCAAAGTTGGGATTTGTCGTCGGAATAATCCCATTCTCCCGCTTTCGAACAGTGCTCACCTCACACATGTGACAATTCGGACCAATCAAAACATCTTTGGTTGGCAGCGGAGCCAAGGGAACACCTCGACAGAACACGAAAACAACCAGAGCCGAGACGAGAACGATGTACTGCATCGGGGAGGGAAAATATGTCAAATGATTGGTGAAACCCGGTTTCAGTAGCTCTTCGCCTCAATTTGCTGACGTCACTGCATTATCAGTTGGGGGAGTGATCTAGACCGTTTTTCGTGCACTTGCTCTTTTTCTTCGCGAGGGTTCGTAGTTTTTTTTTGCTCCGGGGAATTTCGAGCAGAATGAAATGATTTGGAGCACTGGGAAATGATAGGAGTATATTTTAAACAACAATGGTTACTATCTTTATTATGGTATCTGTGAGTGGAAGCCTTCTGTGGCCTAGGTGTCTTCCCTTGCTACTACCGTACTTTGAAAAAATATTCGAATTTCAATTCACTTTTCTGATTCCTGACGATTTTCAAGCTTTTTTCAGAAAATCTGCAGAAATTAAGGAAATTACTTAAAGGAGGAATCCGGGCAAAATTTTTTTTGCTTTAAAATATGTAATCATGTGTGCTGATTCCGAAAATCATAATGAAAATGTTCAAAAATTCCTCTAAGTACCTGAAAAATAGCTTCAAA
>LR545649.1:160935-188536 GCA_900536305.3 Caenorhabditis sp. 40 LS-2015 | reverse complement strand
TTTTATCACATATGGTCTGTCACGAACCGATAATGTATCTTATCCACGCTCGCCAGTTTTACTAATCCCAGTCTTCTGGGATTGGCTGCAGTCAAGAAGACGTCATCTGGTGGCCTTGATCTCTTACTGTATGTGTCAACTGAAGAACCACCCTTATCCAATCGAGACACTCATTCTACTCCTCTCTCTTCCCAGTTTCATTTTCCATCGATTCTGCTCGGTTTCTATCTATCAGCACGCCCCCTGATAGTTGTTCTCGCTTTGCCTGCTTCAGTTTCTCTTGTAATTTCTAGCTTAAACTTTTCTTGACATCCCCCCCCCCGTTAGTTGGTCTAGTTTTTTTTCCTGTTTTAGCTGCTCCTCGTATTTCTAGCTGAAACTTTATTTCACATCACCCCCTGTTGCTAGTGCAATTTCGCTCTCCCTTTCGCGCTCCACCGCAATCTTCTACTTTTTTTAACGCGGACCAATTGACAAAGTTAAAGAAATTGAGCTTTTTGTGTTTTTTTATAGTCCCCACCCCGAAAATTGAAAATTAAACAGTGAAAACCTTGTTTATTTTCACTTTTTCACTTGGTCCTCGTTGAAAAATCTGAAGATTGCGGTGGAGCGCGAAAGGGATTCCCAAGAAGCACTACTAGTTGTTTTAGCTTTTTTTTGTTTTAGTTTCTCCTGTAATTTCTAGCTTAAACTTTTCTTGACATCCCCCCCCTTCCGAATTTAGAGCAACTATGAAACTTTCCAGTTTTCCTTTTCTTATTCAGAAGGAAATTCTCGATCATCTGAGTATCAACAATTTATTATTCCTTTTGTTATGCTCACAAAAGACCAAATCCTTTATTATGCAAACGCAAAAGTATCAGTTGAAAAAAATCGAGCGAGTAATATATTATCCATTCGAGAGAGGCATGGGTGTCAGAGTGAGAATGGTATCTGGCAGTGAGATTCCTATTATTGTATTATTCGACGCAAGAGATCGCGTTTCAAATGTACCGCTTGAATGGGTCAAAGTGAACGAGTTGGGAGCTTCGAACGACTTTTTGTAGGTTTTCTTCTTTCTGAGGGATTTGAGGTGAGAGAGAGAGAGAGAGAGAGAGAGAGAGAGAGAGAGAGAGAGAGAGAGAGAGAGAGAGAGAGAGAGAGAGAGAGAGAGAGAAACCTAATCCCTTTTCTAATTTATCAGTATTTCAGCCATCATCCTGCCAGTCGATCCGGTCTACACGCTAGATGCTGCTTCGGAAATGTAGAGCCGACACTCGAATCGATCCACAAACATCTATACGACTTACTCGGAAATCACTCCAAGTTTTGGTTTAGGGGCTCGTTCCGAGCATCGACGCCTCTTCCCATGCTTCAAAACATCCAAACATTGCATGTTTACGCTACCTCTGATGTGCCGCAAGTTGACGAGTTCCTGTCTAAATCCACATCTCTTGAGTGCGTCTTCTGGAGGATAAATGGTAATCAACACNAAAACATCCAAACATTGCATGTTTACGCTACCTCTGATGTGCCGCAAGTTGACGAGTTCCTGTCTAAATCCACATCTCTTGAGTGCGTCTTCTGGAGGATAAATGGTAATCAACAGGTCACATTAAGAGAAAACTCACGACTCTATGAGATGGACACCGTATATTTGTGGAAATCGTGCTCATTGGCGACGGATCTCATGAAGCATTTCAATGGACGTCATGCTGTTTTAATATGCCGCAGNATGGACACCGTATATTTGTGGACATCGTGCTCATTGGCGACGGATCTCATGAAGCATTTCAATGGACGTCATGCTTTTTTAATAAGCCGCAGTATCACTCCAACAGATGTCATTCCGTTTTTGAACGCGTGGAAATCGGGAGAGCAGTTTCGAAATCTGGAGGTTATGATTATGGATTATGAAATTGACAGTTCGCCGATTCGGAATTCGATCGAATTCAAGAATGTCAACACAGAAGTCGAATACTCGTTCGCCAGAAAGTGAGTGGNTCCAACAGATGTCATTCAGTTTTTGAACGCGTGGAAATCGGGAGAGAAGTTTCGAAATCTGGAGGTTATGATTATGGACTATAAAATTGACAGTTCGCAGATTCGGAATTCGATCGAATTCAAGAATGTCAACACAGAAGTCGAATACTCGTTCGCCAGAAAGTAAGTGGAGGGGAAAATCAAAAATTCACAAACTTAAACAAAACGATTGTCCCATTGCTCATTTTCTTGAATATTTGTTAGACTTGTTTTGGCTCTAGAGACTTCTCTGGAATTGTCAGGGATGCTTCTCTTCCCAACTCGACGTAATTCCCAATTTTCAGATTCCCAAAAGACCTACAATTTTCCGAATATCCTTCGTTTTCTTGGGAACTCAAGAGTCATTCATATTTGGTTCGGGAATCGGACGGCCACGTGGCAACTGTGATGATGTCACCGTTTCGGACCTCAATAGGAGTGTGGAACATGACGGAGGCGGAGTTTCTGGAAAAGTTCAGATGATCGATTCGANACGTGGCAACTGTGATGATGTCACCGTTTCGGACCTCAATAGGAGTGTGGAACATGACGGAGACGGAGTTCCTGGAAAAGTTCAGATGATCGATTCGGTGGGAATACCTAATGTTAACTTCTTTTGTGATATTGCATGTAACCGTTTTAAATACTTTTTAAACTGTTCGTTTTTACGTTTCTCTTTTTCGAGACCTTTGTTTTAAAATGCATGAAAATGAATCAAGATTTATACATTCGAAATTTCTGTTCAACTCTCGTTCCGGAATCTTCCTTCAATATCCTCTTATTGCTGTTGACATCAAAACACACTGGTTTCCTCATTAAGATTTATTAGAAAAAATACTTATCAAAACAAGTAAATCTCCTGGTGGTACCACCTCTCGTACTGCTCGTCGATGATCTCTTCATCTGAATCCTCTTCTTCCACCTTACTCTCCTCCATGATTCTGATGGCCTGTCTTCTAGCAGCCGCCTCCTCCTCCTCCTCCAACCTCTTCTTCTCCGCCTGCTTCTCCCTTTTTCTTTCCACTCTCTTCTCATAGAACTGCTTCCAAGAGTACCTGCTTGATTTTTGAGCCACATAATCCGGGAACTCTTTCTGGAACTTTCGGGAGTAGATCCGCTCCTCGATGTCCCTCTCGGAGAGTAGGGGAGCGGGATCCGGATCCTGATGGAATATCTCTTCTTGGTTCTTGCCTCGTCTCGTGGAGATCTCTGAGACTTCTTGCAGGATCCATCGTGATTGGAGACCTTCGGCTGATAGCGGGTCTCATGACGGTGTACTTCTGTGGTGCGGATTGCATTCTGGAAGAAAATTCAAGTGAAGGTGTTGAAAATTGAGGTGATGGCAAAAAAAATAAGATAGGGTGATTGGGAAGGACGATGAGAAATCCAATAAAAATGAAGGATGATGAAAATGGACTGAGAAGAGCTTCCCGCCAAAATTTTCCGGTGTGTGTGAGAGAAGCACAGACAGTGCACCTGGACAATGAGTGAAGAATCTCTGGCCTTTGCAGGTCACATTTCAAAAAAGGTACGACAACAAAAATGAAGACCATTCAAGCAGTTTCAAAAAATTGAAAATTTTGAAACTACTTTTCAAAATTTTACAATTTTCCACCCGAGCTCGACTCCAGCTGTCGACGAGGGAATCGTCACGTCATCTGAGAATCCACTAAAAGAAGCGACAACGACAGAGAATTCACTAGCAGTGTCCGTTCGAATTCATGAATTGTCCACGACGTCTTCTGCATCACCTGTGTCGTCCTCAAGTATTTGGACGTCACGTCTTCTGAGGAAGTGAACAATGATGGCACATCTGAACTTTCAGAAGACGTGACAGAGACTTCAGTGGTGATAGTGGTTCCCGACGATGATGCTGATGGTTCAGAAGACGTGACGTCTTCTGGGGCAGGTGTGGACGACTTAGAAGACGTGGTGGTGCTTTCTGAAGACGTTACAGATGAGGTTACCGGTTCGGAAGCTGCCGTCATAGATTCTGAAGACGTGAGGGACGTCAGGAGATTCATGACTCTTGAGCGACGTGGAACCCGTACTTGGAGATTCAGAAGACGTGACGGCAATGGATTCAGAAGACGTTGAAGGGTCAGAAGACGTCGCAGGTCTTGTGCTGGTCTCTGGAGACGTGAGAGGTTTAGAGGACGTCGACGATGACACTGATGCGTGAGAAGATGTTGGTGAATTCTGACGATGACACAGGTGCTTAGGAAGACATTGTGAATTCAGACGGCTTTTCAGAAGACGTGACGTCTTCTGGAGCTGGTGTGGACGATTTAGAAGACGTGCTGGTACCTTGTGAACACGTAACAGTTGGTTTCAAAAATGACGTCACGAATTCAGAAGACGTGAGGGACGTCACGCGTGGTTCCGGACTTGTGGAAACAGTACTTGGTGATTCAGAAGACGCCGTGGACAATTCATGAATTCGAATGGACACTGTTAATGAATCCTCCGTCGTCGTCACCTCTTCCAGTGGATTCTGTGATAACGTGGCGATTCCCTCGTCGACGGCTGGAGTCGTGATGGGGTCTGGAGACGTTTTGGTGGGTTCTGGAGACGTCACCGGTTCAGAAGACGTCGTGGTCGAGTCGGAAGGCGTTGACGATGGGATCGGTGCTTCAGAAGACGTTACAGATTCTGAAGTCGTTGGTGGTTCAGAAGACGTGACAGCGGATTCCGAAGTGCCAACTTCTGGAGACGTCGACGCCTTTCAGATGTCGCGACAAGTGACACTGAAGACATGGAAGCGGACGATACAGTACTTTGAGTCTAAGAAGACGTGACGTCTCCTGAGGAAGTGGACGATGATGGCACATCTGGACTTTCAGAAGACGTGACAGAGACTTCAGTGGTGGTAGGGGTTCTCGACGTTGATGCTGATGGTTCAGAAGACGTGACGTCTTCTGGGGCAGATGTGGACTACTTAGAAGACGTGGTGGTACCTTGTGAAGACGTCAAAGATGAGGTCTCCGGTGCGGAAGATAACGTCGTGGATTCTGATGACGTGACGACTTCTGGATTCTTGGTGGAAGATTCTGGAGTTTTAGAAGACAATTCAGAAGACGTGACGACTTCTGGAGACGTCGTGGATGAGGCAGGCGCTTCAGAAGAGGTTTTACTTCGTTGAGTGGTGGTTTTGGACGCCGCTACAGTCGTCGTCGGGGATTCTGGAGCCTTCGAAAAGCCGGCAATCAAAATCAGAGGTTGAGAAGTCTCTGATTCTCGTGTCTTCTGGAGTGGTGGTCGTTGAGGATTCTGAAGATTCTGACGATGATTCTTTGCGTTCAGAAGTGGTTGACGGCGAAGCTCTCGATTCTGGAGTCGTCACAACTTCAGAAGAAGTGGTTGGTGATTCAGAAGACGTCGTGGACAGTTCATGAATTCGATTGATTTCTAATGAAGCATAATTCAAAACATGAGATTTGGTGGCCAACTAAGCTGAGCAATGCGATCTGTAGGGAAACTAAGCTGAGCAATACATACAGAACCCTTCATTTCAGCTTCACATCAGTCTTCGCATCGATTCTCGTCCGAAACCAAGTTTTCTCACAACCACAATAGTAGACCACAATAGCAGTCTATGTTCAAGAGCTGAGCAATCCGTTTCATTTTCGCAATGTTAATTTTCTTATCATTCACTGCGGAAGAACTGAATGTCGTTATTCCGTTCAACCAATGAATGGCTGACGGATATATGCCGTAAGACCTGGAATAGACGCACAGTCTGAAATGCGGTATTTCATCGAGGTGATTAGTACCGGTGAAGTAAACGCTGGATTGTTCGAGCATATTTCTGTATTTCACCTCGCCGTAATTTGTCTAACCTTGGTAGACACTCTGGCTCGATACGGGCTCTCGAAAATAGTTCAGATCTTCACTTTTGTATTGTTCTTGGGAAATAGTAATCAAGCCAGTTTTATCACATATGTACTACTTCCAGCCGATATCTTATCCACACTCGCCAGTTTTACTAATCCCAGTCTTCTGGGATTGGCTGCAGTCAAGAAGACGTCATTTGGTGGCCTTGACCTCCTACTGTATGTGTCAACTGGAGGACCACTCTTATCCAATCGAGACACCCAATCTGCTCCTCTCTCTTCCCAGTCATTTTCCATCGATTCTGATCTGTTTCTCTCTGTCAGCACGCTCCCTGTTCGTTGTTCTCGCTTTGCCTGTTTCAGTTTCTCCTGTAATTTATAGCTTCAACTTTATTTGACACCCCCTCCCCCCCATTAGTAGGTTAAGTTTTTTTTTCCTGTTTTAGTTTCTCTTGTGATTCCTAGCTTCAACTTTATTTCACACCTCTCCCCCTGTTCCTAGTGCGATTTTGCTTTTCCTTTCGCGCTCCACCGCAATCTTCTACTTTTTTTAACGCGGACCAAAAGCGAAAAATTAAAGAAATTTAGCTTTTTGTGCTTTTTTTATAGTCCCCACCCCGAAAATTGAAAATTGAACAGTGAAAACCTTGTTTATTTTTACTTTTTCACTTGGTCCTCGTTGAAAAATCTGAAGATTGCGGTGGAGCGCGAAAGGGATTCCCAAGAAGCACTAATAGTTGTTTCAGCTTTTCTCTGTTTCAGTTTCTCCTGTAATTTCTAGTTTAAACTTTTCTTGACATCCCTTCCCCCCTCCCCTTTCGAATCTAGAGCAACTATGAAACTCTTCAGTTTTCCATTTCTCATTCAGACGGAGGTTCTCAGTCATCTAAGTGTCAACAATTTATTTTTCCTTTCGTTATGCTCCCAAAAGACCAAGTCCTTTATTATGCAAACGCAAAAGTATCACTTGAAAAAAATCGAGCGGGTAATTTATGATCCATTCGAGGGAGGCATGAGTGTCCGAGTGAGAATGGTATCTGGCAGAAAGGATTATATTATTGAAATATACGACGCAAGAGAAACGATTTCAAATGATCCGCTTGAATGGGTCAAAGTGAACGAGTTGGGAGCTTCGAACGACTTTTTGTAAGTTTTCTTCTTTCTGAGGCATTTAAGGTGAGAGAGAGAGAGAGAGAGAGAGAGAGAGAGAGAGAGAGAGAGAGAGAGAGAGAGAGAGAGAGAGAGAGAGAGAGAGAGAGAGAGAGAGAGAGAAACCTAATCCGGTTTTATCGATTATTAATATTTCAGTTATCATCCTGCCAGTCGATCCGGTCTACACGCTAGATGCTGCTTCGGAAATGTAAAGCCGACACTGGAATCGATCCACAAACATCTATACGGCTTACTCGGAAATCACTCCAAGTTTTGGGTTATGGGCTCGTTCCGAGCATCGACGCCTCTCCCCATGCTTCAAAATATCCAAACATTGCATGTTTACACTACCTCTGATGTGCCGCAAGTTGATGAGTTCCTGTCTAGATCCACATCTCTTGAGTGCGTCTTCTGGAGGATATATGGTAATCAACACGTTACATTAAGCGAAGACTCAAGACTCTATGAGATGGACACCGTATATTTGTGGACATCATGCTCATTGGCGACGGATCTCATGAAGCATTTCAATGGACGACATGCTTTTTTAATAAGCCGCAGTATCACTCCAACAGATGTCATTCGGTTTTTGAACGCGTGGAAATCGGGAGAGAAGTTTCGAAATCTGGAGGTTATGATTATGGACTATAAAATTGACAGTTCGCCGATTCGGAATTCGATCGAATTCAAGAGTGTCAACACAGAAGTCGACTACTCGTTCGCCAGAAAGTGAGTGGAGGGGAAAAAACGGGAATTTCCAAACTTTAACAAAACGATTGTCCCATTGCTCATTTTCTTGAAAATTTGTTAGACGTTATTTTGGCTCTAGAGACTTCTCTGGAATTGTCAGGGATGCTTCTCTTCCCAACTCGACGTAATTCCCAATTTTCAGATTCCCAGAAGACCTACAATTTTCCGAATATCCTTCTTTTTCTTGGGAACTCAAGAGTCATTCATATTTGGTTCGGGAATCGGACGGCCACGTGGCAACTGTGATGATGTCACCGTTTCGGACCTCAATAGGAGTGTGGAACATGACGGAGGCGGAGTTTCTGGAAAAGTTCAGATGATCGATTCGATGGGAATACCTAATGTTTAAGCTTGTTTCTTTTATTGCATGTAACTATTTTGAACACTTTTTAAAACTCTTTTCCGACAATTTTTGTTTTCACTGCATGAAAGTGAATCAAGAGTATACGTTCGAAATTTCTGTTCCAGAATCTTCCTTCAATATCCTCTTATGGCTGTTGACATCAAAACACACTGTTTTTCTTATTAAGATTTGTTAGGAAAAAAACTTATCAAAACAAGTAAAACTCCTCGTGGTACCACCTCTCGAACTACTCGTCGACGATCTCTTCATCTGAATCCTCTTCTTCCGCCTTGCTCTCTTCCATGATTCCGACGGCCTGTCTTCTGGCCGCCTCCTCCTCCTCCAACCTCTTCTTCTCCGCCTGCTTCTCCCGTCTTCTTTCCACTCTTTTCTCATAGAACTGCTTCCAAGAGTACCTGCTCTTGATTTTTGAGCCACATAATCCGGGAACTCTTTCTGGAACTTTCGGGAGTAGATCCGATCCTCGATGTCCCTCTCGGAGAGTGGGGGAGCGGGATCCGGATCTGGATCCTGATGGAATATCTCTTCTTGGTTCTTGACTGGTCTCGTGGAGATCTCTGAGACCTTGAAGGATCCATCGTGATTGGAAATCATCGGCTGATAGCGGGTCTCATGACGGTGTACTTCTGTGGTGCGGATTGCATTCTGGAAGAAAATTCAAGTGAAGGTGTTGAAAATTGAGGTGATGGCAAAAAAAATAAAATAGGGTGATTGGGAAGGACGATGAGAAATCCAATAAAAATGAAGGATGATGAAAATGGACTGAGAAGAGCTTCCCGCCAAAATTTTCCGGTGTGTGAGAGAGAGCACAGACAGTGCACCTGGACAATGACTGAAAAATCTCTGGCCTTTGCGGGTCACATTTCAAAAAGGTACGACAACAAAAATGAAGACCGAGAGTCCCTTAAAACATTCAAGCAGTTTCAAAAAATTGAAAATTTTGAAACCACTTTTCAAAATTTTACAATTTTCCACCCGAGCTCGACTCCAGCTGTCGACGAGGGAATCGCCACGTCATCTGAGAATCCACTAAAAGAAGCGACAACGACGGAGAATTCGAATTCATGAATTGTCCACGACGTCTTCTGCATCACCTGTGTCGTCCTCAAGCATTTAAACGTCACGTCTTCTGAGGAAGTGAACGATGATGGCACATCTGGACTTTCAGAAGACGTGACAGAGACTTCAGTGGTGGTAGTGGATCCCGAAGACTCCGACGATGACACTCACTGATGGTTCAGAAGATCAGAAGATGTGACGTCTTCTGGGGCAGGTGGACGACTTAGAAGACGTGCTAGTACCTTGTGAAGACGACGAAGTAAAGCTCTCTGGTGCGGAAGATGCCGTCGTAGATTCTGAAGACGTGAGGGACGTCAGGAGGATTAGTCACGACTCTTGGACGACGTGGAACCCGTAGTTGGAGATTCAGAAGGCGTGACGTCAATGGATTCAGAAGATGTTGAAGGGTCAGAAGACGTGGCAGGTAATATGAAGACTTGACGACGGGCATGTCGGGAACATCGACATCGTCTGGTTCGGGTGTGGATTCTGGAGAAGTGACGGGTGCTTCAGAAGACGCCACAGTGGTTCTGCGCTGAATTGATGGCTTGGTGGACTCAGATGTGTTTTCTGAAGACGTGGCGTCCTCAGGATTCTTCGTTGAAGATTCTGGAGTTTTAGAAGACGATTCAGAAAACGTGACGACTTCTGGAGACGTCGTGGACGAGGCAGATGTCTTACTTCGTTGAGTGGTCGGACGCGGCAGCTGTAGTCGTTGTGGATTCTGAAGCCTTCGAAGAACCGGCAGTCAGAATCAGAGGTCCAGAAGTCGTGGTGTCTTCTGGACTTGTGGTCATTGAGGATTCTGAAGACTCTGACTATGATTTGGGTTGGGAAGTCGTTGACAGTGAAGTACTTGATTCAAAGGTCGTCACGACTTCAGAAGAAGTGCTTGGTGATTCAGAAGACGTCGTGGACAATTCATGAACTCGAATGAACGCTGTTAATGAATCTTCCGTCTTTGTCGATTTTTCTAGTGGATTCTCAAGATGACGAGGCGATTCCCTCGTCGACAGCTAGAGTCGTGATCGAGCCAGGAGACGAGACCAAGTTTTCTCGCGAACCACAATAGCAGCCATTGTTCAAGAGCTGAGCAATCCGTTTCATTTTCGAAATTTTAACGCTGGGTTTTTCGAGCATATTTCAGTATATCACCTGGCCGTAATTTGTCTAACCTTTTCAGAAACATCTGGTAGACACTTTGGCTCGATATCGGCTTTCGAAAATGTTTCAGATCTTCCTTTTTGTCATTTTCAGAGAAATAGTTATCAAGTCAGTTTTATCACCTATGGCCTACTTCGAGCCGATAATGTATCTTATCCACGCTCGCCAGTTTTACTTATCCCAGACTGGTACTCACTGCATCTGTGTGTCTAGAAGACGTCATTTGGTGGCCTTGACCTCCTACTGTCTGTGTCAACTGGAGGACCACCCTTATCCAATCGAGGCACCCAATCTGCTCCTCTCTCTTCCCAGTTTCATTTTCTATTGATTCTGCTCTGTTTCCATCTATCAGCACGCCCCCTGTTTGTTTTTTCTTCCTGTTCCAGTTTGTCCTGTAATTTCTAGCTTAAACTTACTTTGANTTTTTTTTTTTTTTTTTTTTTTTTTTTTTTTTTCTTTCCTGTTTTTTCCTTTTTTTTTTTTGGTAATTTTTCTTTTGCCCCCCCCCCCCCCCCCCCTTAGCTGGTTTAGTTTTTTCCGGTTTTAGTTTCTCCTGTCATTTCTAGCCGGACCAATTGAAAAAGTTAAAGAAATTGAGCTTTTTGTGTTTTTTTTTATAGTCGCAACCCTGAAAATTGAAAATTAAACAGTGAAAACCTTGTTTATTTTTACTTTTTCACTTGGTCCTCGTTGAAAAATCTAAAGATTGCGGTGGAGCGCGAAAGGGAGACCCCAAAATCACTAATAGTTCTCCTGTAATTTCTAGCTTAAACTTTTCTTGACATCCCTTCCCCCCTCCCCTCTCAAATTTATAGCAACTATGAAACTCTTCAGTTTTCCGTTTCTTATTCAGACGGAGGTTCTCAGTCATCTAAGTGTCAACAATTTATTGTTCCTTTCGTTATGCTCCCAAAAGACCAAGTCCTTTATTATGCAAACGCAAAAGTGTCAGTTGAACAAAATCGAGCGGGTAATTTACTGTCCGATCACGAGAGGCTTGATGATCAGCGTGAAAATGGCATATGGCGAAGAGACTTCTATCTTGTACTTATTCCACGACACAAATGCCTTTTACTTATCACGTTGCCCGATTGAATGGGTCAAAGTGAATGAGTTGGGAGCTTCGAACGACTTTTTGTAAGTTTTATTTTTTCTGCAGCTTTTGAGAGAGAGAGAGAGAGAGAGAGAGAGAGAGAGAGAGAGAGAGAGAGAGAGAGAGAGAGAGAGAGNGAGAGAGAGAGAGAGAGAGAGAGAGAGAGAGAGAGAGAGAGAGAGAGAGAGAGAGAGAGAGAGAGAGAGAACCTACTCGGTTATAGGCTTTCAGCGATCATCAACATTTCAGTCATTATCCTGCCAGTCGATCCGGTCTACACGTTAGATGCAGCTTGGGAAATGTAGAGCCGACACTCGAATCGATCCACAAACATCTGTACGACTTACTCGGAAATCACTCCAAGTTTTGGATTATGGGCTGGTTTCAAGAATCTTCACCTCTCCCTATGCTTCAAAATATCGAAGTGTTGCAAATTCGTTGTATTGTTAAATGGGCGCTAGTTGATGAGTTCCTGTCTAAATCCACATCTCTTGAGTGCGTCTTCTGGAGGATATATGGTAATCAACACGTCACATTAAGAGAAGACTCAAGACTCTATGAGATGGACACCGTATATTTGTGGACATCATGCTCATTGGCGACGGATCTCATGAAGCATTTCAATGGACGACATGCTTTTTTAATAAGCTACAATATCACTCCAACAGATGTCATTCAGTTTTTGAACGCGTGGAAATCGGGAGAGAAGTTTCGAAATCTGGAGGTTATGATTATGGATTATGAAATTGACAGTTCGTCGATTCGGAATTCGATCGAATTCAAGAATGTCAACACCGAAGTCGAATACTCGTTTGCCAGAAAGTGAGTGGAGGGAAAAAAACGGGAATTTCCACACTTTAACAAAACAATTGTCCCATTGCTCATTTTCTTGAAAATTTGTTAGACGTTATTTTGGCTCTAGAGACTTCTCTGGAATTGTCAGGGATGCTTTTCTTCCCAACTCGACGTAATGCCCAATTTTCAGATTCCCAGAAGACCTACAATTTTCCGAATACCCTTCTTTTTCTTGGGAACTCAAGAGTCATTCATATTTGGTTCGGGAATCGGACGGCCACGTGGCAACTGTGATGATGTCACCGTTTCGGACCTCAATAGGAGTGTGGAACATGACGGAGGCGGAGTTTCTGGAAAAGTTCAGATGATCGATTCGATGGGAATACCTAATGTCGAAGATTGTTTCTTTTATTGCATGTAACTATTTTGAACACTTTTAAAAACTCTTTTCCGACAATTTTTGTTTTCACTGCATGAAAGTGAATCAAGATTTATACATTTGAAATTTCTGTTTCAGAATCTTCCTTCAATATCCTCTTATGGCTGTTGACATCAAAACACACTGTTTTTCTTATTAAGATTTGTTAGGAAAAAAACTTATCAAAACAAGTAAAACTCCTCGTGGTACCACCTCTCGAACTACTCGTCGACGATCTCTTCATCTGAATCCTCTTCTTCCGCCTTGCTCTCTTCCATGATTCCGACGGCCTGTCTTCTGGCCGCCTCCTCCTCCTCCAACCTCTTCTTCTCCGCCTGCTTCTCCCGTCTTCTTTCCACTCTTTTCTCATAGAACTGCTTCCAAGAGTACCTGCTTGATTTTTGAGCCACATAATCCGGGAACTCTTTCTGGAACTTTCGGGAGTAGATCTGCTCCTCGATGTCCCTCTCGGAGAGTAGGGGAGCGGGATCCGGATCTGGATCCTGATGGAATATCTCTTCTTGGTTCTTGACTGGTCTCGTGGAGATCTCTGAGACCTTGAAGGATCCATCGTGATTGGAAATCATCGGCTGATAGCGGGTCTCATGACGGTGTACTTCTGTGGTGCGGATTGCATTCTGGAAGAAAATTCAAGTGAAGGTGTTGAAAATTGAGGTGATGGCAAAAAAAATAAGATAGGGTGATTGGGAAGGACGATGAGAAATCCAATAAAAATGAAGGATGATGAAAATGGACTGAGAAGAGCTTCCCGCCAGAATTTTCCTCTGTGTGAGAGAGAAGCACAGACAGTAAGTGACGTCTTCTGAGGAAGTGAACGATGATGGCACATCTGGACTTTCAGAAGATGTGACAGAGACTTCAGTGGTGGTAGTGGATCCCGAAGACTCAGACGATGACACTCACTGATGGTTCAGAAGATCAGAAGACGTGACGTCTTCTGGGGCAGGCGTGGACGACTTAGAAGACGTGGTGGTACCTTGAGACGACGGGACAGATGAAGTCTCCGGTGCGGAAGATGCCGTCGTAGATTCTGAAGACGTGACGACTTCTGGATTCTTGGTGGGAGATTCTGGAGTTTTAGAAGACGATTCAGAAGACGTGACAAGTTCTGGAGACGTCGTGGATGAGGCAAGCGCTTCAGAAGAGGTTTTATTTCGTTGAGTGGTGGCTTCGGACGCCGCGGCAGTAGTCGTCGTGGATTCTGGAGCCTTCGGAGAGTCGACAGTTAGAATGAGAGGTTCAGAAGTCGTGGTGGGCGTTGAGGATTCTGAAGATTCTGGCGATGATTCTTTGCGTTCAGAAGTGGTTGACGATGAAGTACTCGATTCTGGAGTTGTCACGACTTCAGAAGAAGTGCTTGGTGATTCAGAAGACATCGTGGACAATTTGTGAGTTCAAATGGACACTGTTAATGAATCTTCCGTCTTTGTCGATTCTTCTAGTGGATTCTCAAGATGACGTGGCGATTCCCTCGACGACTGCTGGAGTCGTGATCGGGTCCGGAGACATTGTCGTGGATTCTGAAGTCTCAGACGTCACAGGTTTTGTGCTCGGTTTTGGAGACGTGACAGGTTCAGATGACGTCGTGGATCACGCTGGTGCTTCAGAAGATATTATCATTGGCCGACACAGTTGGAGATTTGGTGGCCACAAACTGAGCTGAGCAATGCAATCTGTAGGGAAACTAAGCTGAGCAATACATACAGAAACCTTTATTTCACATCTCGTTCGGAACCAAGTTTTCTCGCAACCACAATAGTAGACCACAATAGCAGCCTATGTTCAAGAGCTGAGCAATCCGTTTCATTTTCGAAATGTTAATTTTCTTATCATTCACTGCGGAAGAACTGAATGTCGTTATACCTTTCAGCCAAAGAATGGCTAACGGATATATGCCGTAAAACCTGGAAAAAAGCACAGTTTGATATGCGGTATTTCATCGAGGTTTTCGAGACGAAATTTTGTGAGCGAACAGTACCCGTGAAGAGGTTGTAAACGCTGGATTATTCGAGCATATTTCTGTGTATCACCTCGTCGTAATTTGTCTAGCCTTTTCAGAAACATCTGGTAGACACTCTGGCTCGATACGGGCTCTCGAAAATGGTTCAGATCTTCACTTTTGTATCATTTTTAGAGAAATAGTTATCAAGTCAGTTTTATCACCTATGGCCTACTTCGAGCCGATATCATATCCACGCTCGCCACCTTTACTAATCCCAGTCGGCTGCAATCTAGAAGACGTCATTTGGTGGCCTTGACCTCCTACTGTATGTGTCAACAAGAGGACCACTCTTATCCAATCGAGACAGTCAATCTGCTCCTCTCTCTTCCCAGTTCCATTTTCCATCGATTCTGCTCTGTTTCTATCTATCAGCACGCCCCTGATAGTTGTTCTCGCTTTGCCTGCTTCAGTTTCTCCTGTAATTTCTAGCTTCAACTTTATTGGACACCTCACCCCCAGTTGCTAGTGTGATTTCGCTCTCCCTTTCGCGCTCCATCGCAATCTTCTACTTTTTTTAACGCGGACCAAAAGCGAAAAAGTTCAAGAAATTGAGCTTTTTGTGTTTTTTTAATAGTCACGACCCCGAAAATTGAAAATTAAACAGTGAAAACCTTATTTATTTTTACTTTTTTGCGAAAGGGAGGCCCGAAAAGCACTAATAGTTGTTTTAGCTTTTCTCTGCTTCAGTTTCTCCTGTCATTTCTAGCTTCAACTTTTCTTGACATCCCTTCCCCCCTCCCCTTTCAAATTTATAGCAACTATGAAACTCTTCAGTTTTCCTTTCCTTATTCAGAAGGANTGCCGCAAGTTGACGAGTTCCTGTCTAAATCCACATCTCTTGAGTGCGTCTTCTGGAGGATAAATGGTAAACAACAGGTCACATTAAGAGAAAACTCACGACTCTATGAGATGGATAGCGTATATTTGTGGACATCGTGCTCATTGGCGACGGATCTCATGAAGCATTTCAATGGACGTCATGTTTTTTTAATAAGCCGCAGTATCACTCCAACAGATGTCATTCAGTTTTTGAACGCGTGGAAATCGGGAGAGCAGTTTCGAAATCTGGAGGTTATGATTATGGACTATAAAATTGACAGTTCGCCGATTCGGAATTCGATCGAATTCAAGAATGTCAACACAGAAGTCGAATACTCGTTCGCCAGAAAGTAGGTGGAGGGGAAAATCAAAAATTCACAAACTTAAACAAAACGATTGTCCCACTGCTCATTTTCTTGAAAATTTGTTAGACGTTATTTTGGCTCTAGAGACTTCTCTGGAATTGTCAAGGATGCTTCTCTTCCCAACTCGACGAAATTCCCAATTTTCAGATTCCCAGAAGACCTACAATTTTCCGAATATCCTTCTTTTTCTTGGGAACTCAAGAGTCATTCATATTTGGTTCGGGAATCAGACGGCCACGTGGCAACTGTGATGATTTCACCGTTTCGGACCTCAATAGGAGTGTGGAACATGACGGAGGCGGAGTTCCTGGAAAAGTTCAGATGATCGATTCGATGGGAATACCTAATGTTAACTTCTTTTGTGATATTGCATGTTACCGTTTTGAATACTTTTCAAACTGTTCATTTTCATGTTTCTCTTTTTCGACACTTTTGTTTTAAATGCATGAAAATGAATCAAGAATTATACATTTGAAATTGCTGTTCCAGAATCTTCCTTCAATATCCTCTTATGGCTGTTGACATCAAAACACACTGATTTTCTCATTAAGATTTGTTAGGAAAAAAACTTATCAAAACAAGTAAAACTTTTCGTGGTACCACCTCTCGTACTGCTCGTCGATGATCTCTTCATCTGAATCCTCTTCTTCCACCTTACTCTCCTCCATGATTCTGATGGCCTGTCTTCTAGCAGCCGCCTCCTCCTCCTCCTCCAACCTCTTCTTCTCCGCCTGCTTCTCCCGTCTTCTTTTCACTATCTTCTCATAGAACTGCTTCCAAGAGTACCTGCTTGATTTTCGGCTGACATATACCGAGAACTCTATCTAGAGGGAGTAGTTCCGTTAACCTCAAAGTTTGACTGAAAAAGAGAGCGCACCTTAACATGGGCTGACAATTGGGAGCCAAGTTTATGATGTGCAGAGATTTTTCAGTCATTGTCCAGGTGCACTGTCTGTGCTCTCTCTCACACACCGGAAAAATTTGGAAAAAAAAAAAAATATCTTCTTGGTCCTTGTACCCCATCGACACTACACAGAGCAGTCCACGTTCATCTCCCTTCGTTTTCATTGGATTTCTCATCGCCCCTCTTCTCCCAATCGCCCTCTCCTATTTTGTTTGCCATCACCTCAATTTTCAATATCTCAAGATTTTTCTTCCAGAATGCCATCCGCACCACTGAAGTACACCGTCATGAAGGAGACCCGCTATCAGCCGAAACCCTCCAATCACGATGGATTCTTCAAGAAGTCTCAGAGATCCCCAAGAGACCAGTCAAGAACCAAGAAGTCGTATTCTCCATCTGGTTCCAGATCAGGGCTGTGCGAAAAACATCTTTCGAAAAAAATTTCGAAAAACTTTTTTTCGAACATAATAGACCGAAAAAAATACCGAAAAAATTTTTTTCGGTTTTTTCGGTGATTTTTCGAAAACATTTTTCGGGCGAAAAAGTTTTTCGGTTGCATTTGCATAGATTTTTTTCGGTCGAAAAATTTTTCGAAAAAAAGCAACCGAAAAATTTTACGAAAAATCACCGAAAAAACCGAAAAAATTTTTCGGTCGAAAAATTTTTCGCACAGCCCTGTTCCAGATCCGAATCCCGCTCACCACTCTCCGAGAGAGACATCGAGGATCGGATCTACTCCCAAATGTTCCAGAAAGAGTTCCCGGATTATGTGGCTCAAAAATCAAGAGCAGGTACTCTTGGAAGCAGTTCTATGAGAAGAGAGTGAAAAGAAGACGGGAGAAGCAGGCGGAGAAGAAGAGATTTGAAGAGGAGGAGGCGGCCAGAAGACAGACCATCAGAATCATGGAGGAGAGCAAGACGGAAGAAGAGGATTCAGATGAAGAGATCGTTGACAAGGAGTTCGAGAGGTCCTACCACGAAGAGTTTTACTTGTTTTGATAAGTTCTTTTTCCTGACAAATCTTAATAAGAAAAACAGTGTGTTTTGATGTCAACAGCCATGGGAGGATATTGAAGGAAGATTCTGGAACAGCGATTTCAAATGTATAAATCTTGATTCATTCTCATGCATTGAAAACAAAAATTGTCGGAAAAGAGAAACATGAAAATGAAAAGCGTAAAGAGTGATTGAAACTGTCACATGCAATATTACTAACGATCTCAGAACATGAATCAAGTGTTCCAATCGAATCGATCATCTGAACTTTTCCAGGAACTCCGCCTCCGTCATGTTCCACACTCCTATTGAGGTCCGAAACGGTGACATCATCACAGTTGCCACGTGGCCGTCCGATTCCCGAACCAAATATGAATGACTCTTGAGTTCCCAAGAAAACGAAGGATATGCCAAAATAACGTTTACCAAATTTTCCGTTTTTTTCGTTGAAACACATCAAGATAATGAGCAATGGGACAATCGTTTTGTTTAAGTTTGGAATTTTGGATTTTCCCCTCCACTTACTTTCTGGCGAACGAGTATTCGACTTCTGTGTTGACATTCTTGAATTCGATCGAATTCCGAATCAGCGAACTGTCGATTATATAATCCATAATCATAACCTCCAGATTTCGAAACTTCTCTCCCGATTTCCACGCGTTCAAAAACTGAATGACGTCTGTTGGAGTGATACTGCGGCATATTAAAAAAGCATGACGTCCATTGAAATGCTTCATGAGATCCGTCGCCAATGAGCACGATGTCCACAAATATACGGTATCCATCTCATAGAGTCTTGAGTTTTCTCTCAATGTGACGTGTTGACCATTACGTTTCACCCAGAAGACGCACTCAAGAGATGTGGATCTAGACAGGAACTCGTCAACTTGCGCACATTTAAAAATAGAACGGCCTTGCAACACTTAGATATTTTGAAGCATCGGGAGAGGTGAAAATCCATGAAACCAGCCCATAAACCAAAACTTGGAGTGATTTCCGAGTAAGTCGTATAGATGTTTGTGAATCGATTCGAGTGTCGGCTCTACATTTCCCAAACAGCATTTAACGTGTAGACCGGATCGACTGGCAGGATAATGACTGAAATGTTGATAATCGATAAAAACGGATTAGGTTTCTCTCCAGAAAAAAGAAAACTTACAAAAAGTCGTTCGAAGCTCCCAACTCGTTCACTTTGACCCATTCAAGCGGATCATTTGAAATGCGATCTCTTGCGTCGTATAATTTAAGAATATAAACCTCTCTGCCAGATACCATTCTCATTCTGACACCCATGCCTCCATCGGATGGATAATAAATTACCCGCTCGATTTTTTTCAACTGAGACCTCTGCGTTTGTACAATAAAGGACTTGGTCTTTTGGGAGCATAACGAAAGGAACAATAAATTGTTGACACTTAGATGACTAAGAACCTCCGTCTGAATAAGAAAAGGAAAACTGAAGAGTTTCATAGTTGCTCTAGATTCGAAAGGGGGGGGGGATGTCAAGAAAAGTTGAAGCTAGAAATGACAGGAGAAACTGAAACAGAAACAGCTAAGACAACTATTCAACGGGGGACGTGCTGATAGATAGAAACAGACCAAAATCAATAGAAAATTACTGGGAAGAGAGAGGAGTAGAATGAGTGTCCTGATTGGATAAGGGTGGTCCTCCTGTTGACACATACAGTAGGAGGTCAAGGCCACCAAATGACGTCTTCTAGACACACAGATGCAGTGAGTATCAGTCTGGGATAAAAAAGACTGGCGAGTGTGGATGAGATAGGCTCGAAGTAGACCATAAGTGATAAAACTGACTTGATAACTATTTCTCTAAAAATGATACAAAAGTGAAGATCTGAACTATTTTCGAGAGCCCGTATCGAGCCAACGTGTCTACCAGATGTTTCTGAAAAGGTTAGACAAATTACGGCCAGGTGATATACAGAAGAATGCTCGAACAATCCAGCGTTTACAATGTTTTGACCGGTACTGTTCGCTCACAAAATTTCAGCGAAATTCGGGTGATTGGAATTCGTTTTCCGATGTTCTCAATGTTAATAATGTTCAACTGGAAACCATCAACTTGACACTCTAATTGAGCTATCACAACGAAAACTAGTAACCATGAAAAAAAATGATGGAATCAACCCAAAACTGACCAGACTGTAAACTGTGGTTTATGGTCCTGAAAGGATCCTAATTCACACTGATCTATCCGACAGTGAGAAATAGTATAGAGAACAAAGACACGCAGACAGTGAAACTGGACAATGACTGACAATAGGGGACCTCGTTTAGGTTCTTGGATTCTGAAATTCTTGGATTCTTGAATTCGTAGGATTCTTGGATTCTCGGATTCTGGAGATTCTAGAGATTCTTGGATTTTGAGATTCTGGAGATTCTGAGATTCTGGAGATTCTGAAGATTCTGGAGATTCTGAAGATTCTGAGATTCTGGAGATTCGAGAGAATCTGGAGATTCTTGGGTTCTGAAAATTCTGCAGATTCTTAGATTCTGAGATTCTGGAGATTCTGTAGATTCTGGAAATTCTTGGGTTCTTGGATTCTTGAATTGAAATTGGATGTCGCAATTCCCCTTTTCTTCTTCCCGATCATTTTGAGAATGAGTAGGTTTTCTTCAGGGATTCTGAAGTCTGTAGTCTTCTTCTCCAATGTTCAACGCCTTCCAGACTCGACCAGAGACCATTTTTTGAAGTTATTTATGAATTGAACAATTTTGAATATTTTGGAAATCAAAAACACTAACTGAAATTGAAAATGATATCGTCACCGTATACCTGGTGACCAGAAACACGCTAATTGAACGAGGCTGTCAGTAGGCAAAATGATAGTCCCATGTATTTAGTCACCACAACATAATTTTAAAAATAATGGTTTTCCAATTTTTTTTTTGTTGGATTACCTTCTCCTCTTTGATAGAAGTTTAATCCCAAACTTTCAGTGAAAAAGCTTTTCCCCATCCCGAGTTCCACACCTTTTTATACCAAACCTCAATGTATTGACATTCTCCTCAACTTTTTGCGGTAGGCAGAAAAGTGGGCGGGGCTTGGTCGCCGCCCACAGCTCGCTCTCTATCACCTTTATCACTGTCGTCGAGAGAACGTGTGTCAGACTTGCGCGATGGCGCAACTGGTAACACCACTGACTACCGAAACGAAAACGAAAGTTCGACTTTTTTCTGGGCCGAATTTTTTTTGATCCTTTTTCTTAGTATTGTTAACACAAGAAACGTATATGACATGATGTTTTAGCTTTCAGATGATCTGCCTCATGAACGAGTCTAAAGTGGCGAAACTCATGGATCGCAAGATAACTCGGATCCATCCACGTTCGTCGTCTCTATCGCATGGTTTTCACTGGTCACTTTTGCCATTGGGATCCCTTTTTTCCTGTGCAGAGAAGTAGTCTTGCTAGGCATTCAAAATCAAAGAATCATCAGGACTCAACATTCTATTTACATGTCACAAAGAATCTCACAAATCTACGGGAAAGAAGACGAATCATACATAATAATCATACAAATCACATTTCTGAAGAGAGAGAGAGAGAGAGCCAAGGATGGTAGTAGAGACCGAGAAAAGTGTGGTCTCGGGAAGCAATAGAAAAAAACGGGCGGGAAAAGAAAGGGAATTATAGTCCACAGTGTTGACGAATGTAGGCGGCGACCAGTCGGAACGGGCGCTCCTCGTACTCGATGTACTGCTCCTTCGCGATTTGCACCTGAAAAATGGAGGCTAATTTTAGAATTTTAGAATTTTATGAAGGCTGAAAGTGGTCGAAAATTCGATGAAAACTGTTCAAATTTCAGTCAAAATAGTGAAAATGGGACTTGAAGTCATCAAATTTCAACTGAAAATCGTCCGAAATCGACAGAAAATTTGGACTAATCTTATCGCTGTCAGTCAATTTTGAGTCATTTTCAGCCAATTTCAAGGCTCCAAAATCACGCTCATCTATTACCTGATCTCCGTCCATTCGATTCAAAAGTGTCACACACACGATGGCCGACGGGAATCCGGCGCGACATGTGAAGCTCGCGAAGCATGTCGATTCCATCTCTATGTTGCGAACTCCCAACGAATTCAACTTTCTCAGGAAGGCGTACTTGTCCTCCTCCTCATAATCGCAAAAGTAGCCATCGAGTCGCATCTGTCCCTCGTAGAAGTCGTCAGCGCACATCGTCTTCCCCGTCTCCACCGGAATCCCTTTCGCTTTGCCGACGGCGCACAGTGCCTCACAAAGAGCACTATCCAGACGGGTGGGTCGCTCGATGCGCTTGCCGGCGATGACTTGCACGTAGGTGTCGCCGAGCTCCGCGTTCATGGCTTGCGTGGAGACGACGACGGTGCCCGGCGCCACGCCGACGCCTCCTGAAGTGCCGAGACGAATGAATGTCGGGTTTTTGACGCCGGCATGATGCATGAGTTTGAACGACTCGACGAGCATGATGCTCAGCGAGGGCGTGCCCATGCCGTGGTTGATCCAACACACCGGGCCGGTCTTGAAGATCACAAAGCGATCGGAGCGGGAGAGGTTCTCGGAGCACGGAATTCCCACCTCCTTCGAGAACCACTCGGCGTAGAGCTTGAAGCGTCCTGGAGAACCGCCGGTGCACACGAACTGAAAATTGAGCATTGCTCTTGGATAGGCCTGCTAGCACTTGATTCGAGCTAAAAAAGGTTAGCTGACAGATTTCGAGGCTAAAATAGTAGAGCAAAAACGATGCAAAAAGCATCTTCCGTTGCGGGGAATCGAACCCCGGCCTTATGGGTGAGAGCCATAAATCCTAACCACTAGACCACAACGGAGCGTGGGGAGACAAGTTGGAGAGGGTATACACATTCCGGCGTCTCTCTTCTCTTTCTCTTGTTTTCTCTTGTTGCCAATCGCAAGACTCGCCGTGAGAGAGAGAGAGAGAGAGGGAGAGAGACGCCGGAATGTGTATGCCGTCTCCAACTTGTCTCACCACGCTCCGTTGTGGTCTAGTGGTTAGGATTTATGGCTCTCACCCATAAGGCCGGGGTTCGATTCCCCGCAACGGAAGATGCTTTTTGCATCGTTTTTCTTGGCTTCCCTAGCCTCCAAACTTGGCTCCAGATGAAATCAACCCTAGAGATTCAGAATCTGGGATGAAAATCGAAGAAATCTCATCGTTAAGGGCAACTTTGCGAGGTCGAAACCAGATTCTGAATCTTGTGCAGTCGTTTTATCTGGAGCCAAATTCGGAAAACTCAGGGGTAATTTGACACCGTCTGGTGGGTGGTCATGTGATGAAAAAATGGCTCCCGGACATTTCGCAACCAGACATTTCGCAGCCGCGACATTTCGCAGCCGGACATTTCGCAGCCGCGACATTTCGCAGCCGGACATTTCGCAGCCGGACATTTCGCAGCCAGACATTTCGCAGCCGTGATAATACAGGCGACTGGGCAGGTTTCAGGCTCTGAAAATCGTTTTAGGGTTTTCAAATACGCTCTATCTGATCGTATACATTTTAAAATTTGAAAAATTCCAAATTTGAATTTTTTTGAAAAAATTAAAGTTTCGCAATTTTCGAATTTCAAAGTGTATTCCATCAGAAAGAGCGTATTCAAAAACCCTTAAACGATTATCAGAACCTGAAACCTGGCTGCGAAATGTCTGGCTGCGAAATGTCTGGCTGCGAAATGTCCGGCTGCGAAATGTCTGGTTGCGAAATGTCCGGGAGCCGAAAAAATAGGGTATTCAAAACGACTAAAAAGAGTATATTTTCGCGCTGTGACGAAAATCTCTTTTGCATGATTTTGAAGGCGAAATGAGCCAGAGACGACGAAAGCTGGATTCAAGCATAATGAACATGTACTCTCCTGCTCTTGCTCTTCAGAATTTTTGGGTCAAAATTTCGAGATTTTCATGAAAAACGAGCCAGAAACATAGTGCAACTCAATGTTTGAACAGATCTTGCTCTCCAGCTTTTTGACCATTTCAATTTAAAATTTTCATCCCTCCAAACCAACCTTTGTATCTCCGAAGGTGGCCGGAATGTCGAGGGTATCCACACCGAATCCGAAATGGTACAAGAAGTCTTTCTTATCCTTGCCATCAAAGTACTTGTTCGGCTTCTCGACTCCGTTCATCTTGTCGTGTTGGTGTGTGTTGGCGCGGCGGTCTGAAAAGTGCGTTTTTCGTATAAGAAAACGAGAAAAAGAGAAAAACCGCGCGGAGCAAGAGGCGAAACACATCATGGAAAAAGAAATGGGGGGAGCTTTCGGAAAAGGAAGTGAGAGAGTGAGAGAGACGACAGAGAGCTAGAGAGCAAGACACGTGGAGAAGAGAAAAAAGGAGGGGAGAGTGCTTTTGGGAAATCCAATTTGGAGGGGTGTCTTGTGTGAACGTGCTGAAAGAGAAAATGTACTTTTGATTTATCCCTTGACTCGGTCAGCGACTACAAACTACATTTGGAAGTGGGAATTTTGAACCAATTTTTGAGGGATTTTCCTTACAAGCTGACTGCTCCATAATCTGGCCACCAAGTGAAATTTATATTACTTTAAAAATCCAAAGAACGAAGAAAATCGAAATCGGCGAAATCCTTGTTGTCTCTAAGGACACCATCCGCAAGGTCAGAACTCTCGAGTGTTTCGCGCGATTCTTATCTAATCTCGCAGATTTTTATCTGTTGTTTTAATCTATAAGGTTGATAGATGACTGCCGGCCAGAATTCTGACTCTGAGAGATCGTTCGTCTTTGGGAGACGAGGGAGGGAAGGATGACTGAAGAATTGCGAATTTTGGGGTCTGAAAACCGTCGCGCTTATTAGGGAATGACCTGAGTAATGTTTGGAGTTACAAAATGTGCTGTATATCATTGGAAAGCTGAAAAAAATTTGCTATCGATTGATATATTTTGTTCCTGCTACGGACTCTGCATTCTCGAGAAAATTGATTTTGAAGTACGTTTCATATGAAATCAACTGGGTTTACGTGCTTCAAATTCAATTTTTTTCGAGAACACAGAGTCCGCAGCGAAAACAAAACAGATTAATCGATTGCAAATTTTTTCAGCTTCCGAATGATATACAAGACATTTTGTAACTCTAAACATTGCTCAGGTTATACCCTATTAGATTATTTGGAATATTCTAAAAACTCGAACTTTCAAAAAAAAAAAAACTTTTTTCGCCGATTTCAAACCGGAATTTTCGAATTTTGGCTTTGAATTTCGAGCGAAAATCGCAATAAAAAATTTTCAAAAATTTTTTTGGATTTTTGACCAGCGATTTTTGAGCGGAAAAGAGCCCCTTTTGTTTCTTATTTTTCCGCCTCTCCCCTAACAACAACATAGAGACCATCGAACACCAAGAATCGCGAAATCAAAAGATGAGAAAAAAAGCGCTCTCGAATCAGAAGAATATGAAGAATCTCGATGCCTTTTATTCGTCATTCCCAAACAGGCTCCGCCCACTTTTTCTCCACGTGGGCGGTGCGAAGAACCGATGCGATTCGGGGGCGATAAGAAGATGGACAGAAAAAGGGGAAAAAAAGAGAGAGAATCTGAAAAATTCGAAAAAGAATCGCTGAATTTTTTTTTTATTGGGAAAAACAGTTTGAAAATTTATTGAACTGGGTTGAAAATGGAAGAAGAAGAAGAAGCGAAAACTGAAGCCAAGAAGAAGAAGAAGAAGAAAAAAGCGAAATTTGAGTAAAAAGGTCAATATAGAAAAAAGTTTGAAACTTTCTCAGAAACACAAAGAAAATGGTGGTGGCAAACAGAAGCGACCAGGGATGACGCAATCGGGGGTGAACTATTTTTCGTTTTTTTCGCTTTCAATTGAGAAAAATTGAGAAAAAATTGATGATATATAGTTCTCTCTCTATTATCTGTTTGATTTTCTCGCCTCTTTTTTCCTATTTTTTTTTGATCAAGACGTTGTCACGTGGCGATTTGATTTGGAGTGGGAAATGGAAGAAATCTGTGACGAATTGAGATCAAAAAACATTTCTAAAAATCGGAGAGCAAAAATTTCAAAATGTATACGAATAACCATCAAAAATCGAGCGAAAATTTGAAATTTTTGGATTTTCCAAAAATTCGGTTTTTTGACAATAAATTCAGTCATTTTTTGGGTTTATAGAATGTTTTATGGATTTTTCTAGCATTTTATCATAGTTTTTCAAAAAAAATCCCCAAAAACCCCAAAAATTCGCTTGAAAACGATGCAAAGAGCCTGTCGCCACGACTAAAACTTCCGTCGTCAAGTCTGCCGTTTTGTCCGTAACACCGCGACGCAAAAGCGCACAAGCTCATTGCGCCGCGAGCTTTGAATTCGGATTCTTAATTCTTTCAATGTCGAAGTTTCGATTTCCCACCCAGAAAACGTAATTAATTACCCCGCAACGCAAGTTTGTGTTTGTTATTCTAACATTATATGAGATTTGCGCATTAGATACGCGCGCGCCGGCGTGTCACGTTGCCATGAGAAGGAGGAGATGGCAGTTTAAAGATTCACCGACACACACACACGCACCGATGGGAAGAAGATAGCAACGGAAGTAAACATCAAGAAAAAAAGATTAATTAGTTTTCTTCATGGTATCGAGAATGCCCAGAAAATGTTATCTTTGGGGGGAGAAAGGGAAACTTGACAGAAAAATTTTGATTGTTTGATTTTTCAAATTTTCAGTCAACCTATTATCATAATATGAAACGATTCTCCACATTTGCCGCTTCGAAAATAAGCCCCGCCCCTTTCGCAATGTTGCCGCACGCGTTTCAAAATCGGCTGAAAATCGGTGAATTTCGCGAGTTTTTCGCAGCGAACATTTTGATTCACAAAGTCTAACTGCAGTTAGAACAGTTTTCATGAACAATTTTGAAAAAAAATTGGAAAACATTTTTCGAAAAAAAAATTTTTTTACACGAAATTTTTGCAAAATTTCCGTTTTCATAATAGTGGTTTACTTTTCGAAATCTCAAAAAAAAAACCTAATTTTTGTCGATAATCGGCAGATTTTCAAACGCGCGCCGCAGGCACGGCAAAAGTTGAGAAGAACTAGAGATATCAAAAAGTGGTTAACTACAAAACTGTTCAAAATTAAACTTCACACATTTTTGTAGTTGACCACTTTTTGATAGCTAATACAGTTTTGGAGATATGGTTTGTGAAAGTTGAGGGGTAAGGACACTGTTCTCGTTTCTCTGGTATAACTCGCGAATCAAGATAGCTATCAAAAAGTTTCAAACTAGAAAAATGTGGAAAATTTTATTCGCCACATTTTTGTAGTTGAACACTTTTTGATAAATGCGATGGTTTTGAAGGTAGAAATCATAAAAGTTGAGGCTTCCGTTTTTCTCTGCGTCTCGTTCATCAAAGTCTTATGTTCGGTATATTTTGAAATTTTATGATTGTGAGGGATTCTGAAAGTTACAGATTCTGATAATCCGATTTTCAGACATGATAAGATCCTTCGAGATTTTAGGATTCTGGGATTCTCCGACTCTGATGAACTCTCGAAATTGAGATTCTGAGGATTCTGAAGATTCTCAGGTTTTGGGTTTCTGGAATTCTCCGATTCTGAGTTTTTCAGATTATACGATACCGGGACTCAGTGATTCTGACATTCGAACATTTTCAGATTCAGAGAGTCCAAAATGAGATTGCTCAGTTTCTGCTGAGCAACCCCTGGAAGATTCTCCAAACACAAACCTATCTCAATCGATTCATTCCATGGACCATCCTAATACCTCGCTGTGTCTCCTATCCTTTGGTGTTCGATTTATGAGGCCCGCTCTACACGGCGGGTGGTAGGTCGGAGGAAGCGAGAGAGAGAGAGAGAGAGAGAGAGAGAGAGAGAGAGAGAGAGAGA
>LR545649.1:20692-160868 GCA_900536305.3 Caenorhabditis sp. 40 LS-2015 | reverse complement strand
GGGGGGGGGGGGGGGGGGGGGGGGCACTCCCTCTCACGTGCTTCTTTCTCTCCGCTCTTGCGGACCCCGAGACGCCTCTTCCTCTCTTTCCTCAGTATACGCAAATGAGTATTTTCCCTTATTGTCATGCCATGGTCTACGCAGTGTATCAGGGCTGAGAAAAAAGTTTTCGGAAATAATTTTTCGGAAAAATGAAATTTTTTTTTGTTTTTTTTGGTCGAAAAATGTTTCGGAACTGGCCGAAAACAAAATTTCACGAAAACAATATTGGGCGAAACATTTTTCGGACATCAACCGAAAAGAAATCCAAATTTTTATTTGGTTTTGAGGTAAACTTTCTGAAATTTCGTGAGATTAATGTGTTCATACGATTTACAGGATGATTTTGAGCTTAGTTAATAATGCGAAGTTCGAAATAAAGAAAAACCTTCACGAACATCATAAATTCGTTCTTTTGGTTGGAAAATAACCATAATTCGACGACCGGTAACCCGAAAAACGCTTTTTTTTTCCTTTTTTTTTCGTTGTTTTCGGAGGTCTTTTTTCGCTCAGCCCTGCTCTGTATCTCCATGTTTCATACCCCAATGCTTTCGATTTACAATGGTCCCCTTGATAGCCAATCTTGATAGTCAGTCAACAATGGCGTCACAGGGTACACCCTATCTCCATTCATCACTTCTGAGTGTAGCATGTCTTTTCCCCCTTTATCTCTAATCACCAAGAGTTTCTCAAATCCTGGAACAATATGAGATCGTTTTTTGGTATCTCTGTCAAAAATAGGAAAAGATGATGTCATGTCAAACGGGTCATTATTATTCGGAACATCTGTCTCCTCTCTGTCTCTTGCCGTCCCCCTCTGACCCCTTCATAACGTACCCTTGTTTGTTTTTCTGTTGGTCCCATTGAATAGAGAGTCGAATAAGAATTAGTACTGACTGGGACTATGATGGCTCATAACTCAGAACTGTTAGATACTTTTCCTGATAAATTTGAAATTCTCAGTGTCAATGTGGGGCATGATTGAGATACAGATCTTCAAACTCTAGGCAAACTTTTTTTGTTGTTGCGATTTTTGAGTATGTCTCCGGGTTTTTTTTCAAATTGTAACATTAATTTGTGAACCTTTTCTTGAAAAAAAATCATTTGAAAAAAAATCAAAAAATCATGATTTTCTGTGCGAAACGGTCAATTTTGAGCAGTTAAAAAAGTATGTTCCGAAAACTCAATTTCTAAAAAACTTGGTGGTTGTATCAAGCAACTCTGGATCTTCATTTTTGTAGTTGACAACTTCTTCTGAAAATCACAATCAAGTGAGTTATGTCGCAGTAAAGATCATGGTTCCAAAAAAGGTCTAAATTTGCACTGAAATGTGCCGATTTTTAAGGTCGCGTGACTACGCGGGACAAACTGCCTAGATTGTGATTTTCGTAAAAAGTTATCAACTACACAAATGAAGCCCTAGAGTTGCTTGATACATCCACAAATTTTCAGAGAAATCGGTCCGTTGAGAATTGATTTACAAGTCTTTGAAGTTGACCCGTTTTTCACTGAAAAATATTCAACAAATTCGCATTCTTTTTTGGCCAGCTAGAATTTTTGTTCTCATATTTTCTGAATGATTCTTTAAACATTGTCGACAACTCTACCGTATATTAGGCTTGCAAAAAAACCCCGGAGACCTACTCGAAAACCGGAAAAAAATGTTTTTTGTAAAAATTCAAAACTATTAAATGTTTTACACAGAAGTTCTCCCCCATAACTGCTACACGGCTTGATGGCTTCAGATGCCTATAATTGCCCGCCGGTACCAATCAAAGAAAACGGAGAACGTGATATGGTGAGCACCAGGGGTCATTTGAGCATAATCATTTATAGCTTTTTCAGGATTGGTGGGTGGGAGAGATGCTGAAAAAGGGAGACAAGGTGTGCCACAGAACGTTTGAAGAAAATGGAGAGATCAAACATTTTTTCATGCCTTGGTTTGAATTTGGTAACGGCACGCTTCGAGTTGTCGACGTTCCTCCATGGAAGAGGAAAAAAGAAGACGAATGCAAAGAAATGGAGAAGAAAGAAATTGCTGAGATCGAGGTGGGTTTGAATGAATCATCCTAGTCACGGACCAGGCCGTAGACCCCACGGAGAACTGGCGCTAGAGAAAATCAAATTTTCAAAAAAATTTTCAGTCTTCTCGAGGTCAAAAGATTGCTCACCTCCTATTATCATCACAGGGTGTAGAAAAAACTTTTAAAAAATTGTCTAAAACCATTAAAAAAGTTCAGAATGTTCGCCGGCCTAAAAATTTGCCCACTGGAGCGAGATTGCATTTCTCCAGCGCCAGGTCTCCGTGAGACATTGGTCGGGGTGAATGAGAAGTTCAATAAGTACCTGTCCACTTTTGAAGATTAGTTGAGAATAGCTCGAAAATCTGATAAAAATAGGAATCTTACTGAAAGTTCGAGTGTGTTCCTTTAAAGTACGGTAACTACTGTTTTCCAAGAGCGAAATGACCGAAAAGACAGTGATAAGAAAAAAAGCAGCAAACGAGGTAAGTTCCAAAAATTACAACTCTTCAATTTTGCAACAAAAAGTTATTCGTATGTCTCTTTTTTTAGAGTTATTCGTATGTCTCTTTCGGCGGGTGTGTGGCCGAATTTCTCGAGAAATGGGCAATCAACTTTTCATCTCACAACCAAACACTTTATTATTTTCAGAAGCCAAAAGATATGCATCAGATGAACAATGAAGACAAGAGCAATCCAATAGAGAAGAAAGGAACTCCTGTGACCAACGTTGGTTTTTTTTGTTGCAAAACTCTTGACCGAATTTCAAAAAATGGGCGGAGTCAACAGCTTTTGTAACGTTCGCTAAAATCGTTTCTGTAGGATTCTACGTAGAATTTTATTTTTCTATTATCAAAATCTTAATGTCAGAATTTCCTGAAATCGGAGCACTTCGCTGTTTTCAGAAACCGAAAAACGCAGTCTCCTTGGCCAAGTCGATTGGAAAGAAATGGAAGAGTTTCAAGAAAAACGTGCTGTTTTCCAAAAACGAAATGTCTGACAAGTCGGAGGATGCGAAGAAGGTGAAAACATCAGCAAACGAGATGAACCCAAATGAATCTTCGTCCTCCGTAACATTCCTCCGTCGATTGCTCAAGTCAATCGTTCGAGTGGCAGTCGACAGCACCTCGAATCGAAAGTTATTACCCGAATAAAACTGTCGATAACCAGCCGATTTAAAAATCCGCGCGCCGGCGGAGCTTCGCGTTTGCTAGACCAGCCAAAATTGGAGAAATTCATTCGATAAAATTCAAGTTCGAAAGAAAGAAAGCGGGAGAAAAGATCGACAATTTTGTGGGAGGGGAGGGAATAATTTACACGAAAAGGAAAAAAGTGGAGATGATTTTACAAAATTTCAGTGAGATAATAAAAAAATTGGTAGGTCAATTTCTGAAGAATGTACAATTGCACACGTTTTGGGAGAATTAAAAAGTTTACAATAATATATCGAAAAAAGAAGGTGAATAAGGTACCCACGGGGCATGGATGGTTTTGGTAGGTCAAACAATGGAATAATTCGAAAACCGGTTACTGTACATTTGGGGAACAAAAAACAAAACACATGAAGGGGTTACTGTAGAACCTGCACATCTAAGATTGCCGATTGATGCGGCGAAGACGTTTCGTGAAGTTGTACTTGAGCTGCTTCCATCGTTTCACGAAGAACTTGTGCAGATTCATTCCGGCTCTTCCGATATCCGAATGGTCAATGTTGAATTGGCGGCAGTTCGCGAACATCAGCTCCACGTCTTCGGCAAAGTCTTCCGGGGTCTCGTAGCTGAAAAAAAACTATATTTTTTTGAGAATTTCAAAATTTTTCGTTAATGGAGCGCGTTTGCTTTTGAGCGATTTGTTTCGTGTTTTTTGACTGGTTTTAAAGTTTCGAATGGTCTAATTTGGTATATGCTGGTGAGCAATTTTGAGCAAAAAATTTCAAAAAATTTCGAAAACTTTTTTTTTGAAAATTTTGAAAATTTCGAAAAACATTTTTTTGAAAATTTTCAGATTTTTATACGTTCGATCTAGATTTGCTTGATCTACTTTGGAAAATCGCAAAACTCTCTCAAAATCCACAAAAGTGGAGCGAAACGAACTTTTTTTTTGGAAAATTTTTCAAAAAAATTTTCGAAAAAATTTTCCCAATTTTTTCTTAAAATACTCAAAACTTGTTATTGTCCAAAAAATACACCGAAAAATCTCCGAAAAACGACCCAAAATCGCTAAAATACTGCCTATCAGCGCCCCTCAAGTGTTGCCAACGCGCTCCATCTCAACCCAATTTTTCGCGCGCTTTTCTTCCCTGGTAGATCAAAACTTTGATTCTTTCCCTTTCAAGATCGATTTGACCAGTGCGGAAATTTATAACAATGGAGCGCACTGTCAAAACTCGTGGAACACAGAGCAAAAGGAGAGACGCAGAGTGCTCTCGTTTCTCTGCGCGCACTTAACTTTCAAACAGTCATATCTCGCGAACCAATAAACCTATCAAAAAGTTTTCAACTACAAAAATGTGTAAAATTTCATTCTCTACATTTTTGCTGTTGACAACTTCTTGATAGCATTGATGGTTCTCGAGATATAGCTTGTTAAACACCCACCTCGTCTTCTCATTCTTCTGTCGAATCGTCCTCAAATCAATCGGCTTCGCAATCACCATCTTGTATCCAGGCACCAGCTTCCCATTGACAGGCTCTAGGAAAGGAGCCGCGTTCGCCTGGTTCACCAGCTCATCCAACATCAGGACACACAACTCCTTGGTCATCTGTCGTGGCATGCCTCCGTTGATCACCGGCTCCAGTTTCCGTTTCAAATTGTTGACGGCTCCGCCCACTTTTTGAGTCCCATTTGGTTGTGCTCCGTTCTTGGCGGCGTTCTCCGCGTTCTCCGCCAACCGCTCCGCCTGCCTCTTCTCCTCCTCCTCGAACTCGCGCTCTTCGGACTCCGACCGTAGCATGATTCGCTTGACGAACCTCATCTGCTTGATGTCCTGACAGTGTGGGCAGATGAACGTGTCCGGTTTGATCGTCTCCTTTGGTCCCTGGCCATCCCTGGCGCACTCCTCGTGCACGTGATACGCGCATCGTGTGCATTGATGGAGGTGACCAGTTTCGCGGGTACAGAAAAGGCAAAGGGGCTTGCCGGACTTCTCCTGACGGCATCGTTGACAGAACCAATCGCCCTCGGGCACTTTTGTCATGCGCGGCTGAAATGGGCATAAGTTGAGAAGAGCTAGAGATATCGAAAAGTGGTCAACTACAAAAATGTGTAAAATTTCATTCTTCACATTTTTGTAGTTGATCACTTTCTAATAAGTGCAATGGTTCTAGAGATAGAGATCATAAAACTGAGGGCCCCGATTCTCATTCACCAAAATCTTTCAGTAGGTATATCTTGCGAACCATAATAGCTATCAAAAAGTTGTCAACTAAAAAAATGTTTGAAATCAAATTTTACATATTTTTGTAGTTGACAACTTTTTGAAAGCTTCAACGGTTTTTGAGATATGGTGCTTTAAAAACAGCGCTTTGAGAGGGAGTGTGAGAGAGAGAGAGAGAGAGAGAGAGAGAGAGAGAGAGAGAGAGAGAGAGGGGAGGCGCAGAGACTCTCGTGGTCTGCGTCTCTCTGTTCTCCGTGCTCTCTCCTTCTCAATTTAACACTAAAATCTAATTTTTCGAAGAAAATTGGTTTGAGAGTTGATGGTGAGACGCAGAGAACCGAGAGGGTCCGTTTCTCTGCATCACTCTTCCCGCATGCTCTCTAGATATCACACAACTCAAAGGTTTATATCTCGCGAACCGTTACAGCTATCAAAAAGCGGGATACTTCAAAAATGTGTAAAACTGAATTTGCTATATTTTTGTAGTAAACAACTTTTTCATAGCTAAAATGGTTCCCGAGATATATGCGTTTGAAGAGCGCACTCTCGTTTCCCTGCGTCTCCTAATGTCCATAATACAAACGCTTATATCTCGAGAACCAAATGAGCTATCAAAAAGTGGTCAACTACAAAAATGTGTAAAATATAATTTTCTATATTTTTGCAGTTAACAACTTTTTGATATCTCTATTCATTCTAAAGATACACCGCTTCAAACCCCTCCACTCACCCTAAAACACTCCATATGACATCCACTCTCGCATCCATCGCACACCAACATCTCATCTCCATCCATACTCTTACAAATCTGACAGAGAGCCTCGCGGGAGCTCCTCTCCCACATAATCATGCCTTCCAGCGCTTGCAGAGCCACCATCAGCTGGCTAGTCGTCGCGGCCTCCACCAGCACAAATCTCTTCCAATCCTCGAAAAGTTGACACGTTTCTTGACCCTCCGGGACGCGGAACTTTGGGCGCCAAAACTTTTGATCTACCCATCGCGCCGTCTCGATGATCTTCTCGCGGATCACAGCTTCTTCTACGGGTTCCATGGAGTCCGAGTCCTTCTCCACGGTCTTCCACGGCACACCATCCTTCACGATCTGCGCCAACGCCATACTCGGCGGAATCACCACCGGCTTCGAGCCATCCGACCTCGCCACATCGGCCATCTTCATATGCGTTCGGAGCTTCTCGATCGCCTGACTCAACCTGATCCATCCCTGTCTTCCGATGAGCTCCATGTCCTGCGGCTCGATCACTTTCTTCAGAGTGATCGTTCCGAACTTGAGATCGTTGAGGAACCAGTTTTTGGTGAGCAAACGGTGCAGGGCTCGTTCGCGGATGCCACGTGAGAGCATGCACGAGCGAAGCGATTCGATGGATTCTCTGAAAAAGAAAAGTGTTCAATGGAGCGCATTTGCTTTTGCTGTGAAAATTAGGTATATAATTTTTGAGGGCTCATATCTCAAGAACCAGTGATTCGATTTTGATGAAAATTATACCGTTGGAAAGGGCATTTTAAGAGGTGTAGATTTTTGTTTGAATTTGCAATTTTGAGTTCCAATGGATCGCGTTTACAACGTTCCAACTACAGACAACAACTTGTTGGCGTTAGAGATCTTTGCTCTGGCTTCAGACGACTCTATCTCAAGAACCGCTTGGTCAATTTCAATGAAGAATATACGGTTATATAGGAAATTTGAAGAGAATTCCAAATCATAGTTTTATTTTTTGAAATTCTAGTGGATTGTCAATAGAGCGCGCCTGCAACTCACTTGTCCTAATCGACAAGTTTAATAGGCTATAACTCCAGAAAAAGTTGGTCAAATTTTATGGAAATTATACGGTTCGAAGAGTATATTTTTGGGAATTTTTTGTCACTTAAAAATTCTACAAATTCGGCCGAAATTTTTTGGAAAAATGGTAAAAATTTGAGTTTCGTCTTTTTTTCTGAAAATCTCTAAAAATTGAAGTGAAACTGAAGACCAGCTTCAAATCTTGGAATGTTCGAAATTCCATATTCTTCTGTTTCGATAAACTTCTCACAAACAAAATATCGAAAAAAAATTGCTCCAGATTCTCAATGGAGCGCGCTTGCTCCAACTAATGAAATTTCAACCAAAAAAAAATGGTCCAAAAAAAGCTCACCGATCCTTCATGGTCCACCAGCCCCGCTTCACCGGATTCTCAATCCTCCGATATCTCTTCCGCATCTTCTTATCCGCCCGCGCCCTCTGCAACACCACCTCATCCACCAGATCCTCGACGCAAGCAATCACATCGATATCAACGCCCACGCACGCGCTCTCAGGAAGCCGATCCTCAAGATACGGCGGATCTTTGGAGGCGTATTCCGACGCCGAGCACGCCGGATTGTTGACACCCGAAGACTCGAGAGACTCGACGAGTATCGTGTCCGTATGCGCCAACATCCAATAGTTGCGATGGAATCTGTCGGTGCCGAAGGGAAACGTTCGAATTCTCTGATTGGTGTCGTGGATCTTCTGATTGATGTTGACTGCCTCCTGATGGAGATCCTCGATAAGCCCATCCATCTGAGCCAGTGTCATGGACTCCTCTTGCTCGGTGAGCACCTCGCATTGGCCTAGGCCTGGGGTGAACTTTCGAAGCTGCTGTTGTTGAGCCTGCGCTTGTGGGGATACCGTATTCGTATTCTTCTTCGGTGTCACTGGTCGTGTGGGGGGCTCTGAGTCCGTCTCCAAATGCTCCTCCTTCACCATCCTCTCATCCTGCTTCTTCTTGTTGCTGCGCGCCTGGCGGAGAGCCCTCGCCTTCCCCTCTCTCATCCATTTTTCCCCTTTAAGCCGAGAGATTTCCTCAAGATTCCTGTCGATCTCAGTGACCACATTTCGCGAGCACACTAGCTCATCACAAAGGAACGCTAGAATCGATGCTTTTTGCTCGCCGGTGAGCGCCAAAAAGCTGGATGATTCTAGGGGCGTTGAGATCTCCTGGCCACGTCGTCCCTTGTCGATGAGGAAGATGCGCATGACTTCCGAGAAGTTCTCACGATCCAGACCCATCTCGCCGCCACCTTGACCGAATCTAAAAGGAATAGAAGGGTTTATCTCGAGAATGAAAAATGCTATGGAAAAAATTTCAACAGACAAAATGTAGATCTCAATGAGAGCTTTCGATTGGTACTAAAATAACCTGAAAATAATAACGGGGAGTTGAGATATGGCACACGGAAGACGGAAGACGGAAGAAATGCTGTATCTCAGTTCTCCGACAAGATTTTAGAACGATTTTTGTACCAATCGATAGCTCTCATTGAGATCTACATTTTCTCTGTTGACCATTTTTTTGCACCATTTTTAAATCCCAAGATAAACCGTTTCTGCCTAGAGACTTACCTCTTCTCATTGCCCATCCCCGGAAACTCGAGTGCCAATCTCAATAGTTGCCTAGTCAACTGCAAAAACTCATCAGCGTGCTCGCCGTCTCCAGCCAATCCAGCACATAGGGTCTCGAGGGTGGGAGCGATTTCAAGATCGATTCCCAAGACGTGCGCAAAGTTCTGCACGAACTCGAAAACCATCAACGCGTCCGCGAATCCTTGAGCATCCAGCCGCTGATTCTCAATCCTCGAAAACTCCGGTAGATGTCTCACATCGTTGAAGTTCACGAGAAGATCATCCGACTCTCGATCGCGAACCTTACACTCATCCACCCCATTGGACATCATCTGCGAGTGCATGATCTCCTCGGAGAACTCATCGTTGAGGTCTTCCAGGTTTAAAGGCTCCTCTGGTGGGTCGAGTTTTGGAACTGGTGGTTTCTGGTCTTCTTCTTGAACCACTCCCGCCGCCGCCGCCGTCGACGATGATGACGCTCCAGAAGACGTGGAGGGCAGATGTTGAACTTTAGGGGGAAACTTGATGGCTATCAATCGAGCCAACTCCTTCGCCACGTCTTCTTCGGTGAACATGGCGAACTCGCGCTCTTGACGCGTGTCATCTGCGTCTTGTTGTTTGGGCACGACAAACTCGCCAATGATGTAGCGGGTGGTGAAGATGAAGTTGTCGCGGGTGATGTAGTTGAGACCGTTTTTCGCGAGGTACTGAAAAAAGTGAGCGGGTTTATGGGGATCTTGAAAGTTTTCGAAGATTCAGATTCTGAACTCACAATCATCAAAACGGGGTCTTGTAGATTGTGAATTTTCAGGGATTCTGCACTTTTATGGATTCCAAACTATTCGAAAATCTGAAATTGAGGATTCTATCCTTTTTTAGATTCTCAAACTTTTTAATCTCTCATTTTGGGGTTTCTCAAATCTCGTGAATCCCCAAAAATCAGAAAAGTGAAAATCTAGAATCCATGAAAATCCAGAATCCACGAAGATCCAAAATCCCTACAAATTCAGAATCCAAAGAACTTCGAAAAATTTTCAGAAATCTTAAGAAGCCTTCATAATACTTCAGGATCCTTCAGAATCCTCCAGAATTCTTCAGAATTCTCCAAAAGTCTCAAGAACCTTCCAGAATCCTTCAGAAGTCTTCAAAAACCTTCAGAAGCGTCCAGAAGTCTTTAAAATTTTTCAGGATGTTTCAGAATCCTCCAGAAGTTTTCAACATTTCCCAAAAGTCTCAAGAATCTTCCAGAAGTCTTCAGAATTCTCCAAGAGTCTTCAGAATTCTCCAGAGTCCTTCAAAACCTTCTAGGATTGTTCCGAAGCCTCCAGAAGTTTTCAGAAGCCTCCAGGCACTTTTAGAATCCTCCGGGATCCTTCAGAATCCTCCAAGAGTCTCAAGAATTTTCCAAAATCCTCCAGGATCGTTCCGAACCTCCAAGAATGCTCCAGAATCCTCAAGGATCCTTTAGAATCCTCAAAGATCGTCTAGAATCTTCAAGGATTCTCTAGAATCCTCAAGGATTCTCCAGAGTCTTTAAGGATCGTTCAGGATCGTTCCGGATCTACCAGAATGTTTTAGAACTCTCCAGGATCGTTCCGAACGTAATAGGATGCTCCAGAGTTTCCCAGCGTCCTCCAGATTCTAGCGAAAGCCCTCAGAATCTTCTACACCCATTCAAAAACTTCCAGAACTCACTCTCACAGTCTCCGAGTAGCTGCTCAGCTTCTTTCCACACGGCGCAAAATACGACACGTCACCTTTGACACCTGCGGCCGTCATACTCCGCACACACGTCTGCCGCCGCCATCCCATCTGGAGCGGCAGCCGATACATGCCCTCCATGGACCTCTTCAACTCATCCGGATCGTCACCCTCCATCGCCTTCTTGTGCGCCGTCAGCACCTTGGCCGCCATCGCCGCGTGCTCCTCCTGCTTCTTCTGCTGCTTCTTCTGAAGTTGCAGCTGTTGTTGTGCCAGCACGAACTTCATCAGCTGCTCTTGCTGCTTCACTTTCTCGTCTTGCTCTTTTTGCTGCTGTTTCGCGGCCTCCTTGGCTGCTTCTTTGGCTTTTTTGACCTGGTCCTGAAAGTCAGAATATCCTGAGAGTCTAGAAGAATCCAAAAACTCACCGCCTTCTTCTGCGTCTCCTTGGCCTGCTGCGCCTTCTGTTGCTGCTGCATTTGCATGGCCATCGCCTGCAGCATCAGACCCTGCATGACCATGTTGGCGGTGCCGTTGGCTGGTGTCGCTGAAGACGTTGCAGCCGACGATGTCGATGGTGTCGCTGAAGCCTTCGCCGCTGCTGCGCCCGAGCTCGCCGCCTTCTTCACCGCCGCATCCACCATCTTCTTGACCATCGCGTCCTCCAGACTCTTCGGATTCATCATCATTTGAAGAGCCTGCAACTGCATCGCTTGATACGCCATGGTTTGCTCCGGTGTCATTTGTGAAGCATTTGAGGTCGACGGCTCTGGTTTTGTGGGCGTGGCCTTCTTGGGGGTCCCGTTTTTGGGAGGCTTCGGTTTTTGAGCAGCGGCCTGCTGAGCCTGCTTCTGTTGTTGTTGTGCGGCGGCCATGATCATGCCCATCTGAGCAACCTGAGCCATTTGTTGGAGCAAGTTCGCGTTGACGGTCTGAGCGGCTCCGTTGCGTGCTGGGGCTCCAGATGTGGAAGCTTCAGATGACGTTGAGGCTGATGACGTGGAAGCTGCAGAAGTGGAAGGCTGCGACGCTGCTGCCGCCGCCGCCGCGGCCTTCTGCGCCATTTTGAGCATCTCGGCTTGCAATTTCTTCTGCTGTTGAGCTTGAGCCTGAGCTTGCGCCTGGGCTTGGTTCTGCTGAGCCTGTTGCTGCTGCTGTTGAGCCTGGGCTTGCATGGCCATGAATAAGAGTAGTTGATTTGGATCGGCCATTGTTTTTTGGTGCTGCTTTTTCTTACATTAGTTGAGATCTGGAAATAGTGGAGGTTAGGGAGAGAGTTAGAGAGAAAGAGAAAGAGAAGTTTGAAGACAAATATCTCGAAAATGAATGAAGCTATCAAAAAGTTGTCAACTAGGAAAATGTAGAGAATCAAATTTTACATATTTTCGTAGTTTTGAACATTTTGATTGCTCTACTTTCCGCGGAGTTATAGGCGCTTTTCCTCAGGTCGGTGGCAGAGAGACGCAGACGACGAGAGCACTCTGCGTCTCTCTCCCAGGCAACCTTCAACTGCCTATATCTCAAGAACCGATGGAGATATCAAAAAGTCGTTAACTACAAAAATGTGTAAAATTCAATTATTTACATTTTCATAGTTGACAATTTTTTTCTAGCTCTATCGGTTCCCGAGATAAATGGGTTCAAAAGTTGACCAAGGATATGAGAGGACTGTCGAAAACCTTGTGAGCGACTGTATGAACCGAACCAACAGATCACAAAATTTTATTGGCCATTTTCTTTTGCTTTTTGCGTCAAATGAATCGCGAACGATTGTAAGAAGGAAAAAAAGTGAACAGGAGAAGAGAAGAGAGAGGGGCAGGTGTACACATTAGGAAAGAAGTATTAAACGAGGAGAATGAGAAATGGATGACAAAAGAAGAAGAAAAAAAAATTAGTGACTGGAGGAAGGAAAGTGGAATCAATGACGTGATGAGGGCAAAAAAGGAACGAGTGGGGATACTGTGATGATTCGTCAATGAACTTGAAAAGAAGTAATAAGAAAACTGGTAGATCAAAAATCCAATACCAAAAATGTTGAGTTCCATTTGATCTACCAGGGATGAAAATGTTTTGAATCTTTTCCACTTTTCAGAGCCCATAACTTATTTTCAACTGAGTCAAATTTCATGAAAGTTGTATGGATTTGAAGCAAATTTTATGCTTAAAAAAGTGCATTTTGAAAATTCAAAAAATCCAAATTTTGACGTGTACTGGATTGAGAAGAAAGCAGAGACCTAAATTTTGAGATGGTGGCGGGAAACTTTGAAAGCTTGTTACTTTGCTTAAACCGGGTGAAAATTGATGCGAGTTGTATGAGTTTGAAGGAAATTTTATGCTTTCAGAAATGCATTTTAAAATTTTCAGAAAAGTTGAAATTCTAACATTTTCGGAATTGGAAAAAAGAAGAGACCCGAAGGAGATTTGAAAGGCCATTGCTCAGCTTAAAGTGGTTCAGTTTCGATGAAGTTTATACGAGTTGAAAGCAAATTTTAGAAGAAAAAAGACAAGCTCGTGGAGTCGAGAAACTCGAGAGAAATTGACCCGAAAAATCAGAAAACTTGGTCGAAAAATCTTGGAAAACTGATCTATACGATAGGTTCGAAACATGGCGAAAAGAAAAAAATCGAAAATTTCCAACTAAAAATTTGGCGGTAAATTCAAAATCAGAGAGATCAAACAGAGTCACACCAAACTATCTCCTTGATTTCGATATTTCGATCTCTCTAATTGGCGCCAAATTCAAAAGGTCAAAAAGTGGCTGTGTAGCTTTTGATCTTCATCAGATGAAAGTTTTTTAAGGCGCCAAATTCAAATCCGAAAAGCCTTCTCTCTCCCTCTTTCATTTCGCTTCGAGGCGGATTTTCGAAATCGTAATGGAGATATTCTCATGGACAACGAACGATGACGATGACGATGACCACAGGAGGAAAGCGAAAAAGACACGGAGAGGGAAAAGGACAGATGTGTCAATCAACCGGCAGGCGTTGGTGGCTGGAGGGTGACCGAACCCGAATATCGAAAACCGTGTACAACAGGAGGAGGGGGAGAAAATGAGGAAAAACGCGAGAGGGGTCGGTATGTGTTTGTGTGTGTGTATTTGGTGGTGGTGGTGGTAGTGGTGGCAAAGAAGAAGAAAAGACGAACGATTGGAAAAAGGAGAAGAAGAAGAAGGCAATATAGTGAATAGGTGATGATGATGAAAATGCGTATGTACATATTGTGACGGGTGGCTTGGATGGCTGTCTTATGACCGTTGGGAAAGGTTTTATGTATTGGTTGTGGGTAGGAATTGGAATAATAAGAGTAAAATCTACAGTAACCGGACTATGGGCTATATTGAAATGGATGATGAGCAGAATTTCAGCTCGAAAATCTCATTGAGTTGGTCTTAGATCATATGAGCAGAGTTGCTTAGTCTCCTAAGAACCTGAGAGTCTTGAAAAACGAGTAGGACAGGTTTCAGCGGACAAAAATCTACCGACGGACCTTGAAACCCACGAGCAGTTGATGAAAGTCAAGCAGACCCCTTTCGGCCTCGTATCTTGAGAACCAACGCCGTTATCAATAAGCTGCCAACTACAAAAATGTGTAAAATCAAATTTCCCACATTTTTCTAGTTGACCACTTTTTAATAGCTCTTACGACAGTGGAGATATAAACCTCCCTATTTGTAAACCTCTCTATTTCGAGGGGAGACGCACACAGTGAAATTGAATCGTTCATATAAAAACCATCAAAGCTAGAAAAACATTACCAACTGCAAAAATGTAGAAAATTTGATTTTCTACATTTTGATAGTTGACAACTTTTTAATAGCTTTCCTGGTTCTTGAGATAAATTGGATTGAAGTTAAATGAGGTGGAGAGCAAAGAGGAGTGTACACCTAGTCAATTTTTCGAGTTTTTCACTCGACGAAACAGAAGAGCAGTTTGTGATTAGGTCACTGTTGGTAGTTTGAGGAGATTGCTCAGTATAAAATGAGCAACCTGGTTAGTTGTCTGGAGCAACAAAAGAGAGAAGGTGTTTATGGCATTGGCTAGCGAGTAAGTGTCCGTATTGATCTAGTGGGGGACAGAGAAAGGTCATGAACGGTCCAATGTGGCTAGAGACAGGTGTTCTTAGTCGTATTGCTCATGGGATTTTAGCCAGTCGGTTTGATCTACCAGTGCTAAAAAAGCGAGCGCTAAAGGTATTGTTTTCCATACCCCTATTATTTCCGCTCAATTCTTCATCGTCAGCTGGTCAATTTTAATGATATGATAACTATACAGATCGAGAGGAAATAACTAGGCGGATAGTTTTCCTGTTTTGCGATCTGGTTAGGTTCTGATTTTCAGACTCTTAGGGTTCCCAAAAATTGGGGTCTAAAGGCTAGACAGAGCTACTAGACAGAGCCGGTTTTGGATGATTCAAGATGGAAATTCTGGAAAATGGTCAGAGAACCTCCAAGAATCTCTCTCCGTCATGCTATACACAGTAAGCCTTGTACACATGTGTGTGCCACCGGGGAAGAGGGAAACAAACCGTCTTTTCATCCTTCTTATCCAGCAGCTGTTCTCCCTCCCCTCTCTCTCTCTCTCTCTCTCTCTCTCTCTCTCTCTCTCTCTCTCTCACTTCTCAAACAAAGCAATTACTCTCTCATGGTCAGTACACCTCTCCTTGGAGGTTCTCTCGTCATCATTAGGCTACCCTGTTGGCTTGGAAGAGTTCTTGTAATCCTCTCTCTCACTCTACCCACAAGACAGGCAGATGTTGTGATTGTGTTCTGTTCTGGGGGTACTAGGTTTCATTCAGGGGCTTCATTGTTCAATATGGATTGGTTTGTTGGTGGGTGGGGCTAGGGGGATTGAGATGACTAGGGGGTTGACCTGGCACTTTAGATGGCTAGAGATAGAGGGGGAGTTTTCGGTGATTGGGGAGTCTAGAACCCAGTGAGGAAGCTGGAATCCTAAGAACTTCAAGGTCTAGAATTCGACGCTTCTGTTGCTCTGGACAAGATTCAGAACCAATGACCCTAGCCTCCACTAGTCTATCTTGGTTACACTTTCAAACTGACCTCCATCTCCATCTCTATGTACATGTCCGTCCCCATGTACTTCCCCCCTTAATGGCGGTGGAATGAAAAAAAAAAGAGGGCGATATGAGGGGGACAAACCTACATATGTATCTGTAGTTTTGCGGAACTATCCGAGGGAACAAAGATCGAATGTGCAGATAACAGCGAAGGGAGAAGATAGGGGCAAATGAGTCTCCGTGTTCTGAGTACTAGGGAGGGAATGGGCAATGTTAATGGGCTATGTTAGAAGACGTTGAGACTTCTGAAATCGGAGGAGATAAGAGATGTGCACAGGAAAAAACAAGGCGGATCAGTTTTCAAGGGGTCAAGTACTTTTGAACCCCAAAGTAACGGTCGGAGAATCTGGAAGGTCTAGACGTTCTAGATGCCAGCCAGAAGTTCAGTAAGGTTTAGAAGTTCAATGAGGTTCAGTGGGGTCAGTGAGGTTCAGTGGGGTCAGTGAGGTCTAAGAACTTCGACCGAAGATGGGATTCAGAAGATCGAAAATCTCAGATCGAAAGTTCTAGATGTTAGAAAATTCATACAGATTGCTATGGTCTGAGAATCCGGCACTACTTCTAGGCCACTATGGTCATTTTTCATGAACTTTAACAGGTCTAGACGAGTCTTCTAGGGATCCAAGGGCTCAGGGGTTCATAGGGTTGGAAGGGGTCTGAGAATCAAAGAATCCTAGGGCCCCTAGAATTCGAAGATGTCAAGGATCCCAGTATCCACAGGACTCAAAGATACCAAAGATCCAAGGATCTCCAAGATTCAAGGCGAGCCTCAAAAATGAGCAACAAGAAAATGAGCCAATGAGGCGATGCGTGTTTTTTTCCAATGTGAGAGAGTGAAGAATGGTGTCTCTTTTGTGTCGTCGTGGCAAGAAAAAGGAGCTTGAATGGAGAAATGTGGAAGGAGAAGAAGAGAAGAGGCTAAAGCATTAGCCCCGTTTTTTTTCTTTCTTCTTCGACGACTCTCGTGGAATTGAGAATTGAGAAGAAGTGGCATAAAAAAAACGACGTGGGGGGAGGGGAAAAGTGAAAGCTCATGTATGTATGTATGTGTGGCTCCGTCCGTTTGGCTTTCGGCTCGGAAAGGAGGAGAAATCTCCGAGAAAACTTTGAGAGGAGATTAGTAGATTAACGAATTCGTCAGGGGAGTTTTCTAGGACTCTAGAAGACGTGTGACGTCTTCTAGAAACCCTGGAAAGGGTTGAAGGTTTTAGAGAGGTTTACTGGGTGAGAATCTAGATGAATCATAGAACCTCTGAATCCTAGACCTTCGAATCTCAAGATTCTAGACTCCAGAGTTTTAGACCCCAGGGTTTTAGACCGCAGGTTCTTGGACTCCATGGACTTAAACCCCATGGCTTTAGACCCCATGGATTCAGTACCCCTTAGTAACCCTTGAGCCCCTTTCGAATCTTCTCTAAAACCTTCTCAAATGTTTCGAAATCTTCCCTCCATCCATCAATGATGACCCCCACCACCATGGGGGCTAGCGAGACGAGGACAAAAGGTGTTTTTATTGAGGACTAGTATTAGAGGAGAGTGGAAGAACGAGGAAAGGGACACGTTGAATGTGAATGCTGGGAAGAAGAAGAAGAAGAAGAAGGGAAGTGTCAATAAACCAACCCCCAACCCCGGCAGGACACTACTCGGACACTATTGATCGAAAGGCGCGCGCGCGCATTTTTCTCATCACCGATGGAAGAATGGAGGATGGTTTTGGGGGGTGTAACTTGGCTTAAAATCGGGCTAGCGTAGGTTTGAAGGTACCAAAATGTAGGGAATTTCATGAAGAATCATTATAATGGCAAATTCAATCAAAAATATGGACAAAGCTCAATGCGGAGCAGTGGAAACAAGAAAAAGTAGGGTGCAATCAGAATCAAGGAAAATTTTCGGGGACAATAATAAAAACTGGTGAAGAGTGAGGACGTCGAAGGTAAATTTTTGGGTTTCTCATATGGAAAGGATTGATGAGATTCTAATGTTCCCGAATCTGGGCTGGTCCGGATGTCGAGAAATTTTGAGGGTTTCGGATTCAGAGATTCCGAGATTCCTTCGGATTTCCTTCAGGTCTCAGGATCCCAGAATTCAGACATTTTAGCGATTCCTGGTGTCTCTCCCAGATATCGGATTCCGAGGAATCTGAAACCTTGAAGGTTCCGACCTTCCGAATACCCAGAGAATCTCAATCTCTCCAGATTCTAAAGTTCCCAGGTCTTCCTTGACTCCTGACATTCCAGGCCCTTCCACTGAGGTCGAGACTAGCTCCTACAGTACTCCTAGATCCTGAACCCCGGATCTCCAGTTCTCCAGTACTCTAGTCCTCGGGTAGATCAAAAGTCCAAATCTCACATTCAGAACCAGGTCAAAACAGGTCCTAAACCTCTTGGCTTTGGGCGCCGCTCTCTCTACCATCTACAGTACCCCATTCAGCAAAAAAACACCCGGCAAAAAAAGATCAAATCGAACTCAAAACGAGGCTCCACCACCACCACCAACACGAAAATCGACAAACGACGGGGGCCGCTCGAAGCAAAAGAAGAAGAAGAAGAAGAACACTTCTGCCGTCGCCTCCTCGTTTTCTGACAACGGCACCCGTCGTCTCTCGGCGACCCCGCTACGCTAAATAGTGCTCTTTTTCTCCGGCGTCTCTCGTTTCCCCACACTCTCTCTGTCTCTCCCTGTTTTCCTACCAGCCCACACCACCGGGTGTGTGTAGGTCATTTAGTGTCTGGGTGTGTCTGCGTCTCCGGGGTATTACACACTATTTCTTGCAGGATGGGAAAAAGAGAAACGGCGTGTTTGTGTGTGAGTGTGAGCGTTTTTGGTGGTCGCGCGCCGCTCGCCGTCTCCCGGTCGGTTGGTTAGTTGTCTCCCCCCCTTCTCCTTCTTGCCTTCCTGCAGACCCCCCTCCTCGCATCGCCCCGCTTCTTCGCCCCCGTCCGTCGTCATCGTCGCCTCCGTCGCGGCTCGTTTTGCACTCGTTCGACGCGTCTCGATGAGCTGAACGCGATGGTATAGGTTTCGAAACAATACGATAGGTTTCAGACATGTTATGAGGCTTCAAAGATTGGTAGATGGAGGTTGTGGGCGCTGGTAGATGTGGCAGGGGGGTCTTGGAGGGGTCTTCAAGTGAGGTTTTGATAAAGTTTGACCACTCATTCGACGCGTCTTGAGGAGCTGAGGAGAATAGTCTTATTGTCAAAGCAGAAAAAGCAATCTCCACAAAGTTATGTAACTTTAAAGGAAGTTGCGTGGCAGTCGTGGGCGGGCATGGGTTATTAAAGGGCATGCGAAGACCACTTTATGGTTCACTTTACATGACGTTTGACCACTCATTCGACGCGTCTTGAGGAGCTGAAGAGAATGGTATACATATCAACCTAGGTATATTTTCAAAGAAGTTATCGCGCAAAAACAAAAACGTTCAGTGACTGCAAAGCGCCACTTTGTTAGAAACAACAATAGATAGAGTTTAACCACTCGTTCGACGCGTCTCAATGATCTAAACATGGTCAGACTACTTTCAAAACAAATCAGTAAACTTTAGGAAAGTTGTAAGAAAAGAAAAATCAAACAAGAGTACGTGAGAGGCGTCAACGGGGAACACAATGACTCAATTTGCATGTTTGTCAAAAAAAAAAGACTAGGAGGGTGTGGAAATGTTGAAATATACTATTCCAGAAATATTGACAACATCAAGTCAGATGATTTTTGAATGATGCTGAAGAATGAATCGTTTTGGGTGTGGGACTGAAAGAGAAAAAAAAACGGCAAGGACAGTTTGGAAAAGTTACTGTAATTGTGTCCTAGATGAAACTGAAGAAAAACTTACAAAAAGTTGGGCATACCTAAAAATTGAAGTCATATTAACCTCGGCACCAAAAACCTGAGCTTAACATTATTTACAGACCTCGAAATCAAGGCCCAGGGAGCATAGAAAACAGCCAGAACCGAAAAAACTGAAGGTTTGAGCCCAGGCCCAGAGAAACTAGAGAATTGAAGCCAGATCTACCCAGAAAACTAAAGGTTTGAACCGTAAGCCGTAGCCCTCGAAATTTGAGGCCGACCCCATAGACTTCCTTCGAAGAGCTTCCACACCAGAGTCCAGTAATCCAAGAACTCTCCATGAACTCTCACGCGACTTGTCTAGACACCACTACCTTCTGCCTTCTGCCGATTCTCTGAAAAACAATTGTCGATCCAGATTCATCTCAAACTCAGGCCACACAAAGCAAAGAATAGGCATAAACGCGTAAATCTCGCAATGAGAAGGAAACACGACATGACAAACCCGAAGAAGCCATGAGGAGTCAAAACCTCACGGAGGCGGGGGAAGGACTAACGGAGATGAATGAGCGAGGGGCATGTGGACGAGGGGAAGGAGGATATGGGAGGATGACGATGACACCTGCCTCTGTTTGTGGGTGTGTCCTTGGTGCATGTGAATGGTGCATTTGGAGACAGAGGAGACAAGCTCATGGATGGGAAAAGAGGTCCGGAGGAGGTTGTTACTAAGGCCCTAGAAGATTGTTGAGGGACTCAGCTCACCACGATCAGAGAAGGTTACTGTAGTTCCAAGATAGCCAGGGAAAAAAAGAACATCAGTCATTTCATGTTGCCAGGTTATGAGGGCTCCATGGGTGGTCACATTAAGACCTTAGACCTTAGACCTTAGACCTTAGACCTTAGACCTTAGACCTTAGACCTTAGACCTTAGACCTTAGATCTTAGACCTCAGTCTCCAGACGAAAAACAGATGCTAGATGTACCAAGGACATCTTCTGAATCAGCTCATTTTCCGGTTGCCATGCGAGATAATCAATTTCCACTGAAACTCAGCTCAACTCAAGTAAAAAAAAGTCTAATCACATAAATGTTATGTGTGCCTCTCTTCTATTCTCTAACTTGATGGCAGCTAACGAGCGGAGATTTTGACGACGACGATGACGAAGGGCAGGGGCACACGGAAAACACTGCCGACTGACGAAGAGTCTCGTATGTCTCTCATTTATGAAAACGGACCGACGACTAGTCGGGGGGCGCACACATACAATTAGTAGTATAATATGCTGTGTATGAACGATGTTGCAAATTCTTGAGGGTCTTGGGAAAGAAGAGGAGATCAAAGAGTTCCAATCTTACAGTCACTACAGTAATCTGCTGGGATTAGAGACGTCGGCTAGGCTTTCAAGGCTTTGATGACCTGTCTTGATAGCCATGGTTTGTAGAAAGTTAGACAGGGCTCCATAGAGTCTTAGATTATGAATCACATTGTGGATTCGCGTAGTTTCCGGGGACAACCTGGTGGGATTATCCTATAGATGTCTAGGAGGTCGGAACCAGAATCGGAATGTTCCAGAAATCCCCTAGAAATTTGATCTGGGTGGGCGATAACTGGATGGCCGAAAACCCCAAAATTTTACATTGAAACTGAACTATTCAAAATCAGAAAGCAGCGGGCTTCAATATAAGTATAATCATGACTAGTTTTGGTTTGATCCAGTGACCTAGAATCTCACAGTTTGGTTTTCTAGGCCACCTGAGTCCAAATTCAAGGTCTAGAAATGTGAAAAACTCGTTCATGAAAAGCGCATAATTGGAATCAGTACGTTTTGAGCTTCAAAATGAGTATAATCACGACTAGTTTTGATTTCGATCCAGTGGCCTAGAATCTCACAGTTTGGATTTCTAGTCCATCTGATTCCGAAATTTGGAATCTAGTCGATTCTAGGCGTGTTTAGGCTTATTTTAAAGCTCGTTTCCTGCTGTTTCTTATAGGATAAATCTGCTGATCAAATTCGACTCGGTATGGCCTAGAAAATTATAGCCAAACTAGACCTGATGGCCGTGAAATCCCAGAACGCGACCACGAACTTTAGATATTCAGAATCAAAAGGAGATAAACTTCAAAATCAGTAGGTTCATGGCAACATTCCAAGCAGAAAATCAAACCATATTCATGGCCGAGTTGGGATTTCTAGGCCATCCTTTCTAGGCCATCCTTAGACCCAAGAAACCCGGCTCCTCCCGACGTACCGTACCCCATTGGTCAGAATCTAAAACGGAGCAAGAAGAAAAGCAAATCGACGATGGGGAAGACGATGAGAAGAATGGCTAAGGAGAAAAATGGGAAAAAAGGCTCTCTCCTCACATGCTCCAAGAGCTCTCCGCCGCGGTCGCCGCCGCCGCCACGGCAAGTGTGTGTCTCATTTTCGACAACGATTGCTCTTGCCCCCTCCCGTTTTTTTCTCCTTCTTCTAGTCTTGTCTTTTTCTTCTTCTTTCTTCTGTCTCCGTGCGTCCCCTCACACACACACACACCAATAACACGGAGCCTTTGGAGGAGCACATCTCTATACATATATCGGAGAAGTGAGTGAGCACACGCACTCCTTTTCAATGGAGGAGTCTTCGTCGTCGTCATGTTTTCTCCCCTTTCAATGTCGATTATGGAGTCTTCGTCCCCCTCTTTGGCTTTCTCGTATCGCTGTGCCACCGCGAATGGCTAATGATGTTCGATTGGTGTGGGAAAGATGTGGGGGTGGGGGCGTCCTTTAGACGGAGTTTTCATGAGATCAATGAGCAAAGTTTTGGCTCGTTTTGTACTCATTCGACGCGTCTTGAAGAGCTGATTAAAATGGTATAGATTTCAAGACGATCCAATAAGGTTCTAAGAAGTTATGAGACAGCAAAAGTTGTCGGAAACCATTTATTTCAAAAAACAAGCTTTTTCTAGTCATCCAAATCATTCAACGCAGGAATCGGGTTCAAGCTCTTGTTCCTCTTGATTTTCCTTCCAAGCATGAAATGCACAAACTCCGCCTCCGTCATCAGTGTGTACATTCCGTCTGGGTCGTTCTTATAGACGTCCAAATCAAGCTGGAAAAGTTGAAATTGCGAAAAACTGCCCACGAAATTTAGAAATTCGGAATCAGGATGAGATAAACTTCAAAATGAGCCTAAACACGTCTAGAGTCGATAAAGTTGAAAAATTTGACTTTGATGGCCTAGAAATCCAAACTGGACAATTCTAGGCCATTGTTTCAAGACTAGCCATGATTATACTCATTTCGAAGCTTATCACCTCCTGATTCTGAATATCTATATTTCAAGATCAAATTTTGGGTTTCTAAGCCATCAGTACCTGTCCATCATGAATGATGAAAAACGGTCCAGTGTCCGCATGAAGAGACGGTCGGAAACCGATGTTAAAGTTCTGCTTCTCGGGAAACTTCTCACACATCATGCCTCCGTGATTGGTGACGATCGAGGCCAGTGCGAGGACTGAAAACTGGTCAAAATGGAAACATTGAAACTTGATTGTGATTAGCAAAAAATTTCCTATCGATTGGTCTAGGTTTCATGAAAATTGATGGACTTTAAGGGAAGTTATGGCAGAAAAAGTTGGTTGGTATACTTTAATAGGCTGTATATTCAAAAAAAGTTGCTCAAATTTCATGAAAGTTATATCAATTTGAAGGAAATTTCCCGAATTTTCCAAATACTCACGATTCGAATACTCCTTGATCACCACCGCAACATAGACCCCACACAAGTAGGGCAACGTGGATTTCGCCATCGTCTGCTGCCACTGCGGTACGGTATCGTAGACCACGCCCCGATACCGTATCTTCTCCACCAGATAGTTCCAGTCGTTCGACAGCTCCTTCTCGTTGTTCAGACACGCCAACATCCACGAGTCCTTCATGATGATGGTGCCGCTGAGGACCCAAAGGATGAGCTCTAAGCTTTCCGTCACAAAAACGCCATCTTTCTCGGTTCGAACCACAAAGTGGGTGGTGGTGTTGGTGGCCTCGTCGGTGGTCTGGAACAGTGTGTCTTTTCGGAAAAAAAAATTTTCGAAAATTTTTTTAGGAATTCTTCGGAAAATTGTCGGAGTAATTTCGGAAAAAACAAGATTCTCGAAAAATTTTTTCGAAAAAAACATTTTCCGAAAAAAATTGAAAAAATTTGTCGAAATTTTTTTTTCGAAAAAAACTTTAAGATTCTTCGAAAAATTGTCGAAGAAAAAGCGGCAAAAATATTTTTTTCGGAAAATTCGTTGAAGAAAATTCGGAAAAAAAAGATTATTGAAAAAATTTTCCGAAACAAAAATCTCGAAAAAATGCATTTTTCGAAAAAAAAAAATTCGAAAAAATTTTTCGAAAAAATTCGCCGAAGGAATTTCGAAAAAAAATTATCGGAAAAAATTTGTCGGAAATTTTTTTTCCGAAAAAATGTTCGAAAAAAATTTCGAAGAAAAATTTCTCGAAAAAAATGTGCCGAAATTTTTTTTGTTCGAAAATTTTTTTCGGAAAAGAATTGTCGAAATAAATTGTCGAATTGTCGAACATTTTTTCAAAAAAAAATTTTTTTTGAAAAATTCATCGAAAATTTGTCGAAGACAAGTCGGCAAAAAATTTTCGCGAAAAAAAGGGAAAGTTAGGCCATCATCAAAAGCTTTCTGGGCCATCCATTCAACTCACAATCGATTGAAATTTAAGTGTGAAGTTATCCGTGACCTTATCATCCGCGTGATCCTCAATGTAGATGTGGTAGGAGGTCACTGGGAACTCGTTGGGGACACGATGCCTGAACTTCTTCTTCCGGTACTTTTCATAGATCTGCTCGATCCTTTTGAACCTCCCGATCTTCTCCTGATGAGTCTCTCGATAATTCTCGGGAATCATTCGCTCCGGCGTCTTATTGTAGGCGTTCAGGAGCTCTCGATCCGCTCCGTTTCGTATGAGAATCTCAACGATTTCAGGGTGTCCACGTTTGGTGGCCAGGTGCAGCGAGGTGTTGCCGAATTCTGGGAGGAAGAGTTGAAGAGAGACTACAAACTACAAACTACAAACTATTGAATGCATTGATGTATGCTCCTTTTCTAAGGGCCTTCTTTAGGTTTGTCGGATTAATCTCACGGGCAGCGTCCAGCAGAGAGTTTTTCCCATCTTGACGATCCATGAAGAGCTGAAATTTTTATATGGCCTAGAATTTCAAACAAAAAAACTCTTCCATCTCTGAAACTCACCGAATACCTCCATCGCTTCTCGAAGGCCTCCGGTTTTCCAAAGTAGTACAAATAGAGGTTCACATATTTTCGACGACCTGAGGGGATGAATCCGTAGGCGATGGCTAGGCAGACAATGATGAGAAGGAAGATGGAAAGGCAGATGAGGATTGCAGGGAGGTGGTTGTGCTCGATTCTGAAAATCCAAGAATCCTCAGAAACCAAGAATCCAGGAATCCAAGAATCCAAGAATCCAAGAATCCAAGAATCCAAGAATCCTCAGAATCCAAGAATCCAAGAATCCAAGAATCCAAGAATCCAAGAATCCAAGAATCCAAGACTCCTTAGAATCCGCAGAATCCAAGAATCCAAGAATCCAAGAATCCGAGAATCCAAGAATCCTCAGAATCCAAGAATCCCCGATTCTATCCCCACTCACTCATGATGACTATGTCTCTTGTGTGCCAAATCGAAAACCTCATCAAAGTACGTCTTCAGCTCGTCGAAACTCAACGACGCCGCATGAAGGTATCCCTTGTGGGCGGCAAAGTTCAAATCCAGCTCTGCCAGCCGTTTGAAATTCTCGGTTTGTTTCGGAAACAGATTTCCATCGGAAAATTGTTTGGCGATTGGTTTGAAGACGTTGGAGAAGCCGTGCACTTTCGTCGCCTCCTCGAGCACTTTTCTCATTTCCATTGGCGAGGAGTATTGGACTTGTTTGGCGTACTGGTTGAGGATTCTGAAGGGGAAATTGGTTGGTTTTGGGATTCTGAGAGATTCTGAGAGATTCTGAGATTTCCAGATTCTCAGATTCTGATGGATTCTGAAGGGGAAAAGGTTGTTTTGAGATTCTGAGAGATTCTGAAAATCTAAGGGTCTCAGATTCTGAGATTTCGAGGTTCTCGAGAATTCGAAGATTTTGAGATTCCGTGATTCTGAAAATCTGTGAATTTGTAAATCTTTTTTCTTCTTTGAGATTCTAAGATTCTGAGATTCTAAGATTCTGAGATTCTAGATTCCAGATTCTAGATTCTAGATTCTGAGATTTTGAGAGATTCTGAGAGATTCGGAGAGATGATTCTGAGATTCTGAAATTCTGAGATTCTGAGATTTTCAGATTTTCAGATTCTAATGAATTCTGTGATTCTGAGAGATTCTGAGAGATTCTGAGAGATTCTGAGAGATTCTGAGATTTTGATATTTTGAGATTTTGAGATTCTCAGATTCTACGGATTCTCAGATTCTAAATTCTAAATTCTAAATTCTAAATTCTAAATTCTAAATTCTAAACTACAAATTCTAGATTCTGAAATTCTACGATTCTGAAACCCTCACCTCAGCTCCCCCAGCAGCTGCCCAATCGACTCGTTCTTCGTCTTCCAAAACTCTTTCACACTCTGCTCGGGGTTGAAGTTCAGAATCTTCGAATCCACGTCATCGGAGTATTCAGAAACCTTCCGAAGCCGTCGTCTCGCATGCAACGTCTTCACCATCTGTCTCAACACCCGCATTCCTCTCCCAAGACTCAGAGCCATCTCTTGCGAGTTTTCCAACATCAGAATCGGATTCTCATGATCCTTCTTCTCCTCATTCTTATGAGATTCTTGATAGTTGAATTTGATGCCCTTCACAAAATCCTCGACGACTTTCAACTGCCCTTTCATACGATTCACGTTTTGCAGAAAATCCCTGGTTTGCTCCAACTCAGCTTTAGAATGAGCAATATTCAGAACAAGGCGAGAGAATTGAAACATCTTGAGCACTATCTCCGGTTGAAACTGCTTATTACTCCTCAAATTTTCCAGATTCGATTTCAGCTTCGAATCTCTCAACGTCGCAATCAACCTTCCGACATCCGCCTGACTTCCGACTCGACCGATTTGATTGCTCAGCTTTTCTTGGGACGCTTTGAGCTTTGAGAATCTGGCACCGAGCTCTTTGAAGCTCTGCAGATTGCTCAGCTTCTCCACAGAATTCTCAGTTTGCAAATCGTCGAGGAAAACAGAAATCTTCACTTTTTCCGTTTGCTCTTGGATTTCGTCGACATGGTTTCGGATCGAGTTGAGTGATTCTATCAGGGATCCAACTCGGCTCAAGATTCGGTCGAGGTCCTTGAAGTCTTGAGCTTTGATCTGGTCAAAGTTGGCCCATGTATTCTGAAAGTTTTACAATTTTTTTGGAGTCACCTTTTTTGGAGATTCTATAAGGGATTTCAAGGCCATCAAGGTCGAATTAGGTTAGAGAACCTTATTCATTCAAAGCAGCAAGACAAGAGCTTCAAAATGAGCCCAAGCAAGGATGTAATTGACAACGAACAAATCATCAAATTTGGGTGGCCTAGAAATCCAAACTGTGAGATTCTAGGCCACGGGATCAAAACCAAAGATAGTGATGATTATACTCATTTTGAAACGAATCCCCTTCTGATTCTGAATATTCAAGTATCATGATCGAGGAATGGATTTCTAGGTCACCAAGGTCAATTTTTGTCATGAGACGTTGTTCATTCGAAGCAGCAACCCACGAGCTTCAATTAAGCCCGAACACGCCTAGATTTGACAACAACCGAAATACTGAACTTGGGTGGCCTAGAAATTCAAACTTTGAGATTCTAGGCCACTAGGTCGAAATCAAAACTAGTCGTGATTATACTTATTTTGAAGCTCGTCGCCTCCAGATTCTCAATGCTAAAATTTCATGGGTACATTCAAAACCCAGATCAATAATCTCACCCCAAAAATCTGATCCGACTCCTTGGCAATCTTCAGACCGGCGGCTCCAATCTTGAATTCGTCCAACTTCTTCAAAATCTTTGCCAAATGAAACATCTTTGTCTCGGACCTCGCGAAACTCTCCTTGACTTCCGTCCAATCCTCCTCCAACGTCTTCATTTTCTCGCCAAACTTGAAGAATCCGACGAGTTCCGTGGCAAGCTCTTTGACAGAGTGTCCACGGGCGACCTTTTTTCGAAACCAGCGGGACTTCAAGTCCTTCGAAACTTTGGCCATGTCTCCAGGCTCCGGGAAGCCTAAGGTTAGCGAAAGTTCTGGCGAATTTTCGGGATTCAAAATCTCCTTCATATTGTGAATGGTGGAAGAGACAGTGCTTCCGATTTTGGAAGAGAATGCCCAGAATTTTCGAGTCTTCTCAAACACCGCCATCACTTGTTTGATCGTCTGCCCATATTCCATAGCCTCATCTCGAAGTTTGTTGAAATTTTGAATTCCCTCCTTCGCCTCGCCCAACTTCAGAAATTGATGGAATTGGTCTTGAAGTACGGAGATTTTGGTTTTGTAGGAGTCCAGCGATTTCAGACAAGATTTGATTTCTGGAGTCTTGGATTTGAGGGCGTCGAACTTCAGATGATCCGGATTCTCATCCTCCGAAAACTCGATGACTGGAGTCAGAATTTGGGCATCACAGGCTACAGCAGTATTCAGAAAAGTTCCATTTCTTAGACTCTCAAAAAACTCGCTCATCTTTTCATGATCGATTTGTTGTCCATTCAGGTAGGAAATGGACGAGTTCATCAACTCCAGAATGCCATTTTTCGTGGATAAAATGCTCATCTGATCTTGAACTTTCAGGACTTCACGACTTGCATCGAACCGTTCTCTAAGCTCCCAGATGATTTCATCTGGAGAAATTTGGATCAATGACTTCAGATGATCCGGTGGAGCACGAAGGAGTTCAGTGACGACGTTGCGAACTTTCACGGATTTTCGGATCGCAGCGGCTTGGAGGGAGATAGCGGAGGTGATGCGGGTGAGATGGGCGAGACGGTTGTAGACGATGGAGAGGGGGGAATCTAAAATATCCATGGATTTCTAGGCCAGCAAGGTCAAAAGTCTCTCATGAGACCTATTTCATCCGAATCAGCAAGAAATAAACTTCAAAATGAGCCCGAACACGCCTAGATTTGACAACGTCCAAATTATTGAACTTGGGTGGCCTAGAAATCTTTTTGGATTTTTTTTTGGATTTCTAGGCCACTAAGATCGAATCAAGCCATGAAACTTGTGGTATTCGGAACGACAAGCGACGAGCTTCACAATGAGCCTAATCACGCCTAGAATGGACAAAGTTTGAAAATGAGAGCCCGGGTGGCCTAGAAATCTAAACTGTGAGATTCTAGGCCACTGAATCAAAATCAAAACTAGTCAAGATTGTACTGATTTTGAAGCTCAAAACCTCCTGATTCCAACGATTTTAATTTCATGACCGCGTTTTGGATTTCTAGGCCACCGAGGTCAACAGTTGGTTATGAAACCTATTCCATTCGAATCAGGAAGATACGAGCTTTAAAATGAGCCCGAACGCGCTTAGATTTGACAACATCCTAAATACTGAACTTGGGTGGCCTAGAAATCCAAACTGTGAGATTCTAGGTCACTGCATCAAAATCAAAACTAGCCATGATTATACTCATTTTGAAGCGCATCTCCTTCTGATTCTAACGATTTTAATTTCACGACCGAGTTTTGGATTTCTAGGCCACTAAGGCCAAAAGTTGGTCATGAGACCTCTTGATTCGATACTCACATGTTTTCTTCTTGCTTGTTGTCACCTGCTTCCCCATGGCCACAAAATCCAATTCCAATTCATCCCCACAATCATCATAATAGTCTACTCCATCTTCCTCCTCCAGACTCCGCCCACTTCTCACAGCGAATGAAAAGAAAATGAAGAGGATCAAAAATTGAGCACGCATTCGATATGATTCCTACCAACAGAAAAAAACAGCTCTGAAACTGGAACTGGTTTTGGGAGAATGAGATATGACTCACAAGGAAAAATAGCTTGACTTTTATGATTTGAACTTGAGAAATACTTGACGAAATCGATGGTCTGTGCCAGGTGGCACTTTTTTATTGTGGGTCTTGAATAAATGCAACAAAATCAAGGGTCACGTTAAAAAGACTTGTTTTTTTAACAAAAATTCATCCTCGAAATCTACCCAGATGACCTAGAATTCGCAAACTCGGCCACGTGACGATTATGCTCGTTTTGAAGCCCATCACTTTCTGATTCCAAATATGTACCTCTCCAGTCTAAGTTTTGGATTTCAGAAATCCTACACCTTCCACTGAACGAAAACTGGTCAGAAAATGATTTCATATTCATTAAACTTTCATTAATCCTAACAAATCCCTCAAGTTCTCTAATCCCCTCCATCCATCAGCACCGGCGTCGGATTCGCACTCCGATCCACATTGATCATCCGCTTCAACATAAAGTGCACAAACTCCTCCTCGGTGAACAACGTGTACATTTTGTCCGTATCGTTTCGATACGAGTCGAGGTTCGCCTGAAAATTCTTGTTTTTGATGTCCAAGGTTCAAAGTTTTCGGCCTACTTTTCCATCGTGAATGATGAAGAGGGGTCCGAGATGGGAGTGGAGGTATGGGTGGGAGCCGTTGTTGTATTGGGATTTGTCGGGGAACTGCTCCAACATTGTGCCTCCGTGCATTGTGATGAGGGCGGCAAATTCGAGCACTGAAAATGAGGAAGTTAATAGGGATCATGGTACATAATAGTACCCCATGGTCCATGGGTGCTCTACAAAGTCTCATATGTTCCACGAGTACCATGGGCTCTCATGCACGAGGTCTATAGAGTATCATAGACCTCTGTGAACCCACGACTCTTCTTTTACAAAAACTTATAAAAACAGTGGGCATACGGACTCTTTAAGGTACCCAGCAGCTTTTCATTGAAACTGAAGGTTCGGTTGGCGGAAACCCACACACACACACTTTCCACCATAACTTGACAGGGTTCGCTCCAATTTGAAAATTGTCAAAAATTTTGAAACCACCTAGTTCCAAGCTTCAAAATGAGTATAGACATGACTAACTTTGATCAATTTTGAATTTTGACGATTTCGTGCCGGGACCCCAAATTTTCGAAAAAATCAAAAAATTTCGAAACTGGTCATGATTATACTCATTTTAAAGTAAATTTTTTGCTGATTCCAGATCTGTAGGTAAAACTGGATTTGAGTAAAAACTAATCAAGTTATGGTCAGAATGAGAACAAGGGCCCTTTCAACCTCACCATTCGGGTAATCCTGAATCACCAGCGCGACGAAGACCCCGTACAAGTAGGGAATCGTTCCTTTGGCCATTGCCTGCGACCACTGGACTACTGTATCGTAGACCATTCCATTGTAGCGTGCCTTCTCGACCAAGTACTCCGAGTCCCTCTCAATCGTCTTCGGGTTTTTCAGACAGTCCGTCATCCAATTGTCTCTGACGACGATGACACCGCTGAGAATCCAGTAGGCGAGGTCGAATGAGTAGACATCGAGGATTCCATCGGGGTCTGTCTTCACGATGTAGTGGGTGGTGGTGGGTAGAAGTTCAGTGGTGGCCACCGCCGGGAACGCATTCATGAATCGATTCGTCAAATCGTCCTCGGTCATTTTGTCGGCGAAAATGTGAAACGAGCTCCATGGGAACTTCTCCGGCACTCGAACTCGGAACTTTTTCTTTTCGTACTTTTTGTAGATTTGCTCGATTTTCGAGTAGCTCGCCACTCGTTTCGAATCGGTTTGTGTCGATCGATAGCTGAGGTTGAGCATCTCCACGGGAGTCCGATTTTGGACATTGATCAACGTTCGATCTGCTCCATTTCTCAACAAGATGTCCACTATTTCAGCGTATCCCCGTTTGGTGGCCATATGGAGACAGGTGTTTCCATACTCTAAAATTTCATGGCATCAGAGTGCGGTCTCGAGAGCTGAAGTTCTCGAGAAATCTCGCGAAATCTCGCGAAATCTCGCGAAATCTCGAGAAATCGCGAGAAATCTCGAGAAATCGCGAGAAATCTCGAGAAATCGCGAGAAATCTCGCGAAGTCTCGAGAAATCTCGGGATCTCGAGAAATCTCGAGACTTCTCGAGAGATCTCGAGAAATCTCCGTTGGAGAACTCACGATTATAGACATTGATATAGGCTCCGCCTCTGACGATTTCTCGAACATTCGCCTCATTGATCTCTCGGACAGCGTCGATCAACGCATTCTGACCGTCTTGACGATCCATGAAGAGCTGAAAAAGTCAGTTTCTTTCTTAGGTTCGAGTTGTCAGAAAAAAAATCCCAAAATCACCGAATATCTCCATCGCTTTTCGAACTCCTTGGGCTTCCCAAAGTAGTACAAGTACAGATTCTTATACTGTTTATGACCATTTTCAGTTAGACCGTAGATGCAAAACGCACAACTAATGAGGAGGAAAAATGTGGGAATCGAGATGCAGATGACGAGGAGGTAGGAATTTTCGATTCTGGAAAAGTTTGGGGGGATTTTTGAAAAGCTCAAAAGTTTTTCGTTTTCGATCATAACACCTTCAATTGTTTTTTTATCTGCAATTGATTTACAAATTCGAATGTGGCGGGTTTTACGCTTCAAAACGCGTATAAACATGACCAACTTTCCACAATTCTGAATTTTGAGGTTTTCGTGGCGGGACCCAAAATTTCAAAACTGATCATGATTATACTCATTTTAAAGCAGATAATTTGCTGATCCCGGATCAATAAAGGAAACATGATTTGAGCGAAAACTAATCAAGTTATGATCAAAACAAAGTTTTACTCAGAATTTCAGAATTTTTGATTATAACTTTGCCAGTTTTACTCCAATCTGAAATTCATGTGCAGTTTTGGAATTGACGGGTTATGAGCTTTAAAATGAGTATAGACACCAATCGTTTCGTGCTATTGCGGTTTTCGATGTTTTCGTGGCAGGAACCAAAATTTTCGAAAAATCGAAAATTTCCAAAACTAGTCATGATTATACTCATTTTGAAGCTGTTTGTTTGTGATTCTAGTGAAAACTAATGAAGTTATGACCAAAACAAATTTTACTCAGAATCTCAGAATCTCAAAATTTCAAAGTTTCAGAATCTCAGAATCTCAAAATCTAATTCTCAGAGTCCCCCAGAATCTCATAATCTCAAAATCTCCAAAACCCACGTCGTCTCATCTTTCTCCTCCTTCTTCAACCCAAAAAGCTCATCGAAAAAACTGCGAATCTCCATCAGTCCCAACTTCGCCGCCTGATACTCTCCATTCATCCTCGTTAAATCCAAATGCAAATCCGTCAAACCATCCGCATTCTCCAGTGCCATCTCGAAATCCCCATCCGTCGACGCATACTCCCCCAACTGCTCGGCAACGAATCCATAAGTGAACGTGTGTCCCTTGAATCCAGTCAAGTTTTGAGCAAAATCGAAAATGCTCTTCATCTCCACCAGACTTTGATTCCTTAGGACACCAGAGTACACCCTCAACTCGTCGACTTGCTTCACCAATTTTCGAACCTCTCCATTTGGATCGGCCTTCCAAAAATTCTGAGTCATGGGGTCCCGATTAAACTGAGCAATGTGGTTTCGGACTTCTTTCGAGTAGGATTCAGACTCGAGGAGTAGATCTCGTTTTTGATCTACCTTCCAAACTTCGTAGAGAGCTCGTATGCCGGATCCAAATGCCAGTGCGGCTTTTGCAGAGTTCTGAAAACCTAACTTGTAGTTTATCCTCCCAATACTTACATTAAAAGTCAACACCAGATTCCCTGCATCGTCATACGGCTGGCTCATCGGATTCTTCACCAAGAATGCCTCCATTCTCAAAAACGATGCTCTCATGGTGGTGAAGTACTCGACAGCCTCCTTGGCGTCCTCGACAGATGTGGAATCGTCTGCCGTGGTCCGAGCGGATTCCAAGAACTTCATGATCTTCTCGAGACGAGAAATGTTGAAGTTTTCGTCTCTCAGACATTCAAGGTCCACGGACATGGAGGAGTTCTGGAAAATGAATTAAGGAGAATCCAAGAATCCAAGAATCCAAGAATCCAAGAATCCAAAAATCCAAGAATCCAAGAATCCAAGAATCCAAGAATCCAAGAATCCAAGAATCCAAGAACCCAAGAATCCAAGAATCCAGAGAATCCCAGAATCCACGAATCCAAGAATCCAAGAATCCGAGAATCCAAGAATCCAAGAATCCCCAGAATCCAAGAATCCAAGAATCTCGAGAATCCAAGAACCCAAGAATCCCCAGAATCCAAGAATCCAAGAATCTCGAGAATCCAAGAATCCCAGAATCCAAAAATCCTACAATCCTCAGAATCCAAGAATCCAAGAATCCTCAGAATCCAAGAATCCAAGAATGCACAAGAATCCAAGAATCCAAAATCCAAGGATCCAAAATCCAAAATCTCACCCGAATACTCCCAACAGTCTCCATCACAATCTTGACCACATCCAGATTCGTCAACGCTGTGAACTCCGCCTCAAACTTTCCCTGAAGATTGTGAAGCGTCGAGAATCTCGACGCAAACTCGGCGAAAATCTTGAATCCTCCGATTCCCTGGACCAATTCTTTCATCTCTTCCAAATTTTTTCCATCTAAATCGAGTTTGCTAAACTCTCCAAACGAGGATCTCACCACTTCCAAATCGATTTTCGAAATCGTAAAATTCACCCAATCCAACATCTCGGAAATCGTCGAGTTGAACAGTGTCAATCCTCGGATGTTCTTATCGAATTCCTTGAACTCGGCATCCGATGACGTCTTGGAGCTCCAGCACTTCTCAAAAATCCCACTGGCCTCCTTCAAAAACTTCGCGCCCTCCTTGACGTCATCGAAAACTTCCAACACCTCCAGCACCTTCGAGTACTCTCCAAGAAGGTCCGAGAATCTCACATACTCCTCTCCGAAATCCCGAAAGTCCATCTGAAGTTGATCCATGTAGACTCCAAACTTGCTGAACTTCTCCAACGCCTTCACCAGCTTCTCCACGGATTCGCCCATGGCAACTTTGTCGACAAACCATGGGAACCTAACGTCTTCCGGGATGTACCCATAGCTTCCGAAGCCCACGGTTTGAAATGGTTCCGGAATCTTCCGCGGGTTTTTGAGATCCTTCAGTAGCTGGTTGACCTTTTGAATCATTTTATAGACCTTGGCATCTGGAGGATTCCACATCTTCACCGTCTTCAAGAACATGCTCTCCATTGTATCCAGGGTCTTACTGTAGCCAAAAGACTTCGAGCCGTTCCCTTTAAGAAATTTCAGCATATCCCTGGCGATCACGATTCTCCGCAGCTCGTTTCCTCGTTTGATCACCGGATGCATATAGTGGTAAAATTGTGGAAAAATGTCCGTGCATTTTGAGATTTCCGCAATGTTCGATTTCATTGAGGTGATCGCTGACTTTTGTTGATCCTGAGTGGATAGAATTTGTTTTTCACCAGACATCACATTCCAGAAGTTGGCCACTGTTTCGACGGTGCTCTTTTTGCAGGTCATCATGAGTTGGACGGTTTTTGGATCGGACATTTTCTGGAAATCAGAAGAAATTTTTAGAGAGAGAGAGAGAGAATGAGACCCAAAATATCGAGAAATCTCGAGAAATCTCGAGAAATCTCGAGAGAAATTTCGGGAAATCTGGAAACTGATGTTCTGACGAATTTTGGTTTTTTCTTAGAGGCGTTTAACATCAAAGACTTTTGAAATCCTCTGGAAAAGTTTTTGGGCATTTTGGGGGATTCTGTTTTCATAACTTCTCCGATTGTTCTCTTACCAGTCGGTTTACGCCCCGCTAACGCGGGGCTCCACCTCCTGGCCTTCGCTTGAGTACCCGTTCTGGAGCCTGCGGCTCCTCTGTCAGGGCCTCCGGCCCTTCCAACTAAGATCTGGAGCCCGCGGGTCCTCTGTCAGGGCCGCCGGCCCTTCCAACTAAGATACGGAGCCTGCGGCTCCTTTCTCAGGGCCTCCGGCCCGTCCAACTAAACTCTAAAGCCTGCGGCTCCTTTGACAGGGCCTTCGGCCCTTCCGACTGAGATCTGGAGCCTGCGGCTCCCTTGTCAGGGCCTCCGGCCCTTCCAGCTAAGATCTGAAGCCTGTGGCTCCTTTCTCTTGAGTCCGAAAGAATGCGACTCCGTTCTTACTGTCAGTAACTCATTTCTGTAATTCGACCAATTTTTTCCCGAAATTCCACTGTGAAACTTTTCTGAATGAGAAACTTCAAAAATTTCGAAAACGTGAAAAATTATTTCCGTGAACCTGTCACTCTCTCTTATCAAAACTAAATCTACGGATCGAGCCTAAAAATTAGAGTTTTTACGTCCTCGTGACCTCATTTTTTGATGAATCGAAAATCGAAATAGACGGGCATCATCCCCAGATATTCAGGAATAAACTGTGCAAATTTCAAAAAAATTGGTCAACTTTGAGTATGAGAAAAGGTGCGCTACACATTTGGCGTTCCGAAACTCCCCAAAATTAGTGCTGGAAAAGTGGGAGAACAGCTGTAACTCGGTCCATTATTGAGATATCAAAAATCTAAACACACGGGCATCAAGGTAGCCCCAGTTCCAGTTTTCTGGTCCAAGATTCACGAAAATCGGTCCAGTAGGAGCTGAGATCCAGAGCCGTACACACGGACAAACATACGGAAGTTTTCAAATGTTATTAGTAAAGATTGGCATTTGATTTACAAAATCAGATTTGACGTGTCTCACGCTTCAAAACGCGTATAAACATGACCAACTTTCAACAACTTTGGTTTTTGATGTTTTCGTGCCGGGACCCAAAATTTTCGAAAAATTGAAAATTATCCAAAACTAGTCATGATTATACTCATTTTGAAGCTGTTTGTTTGCTGATTCCAAATTGATTAACGAAACTAAATTTGAGTGAAAACTAATCGATTTATGATAGAAACAAACTTCCGAATTCAGAATTTCAGAATCTCAGAATCTAGAAATCTCTGAGTATCTGAATCTCCATGTTCCCAACCCCCCACTAACCTTAAAAAACGCGACCAACTCTGTCTTATCAATTTCATAGTCCATTCTCTCCGCCTCCATCAACTTCCTCGTCATCCCACCGGCCTCCTCCAACTCCCCATAGTTCTTCTCCGTGGTCTTCTGAATTTTCAGCAAAGAGTCTATAATCTGATCCAAACTCGAATTCATTCGCGACGTGTCATGGCTCCGAATCTCCGGAAATCTATCGGGATCCGCTCTCATCGATTCCGCCATGATTGTATAGGGCTTGAAGGTTCCACGGATCATCGAGGCTTGCAAGGCGATCGCATTCGTGACACGAGCCAGAATCGAGAGCTCTCGGTACAAGTAGTCGAACTCGGAGCTCAGAGCTGAAAAGTGTAGTTTGTAGTTTATAGTCTTTGTAGCCCTCCACCTACGCAAATTCGGATCGTACTTTGCTTGTCCCCCTCTGGCCAACAGCCACAGCAACCCGACCAAAGTTGAAGTCCTCATTTAACGAGTTTCGATGTTTTTCGATTTTTTCAATTCTCGTTAGCGTTTCGTGAATTTGGAATCGCTTTTGGCGGCGATTTGAAAACTGAACATGTTTTCGAAAACCCAAGTTGTTGTTGCCTACGTGTCGAAATCTGGAGTTGAGAAAAAAGCGAGAGAAAAAGTTTTCCAGGTTTTTGAAGTTTTCACGTGAGAAAAGTTTATTGAGTCGTGACATTGAAACCTTTGAAAAAAAGTAGAAAGCGAGATGAGATTCAGAATTCAGAAGACGTGGATGCAGATTCTTGAAGGGAGAAAGTTTCGGATAGGGTTTGGAGTCTACATACATTAGGGTTGGGGTGACATGAAAACTGGGATTGAGATTCTTTGAAAAACGAGACTCAGAAGTCATGAAATTTAGATTCAGAAGACGTGAAGTTTAGATTCAGAAGACGTTAAGATTCAGGGGTTTTGGAATTCAGGATGGGTGGGGTACAAAAATGGGTGAGATTTGAAAATGGAGCATTCAAAAAGCAATAGAGATTCAGAAGACGTCCAGGATTCAGATGCCGGACTTCATCAGTCTTGATGTCTGTTCGGAACCTCGTTGTCCATTTCGTAGTTTTCTGGAACGCGATCCCCAAAAGTCTGCACGAGACGACGGCCGGTTTGGATCACTGAAAACCCTTGATTTGAAACTTGAGTTCTAGAAGCTTCTAGACGATTCAGAATATCCGAAACCGGGAATTTCAAATTTCTAGAAAAATCTAGAAGATTCCGTAGAATCGAACCCACTCATTGCCAGGATGATCGGAAAGAAGAGGTAGTAGCGGTAGGCGATAGCGACGAAGAGCGAGATGACGAGCTCCTGGAATATGAAGGGGTGTTGGTTATATGGTACCCCATATAGTACCCCATAAGGTACCATATAAGGTACCCCATATAGTACCCCCATATGGTACTTCATATAGTACTCCATTTGGTACCCCATATAGTACCCCATATAGTACCCCATTTGGTACCTCATATAGTACCCCATATAGTACCCAATATCTTTCTTATATATAATCCGCTAAAAGTTTGTCCTTCGGTGGCTTGGTCAGGATGTCCGCATTCACGTTTCCGATAGAGAGTGACAAGTTCACGAAATTATTTTTTCAAATTTTCAAACTTTTCCATTTTTCTTTTCGAAAAGTTTCACGTAGATTTTAAACGCGCCGGAGGCGCCCAGCTATGCTGGTAGTACCATATAAGGTATCCATATAGTACCCCATATGATACCCCATATGGTACCCAAACCCTTACCACTAGCACAGTGACATCGAAACACTGCGTGGACCCGAACACCGCCACGAGCATATTGGCGGAGGCCATGAGCCAGAATGGCAAGTGCTCCGGAGAGTTTTCGATCGAGTAATAAGTCTGAAGACCGTAGATGCAGAACGCGATGATGGTGTGTTGAATCTGAAACTGTAGTCTTTGTAGTCTTTGTAGTTTGTAGTATGGCTCACCAAAACTGGAGTGAGCCCATGGACATCTTTCCAGAAGGGCTTCTGAGTGACCTCGCGAGCCTCCTCGGAGAAAAAGCAGCTGGAAAGTTTTGGAAATTTTGGAAAGCTGGACACACAGATAGACTTACTCCTTGAGAGCATCGATGAGCTCGGCCATTTTTTTTTGCTGTCGACAATCTGAAATTGGAAAAAGAGATGCTCCGCCGGTTGTCAAGAGCAACCTGAGGGCCTCGGGGGAGAAAGGGGAAACGAATAATAATAAATTTTGTGGCTCGATGCTTATTAGTATTTTTTTCCGGGAGATACCACAGGAAATTGGACGAGGTTTTGGAGGAGGGCGATGAGGGGGCGGGGCCTAGTTTTTTGAGAAAATTCAGAAATCTTCGAGAGTTTTCGAAACTGAAGGAAAGTTGAACTTTCCTTTTCTGCCAGTTTTATTGACCCATGACTCATGGCAAATGTCAATTTTATGGTTTTGAGGGAGGTGTAATAAAATCGAGCAAACAATGGTGGCCTTTAACAGAAAATTTAAATCTATCAGTTTTAAAGGCGCATAACTCAAAAACAAGAAGAGTATCGAAAAAGTTTTCCACTACAAAAATGTAGCTCTGGAAATTTTTAACCAGAAAATTTTAATTTTAACTTTGTCAATTTTTTCAATCAGTCTCCAAGGACGAGTTATAATACCATCTTGGCCACACTAAATAACTGGAACTTCGAAATGTTGAAAACTGGTTCCCAACTATTCGATTTTCTTGAAAATTGGCACCTGTATCAAGCAACTCTAGAGCTTTATTTTTGATCTTGACAACTTTTTTTGGATGTTGCAGACAAATTAGATAGAGAAAGAGCGCGTTCAGTGAAGCTTGGGGTCGCGTCACTATTAGCACTCTAACAAATTTGAAAGTGATTTTCAAAAAAAGTAGTCAACTGCAAAAATGAAGATCTAAAGTTGCTAGAAACATTCACCAAATTTCAGCGAAATCGGGTCATGGAAAATAATTTTTCAAGTCCTCAAAATTTACCATTCTGTATGGCGCAATCCTGGGCCCTATATATGTCCATGATTTTGTAGCCAATATTGTCCTGACTATGAGCCTAAAAATGTAAGTCCCATGGCCAGACTTGGGATTTTTTTTAAATTTTTACCAAATTTTGCCTGGAGACTAATTCCATTCAAATCAGCAAGTAAAGAGCTTCAAAATGAGCCTAACCACGCTTAGATTTAACAACGACCAAACTATAAAACTTGGGTGGCCTAGAAATCCAAACTGTGAGATTCTAGGCCGTTGGATCAAAATCAAAACTAGTCAAGATTATACTTATTTTGAAGGTCATAGCTTCCTGGTTCCGAATATCTAAATTTCAAGAAGGCATTTCAGACTTCAGGGCGATTTCAACACAAAAAAGGAATACCGTAATCCTTCTGTAAAATTCAACTTCATTGGGTCTTCTACTAGCGGAACAAAGAATAGTACAAATTCGAAATGAGTGAACATACATAGATAGAAATGAAAACGGGGGAGGTCTCAATGACTTCTTCTTCTCCGTCCCCCTAAAAGAGCACAATAAAAAGAAGGGCCATGAAAAAAGGATGAATGCTCCTTCCATCCCTCCTCCAACTCCTCACTTTCCGCGGGAAATAATAGGGCCCCAAAAAAGACAGGGGAGGGGGAAGAAGATGCGGAAATCAAGTGGCCGAGGAGAAAATGAACGGGGGAGTGGGAGGTGCCGAAAAGGGCGCAATGAGCCAAGGAAGACGGAGCACTAGTAAAAAAAAGTGGCGGGAAGGAAATGAGAAGCTTCTTCTTCTTCCTCTAAGGAGACGATGAAAAATGGAAAAAATCGGAAAGAGGAAATTATATACCGGAGAGGAGGGACTGACTGGGTTTCGTTATAAATGTCGTTTTTGGGGACAGGCTCCGCCCACTTTTTTTGGCGGTAAAAAATGAGGAGGAGGAGGTGAAGAGATACGCTTTTTGACCAGGTTTGCTCGTAAAACAGTTTTCGGAAAATCGGAAAACTAATTTTTTCCGAATTTTTTTTTTTCGGTCTAAATTTTCCGATTTGAGTTTTTCCGACTTTTTTTCGGAAAAAACAGAGAAAATCGGAATATTCGTTTTCCGATTCCGACAGGGACAATGTATGAAATTTGACTCCGCCTACTTTATGGTGTGAAAAACGCTGTTGGGGGGAGGATGGCTAACGTCGGAGGGCTAGGGGGGAAATAGGCTCCGCCCACAAATCTGGGAGGAGCTTGAGAAAGATGCCTAAGTGGTTACTGGGGTCTGACCCGGAAAATGTATGGATCTAGGCTCCGCCCACTTATTGACGGCAACTATAACGGTACTAACAAGAGAGGTTTTGAGTGAGTTTTACGGGTTAAGGAATACTATACAAAATAGGCTCCGCCCAATTTCAGATGACTTGAAAAGGAGGGAGATCTTGAGATAAGGAATAGATCATCTCTACTCACAAAATTCACGATTTGGAGTTCGGAAAATGGATGCGGAGCTTGGAAAACCTTTGAATTTTTGGAAGCGGGGGAAGTGAACAGAAAATTGAAAAATGCGAAGGATTTCGGCAATGTGGGCGGAGCTTGGAAAGTGATCAATAACAGAAGAGAGAGTAGATAAGATTTCGAAAAATGGGCGTGGCTTGAAAACGAGAAAAAAATTTTGGTTAATTGTGGTCCTCCACCTCATCGGCCTGATCGGCGATCACTTGTTCCTCGGAGCGTTTGAGTACTGTAAAATATTGTTGTTTGATCTACCAATTATCATGAGGAAATTTGAACAAACAGAGAGTCAATACCTTACCATAAAACGCGATATTCATCAGCAGCAATGGGCACATTTGACTTCCCGCATTCTGATCGGCGGGTGAACGAGTGAAGACTTCAAGGGTGCCTTTGGCAAGCACCGCGACTACAATGTACTAGAAATCAGAATTTTGGATTTCTAGGTCACCAAGGTTGAAGGCCAAGAAATGGGAAATCGAATGGTTAAGGTAAGAGGTCAACAGCTAAATTTTGAGCCAAGTTATGACGGCCTGAGGTTGATGGCCTAAAAATTCTAGTTTCAAATTTTTAGCCCATCAAAAAGCCCAAGCCAAGACAAGTCCAATGGTAGTAGTTAGAGCTCAAAATCTTTCCTCTAGATCAAGTTATGAGCATTTCAATTTGATGGCCTAGAAATCCAAATTTCGGAATTCCTAGGCCACTCAACTTACCCGAATCGCACAAATCAATCGATACTTTGTCAAATTGGACATCATGTTCACCGCGGTGTGTCCCAGACAGTGACCCAAGAAGATGGCAATTGTGACGAACTGGATCGTTTGGCAGGCGTTGAAATAGACGAGAACGCCGACGACGTTGTGGACCAGTGAGGAGTATAAGTACTGAAAAACGACCGAGTTGTCGGATCCTAGGCCACTGATTATGTTTGATACTCAGTCAAGTCTGACTGAGTCTGACTGAGTATCAAACTTTTGACTGAGTCTGACTGAGTATCAAACTTTTGACTGAGTCTGACTGAGTATCAAACGTTATGGCTTAGTAGACCCACCACAATAATCCATCCTGGAACCAAAGTGTCCCGTCGGAAGCGATCGATTTGGTACATGTCGGTGGTGGTGTCCATCGTCCTAAAATTTCAAAACAATATCGCTGCCTGACTGAGTATCAAACGTATGGGGGTCTGAATAATCCTCAGCCGTGGCCTAGGATCCGACAACTCGGCCACTCCGAGGTGTCTGATATCAGGTAAGTACTGACATTTGCTCAGGTTAACCCATTTCTTTGCCAGGCGCATTGCTCATACTCTGAGCAATGTCCCGGCTGAGTATCAAACGTAAGCAACCAATTGGCAAAAACAAGAAGAACTCTCTTATGAGTCATGCAGTTTCTCATAGTCCGCATGAAAAATGGGCACTTTTGCCGCTGTCATTTTTGTGGTCTGTCATTTCGAGCACCTTCAACTTCCGACGAGAAACGAAAGACGACATGGAAGACAAATGGAGATCCGGATTTCGAAAAAAAGAAGAGAGGGAAAAAAGAGGATGCGGATTTCAAAAGACAACCTAGAATGAATGAATGTCTTTCTTTTTTTGGTCTGTTTTTGGGGGGGAATGAGATGTCATGGAAATGAGAGACCCCGAAAAATACATATAAATAAGGGGGAAGACATTGTCTCTCTTTGGATGAAGATTGATGGAGGGGGGATGTTTTCTTTGGGATTCTGGAGATTCTGGAGATTCTGGAGACCCCGAGATTCTTGTTCAGATTCTGGGACACCCAGGAAATTCTTTGGTAATGTCGTGGTATATAAGGATCCCAAGACACTAAGATTATAGTTTCTTGAAAATATGATATTTGAAATAAAAAGATGATGAGCTTCAATTTGAGTAGAGAAACGAGACAATCTGCATTTTTAAAAGGCTATATCTCGAGAACCAGTGATTTTTTCAAAAAGTAATCAACTAGAAAAATGTGTAGAATGGAATTTTAGATATTTATGTAGTTGACAACTTTTAGATAGCTTGCTTTGCTCTAGAGTTATAACGTTTGGAAGACAAGATTTCTAGGCCAGTCGAGGCGAAATTTTCATACTTTGTCGATTCTAGACGTGTTTAGGCTCATTTTGAAGCTCATCACTTGCTGATTCAAATAGAGTATTTCATAAGGCCAAGTGACTTGAAAATCTCAAAATTTGCCCAGAAAAGAAGCGGATTTTAAAAAGGATCATAAGCAAGAGAGAATTTCAAGATGACAGAGTTTACCCACTGCTCCAAATGAAAACTTCCTGGCAACCTCAATTTTCTATATAGCTTCATTTACTGATGTAGATTTTAGAACTCAATTACAATTCTGTCGATTTTCAAGCTGATAATAAGATCTTTACAAATTTCTGCTCAAAAAATTGGTAGAAGACATTTTAACGACGGCCATGGATGACGAAAAACGGTAAAATTCAAATTTTCATAGAATCAAAAAATTGTTGAAGATAATGCGTTTGGTGGCCGGTCTCCCCTAGCAACCCGTGTGCTCATTGAAATTTTTCGGACTCACAACAAGATGTGTGAATGAAAAGGGGGCCTCGGGAAATGTGAAAATTGAGTAGATAATGATGGGGTAGAAAGAATGAAAATGGAAGGAAGAATATGGCCGTGGGATTGAAGTATTGAATCCTGCTGACTATCAAACGTTGGCAGCCAAATGATACTGACTATCAAACGTTGGCAGCCAAATAGCAATGATTGTCCAACGTTAGCAGTCAAATGATTCTGACTGTCAAACGTAGGCAGCCAAATGATACTGACTATCAAACGTAGGAAGCCAAAAAAATTTTATACTGACTATCAAACGTAGGCAGCCAAATGTTACTTACTATCAAACGTAAGCAGCCAAATAACTTCTTTACATGAATTCACGGTGTTCAACAGAATCAGAAGACCTCCAAAGTGCAGGATTTCAAAATCTGGGTTCCCTCTAGCCAATTAGTCACTTTTCTCGTGATTCAAAATATCTTCTCAATCCTCCAGAGGGAATATTCAGAGCCTAATGAGCAAAGTACGCACCTTTAAACTCGTCTATTTGCAGATGACCTGGTGCAGAGATTTCAGACACCAGAGACGCAGAAACGAGACTGTCTGCGTTTTCAAAAGGCTATATCTCAAGAACCAGTGATTCTATCAAAAAGTTGCCAACTAGAAAAATATGTAAAATTGAATTTTACATATTTTTATAGTTCAACTTTTGAGTAGCTAGCTTGGCTCTAGAGTTATAACGTTTGGAAGACAAGCAATGCTAAAACAGAGATTGAGAGGCGGAGTAAAGAGGTATCCGGACCTGCCCGTTATTGCAGAGCTCAGGTTTCGAATTCTAGATTTTGAAGGTCAAAGAGAGCGCAGAATTTCTAGATAGTTACAAGTTTATTATCAATTCAAAAAAAGCAAATTGAAAAAACAAATTCTTGAGCTTCCAGGTCGCTCGGAGAATTCTGCTGCAGTGGCTTCGAAGTGCCCTTCTGAAAATTTGATTTGTTTTATAACTTAGCTATTGACATTTGCCTTACCTTGGCGGAGTCCATCTTTCGGAAAATACAATCGTATAAGTATTCTGCTCCGTTTGCCGCAGTGGTGTCAGTGAGGCACACAGAAATTGGTAAACCGTCAAGGTACGAGACCACGCGGCTGCGAGCCCCTGATTCACGAAATTTCCCATCGGACAGTCCTGAAAGATGGAAAAAACTATAAAGTAAGAACTAGGAGGTTCCTCCTCTATTACGCCCACCCCATTGATCAGACGTAGCTCGATTCTGGTGACAGTTATGAAAAAGTGGTCAACAAACAAAATGTTGCTCATTTTGTTCTTAACATTTTGTTAGTTGACAACTTTTTCATATCTTTTACTAGAACCCAGATAAATGTGGCTGAAATATCATGGCTAAGTACCTTTCACTGCATATATCGTGCCTTCCTTCCTTCCTTCGACGGCTCAACCATTAGCTCAAACTGAAAATTGGAAAATCGAAAATCTCGAATCGACAGAAATAGATTACTCACTTGGCTGGTCGCTTCAGCCATCTCTCTATTTCTGGAGCGCACTGCAAAATTTTGGTGCCCCTTCTCGCCTTTCCTCTCCTCGTCGAAGTTGGGATACGTCTGTAAAACACTAAGCACTACTTTGACCAAATTTATCTGGGTTCTTGTTACAGATATCAAAAAGTTGTCAACTAATAGATTGTTCATGACAAAATGAGGAACATTTTGTTAGTTGACCACTTTTTGATATCTATCACAGGAACCAAGATAACTTGGGTCAAAGTGACGTCATGCTTATCACATGATCAATGGAAGTGGGTAGAGGCTGTGGTCAGTTTTAACCGGCCAAAAGTCCTGCTCATCTTAAAAGCTGGTAAGCTCCGCCCATTTTGAAAGTTATGTTAAAGCTTTCAGAGTGATCTAACTCAGCCAGTTTCAGTTCAAGTTTCAAGATTTTCTACTTTTTTTTTGAAAATTTCACATTTTGAAAATTGTTCTCCGGAATATCCAACAACAACTCACCTTTATCGAAAAATCCAAAACGAATCCAATAAAATTTCCGAAAAATCAATTAGAAATAAGAGGCTCCTACACAATTGGTGCCAAAAAAGACTACAAACTACAAAATATGAAAGTGCTACATTGAAATAACTATGAGGGAATAGGAAGACTGGAGAGGGGTTATATAGTAGTCGAAAATAGGCTCCACCCACTTTGGCCTCGGAACAATGGGTGGGTGAGTCAGATTTCTAGGGAAGTGGTGCTTGTTTGTTTTGGCGATGAGAATGATGGAGGGTGTTCTAGGGGTTCTAGGGAAAGTGAGTCATTCCTGGAGGTTTCTGGAAGAATCTGTAGGATTCTGAAAGATTCTGAAGGTTTCTGGAGGCTTCTGGAGGTTTCTGAAGGATTCCGAAGGATCATAAAGGATTCTAAAGGATTCTGGAGGCTTCTAAAGATTTGTGAAGGATTCTAGAAGATTTCGAAGGAATCTGCAGGATTATGGTGAGCCCTGAAGGTTTCAGAAGGGTTTCGAAGGATTCTGGATAGTTCTGGAGAATTCTGGAGGAAGATTCTGAAGTAAGGATTCTGGAATGATTCTGAAAACAAAAAAGAGCACAGAGTTTCTAGATAGTTACAAATTTATTAACACATCTTTTCAGAAAAACAACAACAAATTAATTTCCCTTTCTGTTTGGCTGCGTGCACAACTCCGCCTTCATTAGGTCCCATCTGAAACACATTGAATCAACAGTTTTCGATATGAAAATTCAAAGAACTCACATATGTCGAAGAGCTCCTGGTGACACGAGGAGCACACCGTTTTCCGCTCGAAGTTGTGCACTGGTACTGGCGCCTCTCCCAGACTTTTCTCGCTGAAAATTGAAGGATAAAACAAGTTTCAAATTGCTCAGGCCATCTGAGCAACCCTTTAGAAGTTTCCTCCAGCCTCCAGAAACTTCTAACTCAGGTCACCTGAGCAATCCGAGTCTGAGGCATTTCATTTTCACAATAGAACTAACTAATAGAGACGTCCGGAAAGCGTCCCTTTGACCCCATTTATCTGGGTTCTAGTAAGAGATATGAAAAAGTTGTCAACTAAGAAAATGTTAAGAATAACATGAGCAATATTTTGTTAGTTGACCACTTTTTGATATCTGTTACAGGAGCCGAGATAAAATTGGTTAAAGTTACGATAGTCCATACTGAGAAGTTTCGCACTATACAGTATAGTCTACACTCTAGGTATGTCCCATTAAAAGCCAAAAAACTGCCTACCCATCCGCACCGTCTGCAGTAATGACTGGACCCTCTCTGAAAACTTCCATCCTATCCACAAAGTCGTGCTGCACATCCAGAGAAAGTCCGAGAGGTGTCTGCCCTTCTGAGGTTCCGCCCTAAAAGTTAAACAGACTACATTTCCCTTCATTTTAAGAACACTCACTTACATCCAAAAAAATGCCAAAAATCCAAAACCAATCCAATCAAATTTCAGAAAAATAAAGTAAAAAAAAAGAGGCTCCTACACAATTGGTGCCAAAAAACAACATTCGGGGGAAAATATAGACTACAAACTACAAAATAATATACTGCTACATCGGAATAACTATGAGGAAATAGGAATACTGGAGAGTGGTTATATAGTGGTCGGAAATAGGCTCCGCCCACTTTGGTCTTGGAACAATGGGTGGTGAGTCAGTTGTTGGGGGAAGTGGTGCTTGTTTGTTTTGGCGATGAGAATTATGTCGATTGACCAGGGTTCTAGGGGAAGTGAGTCATTCCTGGAAGTTTCTGGAAGATTCTGAAGGATTCTGAAGAGTTCTGAAAGTTTCTGGAGGATTCTGAAGGATTCTGGAAGATTCGAAAATATTGTGAAGGATTCTAGAAGACTTTAGAGGAATCTGTAGGATTATGGTAAATCCTGAAGGATTCTGAAGGTGTCAGACAACGAGTGAGGGTGACTCAATGTTCAGGAGGATTCTGAAGACGTCTGAAAGGTTGCGGAGGAATCTGAAAATGTCGGAAGACATATCAAGGCTTTTGGCGGATTTTTGAAACGTCTGGAAACATCTAAAGAGTTAAGGCGAATTCTGGAGACGTCTGAAGACATCCTAAGACTTCTGGAAGGTTCTGAAGAAGCCTGATGGGCTCTGGAGGATTCTGGAAACGTCTCAAGACCTCTGAAGGCTTCTAAAAGGTTCTGAAAACGTCGGAAAAAATCTTAAGCGTTCTGGAAGATTCTGAAGACTTCAGAAGGGTTCTGGAAGAATCTGAAAGCGTTGGAAAGTATCTTAAGCCTTCTGGAAGATTCTGGACAATCTTGAAGTGCTCCCAAGGATTATGAAGCGTTCCAAAAAGTCTGGCGGGATTGTCGAAGATTCTGAATGAAAACTGGAAATTTTGAAGCGCCGCCAAAAATTCTGAAGTGTTCTGAGGGATTCTGAAGGCAATTTTTGAATGTCTGCTTTATTTCAAAAAAATGGGAAAAAATTATCGGAGAAAATTTGGTCAAAGAAGAGCACTGGGAATGTGAGAACTGGAAGAGAAAATTTTCGAAAAAAAAAACATTTTTTAAAAATGCAAGTGCGCTCCAATGCAATGGATAACTGAACGGATCCAATGTGAGAAATGAATTATACAAGAGGCAAAGTGAGATTACAAAAAATTAAAAAAATCGGAGAAGTGAAAAGAGGTGTCATGATGCATTCGCGCTCTATGGCAAAAGACGAAAATTAAAATCATAGAGTTACAGTGGAGCGCAATTGCATTCAGCCTTGCAATCATGCCAATGGTGAGCTACATATTATCGCGTTTCAAGTATCTCGCGAAAAATTTCTCGGGACAATCCAACGGATATGGGAGGGTCTCATTGTACATGAGAATCTCCATTTCTTGACGGAAAACTTGGTAGACATGTTGTTGGGCTTGATTCCGGAAGAGGGGCCCCTGGATTTTGTCGTCGAAGGCGAAGAAAATGAAGCAGAAGATGACAACGATCAGCGGATAGTAAACCATCTTGATTGTGAACTGAAAATGTCGAGGATTGCTCAGCTTCAGATCAGCTTCAGATGAGCAATCAATGACGACTCACCGCTGTAAACCTCATCATCCACGGCTTCGGCGGTCTCAACACCATCTGCTCGCAGTATTCCTTTCGGTGATACATGGTGTTCATCAGAAGAAGAAGACGAAGAAATCTGGGGATAGACGAGAAGAATGTCTTGGCGATGATGATGTCGAGAAGTTTCATGGACTGAAAAGAAGCATTATTGCTCAGCTTAAGATATCTGACTTTGAGCACGCGTATCTCAATTGAGAGCAAAGCTATCAAAAAAATTTCAACTATAAAAATGTGTAAAATTTTATGACAAACAACATTGTAGTTGGACATTTTTTTATAGCTGTAACCATTCAGGAGATATATCAGTTTTAAGTTAAAACTCTCCACTCTCCCTCCGCACTTAACTTTAAGCTCGCGTATCTTAAGAATGAGCAAAGCTATCAAAACATTTTTAACTACAAAAATGTGTAATATTTTACAACAAACAGTTTTGCAGTTGAGTATATTTTTATAACTCTAACGGTTCTGGAGATATAGCAGTTTTAAGTAGATCCTCGCGCACTAAAGTTTGAACTTGTGTATCTCGAGATCAAAACGCGCTATCAAAAAACTTTTAACTACAAAAATGTGTAAAATTTAACGATGAGCAATAATCATAATTTTTGAAATCTCAGGGACCAACAGAACTCACAATCCACAGGACGAACCACCAAACCGTCCTCGCCGTCTTCTTCCACTCAGGCTCCAAATACAGTCGAATCTCGCGAAGCATGACGTCATTGGGGATTGGCTTAGCATAGACATCCACCGGTCCCGGCGGTTTTCTCATGTAGTACCTTGGAAATCCATCCTTCGCAATCTCCAAGTCCCACTCGTCGGGCTCCAGAAGCTGCGGAATCGCATCTGGATCGTTCGGATTCGGGTCTCTTTTCGTTCCGAACATTAGTTCCGATTCGTGATCCGACTCTTCGATGGGCTCGCCGTCGGAGTCCAGCCGCTGCTCCCAAACGTAGACCATCATCTTTAGCGCTGAAATTCGAAATTCTCCGAAAAAATCGATAAAAAAATTGCGGGGGGAAAGATAGGATAGCAACAACTTATGATTGTTTCTTCTGGCTTCTTGCAAACTAAAAAAACATTTATTGATGAAGGCCGTACGGTCAAGGAAGCTTTTACTTTGTATGATGAGAAAAAATAGTATAGAACTTGTGAGAGACGCAGAGTAAACGAGAGAAAGGAGAGAAAAGAAGAGGGAAGAGGGAAGAGACAGCGCTATATCTCAAGAGCCAGTAGAGATATTAAAAAGTTGTCAACTACAAACTTATGTAAAATTATAAATTACACATTTTTGTAATTAACAATTTTTTGACTAAGTCACTGGTTTTTGAGGTATAGCGTTGGGAAGGTGAGCCATGTGCTGGCGCCCAAAAGACGGATCTGTCTCAGGCCTATATCTCAGGAGCCAGTAGAGATATCAAAAAGTTGTCAACTACAAACTTTTGTAAAATCAAATTTTACACAGTTTTGTAGTTGACAATTTTTTGATAGCGTGCTCGGTTCTTGAGTTAAGGCAGTCCCAAGAAAAAAAATTAACTTTCAAAAACCCTGAGAAGCAAAAGAGCCCTTACAACTATTTGTCTTTGAAACATAGCCAACTTTGAATTTCTGCCTAAAACCTCTTGAAAGTGCAATTAATTGCGACCTTTTTAGTACACAATGAGAGGTCGTAACTATTTTCAAATGTCACCGTATGGTGATTGGTGATTGCGTAGGCAACAAAAGTTGCTCGGCCGCAATTCATTGGCGTTCTTTTAAGTGGTTTAACTCAAGAACTAAGAAAGCTATCAAAAAGTTATCAACTCCAAAACTGTGTGAAATTGAATTTTACATATTTTATTAGTTGATTACTTTTTAATAGCTACGATGGTTCTCGAGATATAGCGCTTTGAAGCTCAGAGCGAGAAAGACGCAGACAGTTTCCTTTCTCTGCGTCTCTTCATTCCATATAGTCTCTCCAGGACTGTTCAGCTCCCAGGAACGAAAAGCTCTTCGAGAGCGACTAAAATCGGAGTACCAATAAAATTTTTCTAGCCGAGACGGCACATTAAACTTGAGCAATCTCATTTCGCTAAGTGAGCGCACCACACAAAAATGAATGATCTCTTTTTTGTTCCGCGACTCATCCCTCAAAAAGGGGCTCCAAAAAGAGAGACCCTAATAAATGAAGAAATGAATGAGGTGCATGTAGTACGACGACAAAAAAAATCGACGAAATTCGCAGATGTTCTCGAGTCGGAAGAAGAAAAAGCGAGAAAAAATGGGGTGCCATGACTGAGGCAACGATGATGAACAGCTGCAGGGCAGCGGGGCATCCGAAAATGGGGCGTGTTGGGTTGGAAAAAAAGGAGATGAGAGGAAATGGAGATGTATGCAGAGATTTGTACTACTCTGAATACTTTCTCGGTTTCTAAAAGGCGCTCTTTTTCGAAGCGTTCTAACTCCAGCACCAAACATTCTATCAAAAAGTTGACTTACACACTTTTGAACTTGACAGTTTTTAAATCGTTTTATTGGTCCCTTTAAGCGCTTTGAAATTTAAAACAAACCCGCAAAACAGAGAGACGCAGACACTCTCGTTTCTCTGCGTCTCTCGTTTCCCCTCTTCTCTTTCTCGCCTTCCTCCTAGCTCAACTTCCAAACGACATAACTCAAGAACTAGCAAAGGTATCAAAAAGTTGCCAATTACAAAAATGTGTAATTTTTGATTTTACATATGTTTGTAGTTGACCACTTTTTGGTAGCTCTATTGGTTCTTGAGATACATGACTTTGAAGCTGTCACGGCTGAGAAGCGGCACAGACACTCTCGTTTCTCTGCGTCTCTCGTTTGATCTCGCGCTATCTCAGTAGGCGTAACACTTCAAGATTTTTTTGAGTTTTGAAATTTGAACAGATTCTGAGATTCTAAACGATTCCAAAAGATTCTACCAGGCAGTCTAGAGGATTCTAAAGACTTAAGAAAGATTCAGGATAATTTTTACGAACCTTAGAGGATTCTGACAAATTCTGAAAGGTTCGGAAGCTTCAACATTCTAAAAGTCGACGCTCCACAGTGTTTTTTCTGCATTTTTGCGTCGCGGTGTTCGCACACAAATTTGCCTTTTGAATTTTCTCGGTTTGGGTGCAAACACCGCAACGCGAAAATGCAGTAAAAACCAAAAGTTTGAAAAAAAACTATAGATGACGGATATTCTGGTGAATGATGCAAAAATAAAGAAGAAAATCTCTATTGCTCAAATCGTAGCCTGTTTACTTACGACAGAAAGAAAAATTTGTATTTTTCATATTAGTCAAAAAGGGACGAGAGGGGTAGGAAAACAATGATTTTTTGTTGACAAATGGGAAATTTCTAGAAATCAAGAGACTTTTGGAAAAGAAGAGCGCCAAATTCGAAATGGATAGAATAACTTGTCGAATCTGATGAAATTGCTCAGCTTATAAGCCGGACAAATCTGAAACTGTCTATTATGAATTTACAGTCTGTTGGTACACTTTTAAAGGCGCATTCTTTTAATTGCGCACCTTTTTAAGACTGAAAAAATATCAAATCGCGGCGAGATATATTTTTATATAACGCGATGCGCCTTCAAAACTGTGCCAACAGAACGCAATTTTATAATATCAGGTTGTGATCTCCACAAAAAGTAGATCAAAAATTTGATATAATACAAAAGAGCGAGGGGTCGTAAAAACTCGCCATCCCATTGTAATACCACAAGAATAAACACATAGACAGAGAGAGAGAGAGAGAGTGGGAGAGAGATCTCTATTATAGATTCAATTATCGATGAGTCACGAGAAAAGTGTATTTTATGAGCCCCTCATAAATCAGACACAGAGCATATTTCGGTATGTCTAAACGAAAACTAGCAGACCTTGAGAAAAATTTGTGAAATCGGAGAATCAAGATTGTTTGTATTTTAGGGGTACAAACCACACCAGGACTTCTAAATCTCAAAGTTAGGGAATCTTTTTTTTTTTTGGATTCTAAAAACTGAAGAACTCCTACGAGTTTTCGATTCTGGGACAGTTTTGGGAGACTTGTGAAAACTTCAAAAAATTCCCATTTTTGAACATAACTCCTTCAATTGTTCTCTTATCTGCAATTGACTTAGAAATTCAAATTTGTCGCGTCTCACGCTTCAAAACGCGTATAAACATGACCAACTTTAAGCGCTTATGGTTTTTGAGGTTTTCGTGCCGGGACCCAAAATTTTCGAAAAAACAAAAATTTTCCAAAACTAGTCATGATTATACTCATTTTGAAGCTGCTTGTTAGCTCATTACAAATTGATTAACAAAACGTGATTTGGGTAAAAACTAACCAAGTTATGATCAAAGCAAACTTCAAATTTCAGAATTTCAGCATCTCAGATCCATTTAAATCCCTGAATCACAGATTTTAAAAAACACGGAATCTCAAAATCTCAGAATCCTTCATAATCCTTCAGAATCTCAAAATCCTCTAGAATCTCAAAATCTCAGAATCCGAGAATTTGAAATTTGAAGACTGGCAAAAACTTCCAGACGAATACTGTCCTTAAATATCAACCCCTTTCTTCACTTCTTCCTGCCCTTTTCGTTCATTTTTTTCCATCGTCCTTATTCTCCCCTTTCATAAAAGTACACACGTCTTCCAAATCCGAATCCGAATCCAGAATCTACACCAACTACAACTACAAAACTTGTACCTCATGCTCTTTCTCTCTTCATCATAATCATAAAACCTGTCTGCGTCTCTTCTCTACCCATAGTCTATCTCTTCTGATTCTATCTTTTCATTTTTGTACCTTTTCTAATCCCTCTTGGTCCCAAGTGAAATTTCGTCAGTAAACTCCATATCTAAACCCCGCCCACTTTTTTTGCGCTCAACATGAACTAATAGTGTATTTTTCACCAGATCATGGTGGAGGCCACCACCACTCGCGAGGAGCTCTTCAAGGAGATTCTGATCAACAACATTGTCATGGTAAGTCACAATTTTTTGATCTACCTGCGTTGGAAAAGCGCAGGTAGATCGACTGCGCAATTGAGCTGAGTTAAGCTTAAGCCTTAGGCTTAGAGGTATCTTTGTCTCAGGGGCAGGTAGATCGACTGCGCTATTGGGCTGAGGCGATCGTGGTAAAATCACGAGTTTCTTAGCCTTAGGCTCAGAGAGATATTGGGCTTGGGCTTAGGCTTAGAGAGATCTTAGTTATGAGCAAGAGACTCACAAGAAGTTGTTCCAGTTCTTCTACATCCTCATGTGGGGCACTGTCAACTACACTCTGGAGCAACTCCATGCTCCAAAAGTCTACAACATGATCAACATTGCTCTGTTTTTTGGCTGCATGAAGAGTGATCCACGAGTCACGTGGATCCCAAACTCTTACAAGCGATTTGCCATCCGGGCGTATTTGGTACGTTTTTTTCAAGTTTTATCGACAATTTTTCTCTTTAGTTCATGCTCTTCCTCGTCACCCTCCTCAACTACTACAGTTTGTTTTACAAAACCTCGGCAACCTCAGACGTTGATGATTCCTATGGCGCGATTTTCGCAGCCCTTCCAGTTAGATACAGTAAGTTACTGTAGATTTTGGAAAATCGCACGGACATACACAGTGTGTGATTTTCGACAACGTTCGAAAAATTTTTTGAAAAATTTCCTAGAAAAAATTCGAAGTTTTTCAAAAACATTTTCGAAAAATTTCCCCAAAAAAATGAAACTTTTTCGAACGTCGTCGAAAATCACACACTAGACATAAATTTGATATTGCTACGGCGTCCAATCATTAGGCCACGCCCATTTTTTTTCCGAAATTTCTCGAAAAAAAAATCGCTGATTGGTTGCAATGGGCGTGGCCTAATAACTTGGCACCGTGAATTAAATTCAAATAAGGATTTTTTTTCAATTTTTTTTCCAGTTGTCAACCGCATGGCTCGCAGAATCCCAAAAAACTGAATCCAGTGTGCCATACTCCGAGTCGAAATTTTTGACATTCCAGTTTTTATTTTTTATTTATTTCACACAATTTTTCGAAAATTTATTATCATACTCTCATTGACTCAATAAAAAATGTCATTTGTAAATCCTAGGCCGCGAGGTGCCCTAGAAAACTTCATTGACGAGTAGAGCCAAAAAAAACTCGTATATCAAACCATTCAAGAGATCATTTTACTGACTCAATTAACCCGAGTCGCATATCCACTCGGTTGCACTTTCATCTTCAAAATATACTTTTCGCCAGTAATCCAAATCCCGACCGCCCGTCTCCTCACACCAGATGTTGAGCTCCGAAGTGACGCTGAGAGGCAGTACCACACATGTCGGCAAGAAAGTTGTCCCTCTGAAAATGACTGAGATTGACATACTAATAGTCGAGGTTCAATAGGCTCCGCCACCTTTTGAACGGGGGGTGCTGGCCAATGGCCAACTTTGAGCAGTTGAAAAATTATGTTCCAATCATTCGATTTTTATAAAATTTGGTGAATGTATGAAACAACTCTAGATCTTCATTTTTGTAGTTTACAACTTTTCACGAAATTTGCAATCAAGTCAGTTATGTCGCGTTTTAGATCATTGGTCCAAAAAAGTTGGAAGTTTATATCAAGTTTTGATGTCACGTGACTATAACTCACTTTTTCATATTTTGTTCTGAAAAACAATGTAGTTTCCATCGATATCGATAATAGTCGAGTTACGACAGACTCCGCCTTTGTTTTCGAAAATCTTCAAGAAGTCCGATTGCTCGAATGACCCAATAATTCTATTCTATTCTGTTCTCGGGTTTTCGTTCTCGGGTATTCATTGAAGCGAGTCGGACATGCTCCGCCATTCCACCTGCGTCTTCAAATCATGACAACTCCGGACGGGGGAACGCTACAGTTTGGATTCCGAGATTCTGAGATTCTGAAATTCTGAGATTCTGAGATTCTTAGACTATCTGCGAACAAAACACGTTCTGGAAAGACAGAAAAACAACACTTATCGGCTTCATAAATTGTAGTAAGATACTCAAAATTTGAAGCGTTCACAATTCTTCAAAAACGAAAAACCATCGATTTCCAAACTTCAAATGTCAATTCAAATTTATATAATCGAAAAAAAAGCGTCCAAAAAATAGTATACAAGCTGCAAAGCCTTAAAGCGAAAAAAAATCCCGGCGAAAAAAAAGCAAGTTGAAGATCTTATTATAATGGCTCAATTTATCCGAGTCGCATGTCCAATCGGTTGCACTTTCATCTTCAAAATATACTTTTCGCGACAGTAATCCAAATCCTGACCACCCGTCTCCTCACACCAGATGTTGAGCTCCGAAGTGACGCTGAGAGGCAGTACCACACATGTCGGCAAGAAAGTTGTCTCTCTGAAAATGACTGGGTTTGACTCCCTAATAGTCGAGGTTCAATAGGCTCCGCCCCCTTTTTAACATTTTCGACGACAAAAGGGGAGAAGTCTTGAGATAATATTTCAAACCCTCACCTAGTCTCCTCAATCTCCCCACGAACCGCGTTGGGAAGTGCTCGAAACAGATTCATGACCCTCTCCGCGTTGTTTGCACTGAAAAAGTTTTTAGCGTATTATCCTATTATCCATGTTTGGGACTCTCGGGGGAGCCGAGAACCGTAGTGTCGTTGGAAAAAGTTTACTGGAATTTGAGCTAGCCAGGAACGATTCTCGGAGAACTATCTCACGGAGGCTTGGCGCTAGAGAAATGCAATCGCGCTCCAGCGGGGAAAATTTTTCAGGACGGCGAACATTTTGAAATTTTTTTATTTTTTTTGGACAGCTTTTTCAGTTTTTCCGACAATTCGTGATAATAAGAGGTGAACGATCCTTCGAAAAAAAAATGAAAAAATTGAAATTTTGAATGCGGAGGCGCCTCCCAGTAGAGCGAGCTTGCATTTCTCTAGCCTCTTGTCCTGAAATTGGCACAGTTATAAAGCAAAAGTTGGGCTTTTTTTTCTTTTTTTTGATAGTTCAACGCTATAAAAAAAATTAGAAACATTTTATTTAAATGAGGATTCCTGGCAAAAAATTGTATTTCTTCAAAATACAGGGTGGCTGATAAGTATACAACGTTTTGTTTTCGCTGGCATTCTCGAAAAAGCAGATTTTTCTTCTCAGAGACTTTATTAAAAGTAGAAATAAGGTCATAAGATAACATTTACAACAGATGTTCGAAATTGGATCCTCGAGCTTTGACGCAGGCCTTGAGACGCATGATCACAGAATCAGTGGTGCGGCGGAGGTAGTCGTCGTCGATATCGTCCCAGGCTTTGAGCAAGGCGGTCTTGAGAGCTTCGATACTTCCGTAGGACTTTCCTGAGATCTTACTCTCCAAAAGTCCCCACACACTGAAGTCCATCGGATTGAGATCTGGCGACGAAGCTGGCCACATGTCCTTGCCCCAGTAACCAGGAAAATGAGCGTCCAGAACCAGTTTGGTCGATCTAGAGCCGTGGGACGGAGCCCAATCTTGTTGAAGGATGTACGGACGACCAGCAAAGTGCTGAGTCACCCAAGGCATCAAAGCATCCTTCAACACAACTTTTTGGTACACTTCCGAGTTGATTTTCACATTTCTATCAATGAAAACCAACGGGGTTTTACCAGTTGACGTCACTCCAGCCCAAACCATAATGCTTTTCGGAAAAAGGCGGTTCTGGGCCAGACGGCGTTTTGGGGATTTACTGTCACCCGGTGACAACAATTGTCTCTGGTTTTGACGGTTGGGAAGAGGTTCAATGGTGAAAATCTTCTCGTCAGTCCAGATCACATCAGCAACGCGGCGCACCTTGAGATCGTTCAGGAGTTTCTTCGCTTTTTGGAATCTGGAGACCTTGGATGAATCCGACAAGAATTGTCCTCGACTGAGCTTATAACTCTTCATATTCAGTTCATTTTTGACGATATTCTGAACAGAAAATCGACTGATTTGAAGCTCGGAAGCAATCTTGTTCATGCTGGTGGCATCATTACGAGTGATTCTCTTTTTGATGATTCCTCGAACCCTGCGGGTGTTCACAGTGCGTGGGCGTCCAGATTTTGGCACTTCGTGAAGATTGTTTCGCTTTTTAAGAACAGCTGACAGTGTTCTGACGGTTGCAGATGGTATTTTGAGCCGTCTTGCAATGTCGACACAACGCATCCCTTTGCGGAGGAAGGCTTCAATAGTTGAACGAAGAGGAGAAGCTCTCATTTTGGAAAGAATGAATGAAATGACTTTTGTGGCAGTTTATATAGGTCCCGGACTTTCAAAAAAATTCGAAAAAATTCGAAAATACTTCTTGGCACGGTGCCAAGAAGCTCAGAAAAAAACGTTGTATACTTATCAGCCACCCTGTATGTAATCAGGTGTGATGATTCTGAATATCATAATGAAAACGCTCGAAAACTGCTCCAAACACCCGAAAAACCGCCTCAAAAAGGCCATTTTTGAAGAAAGTTGGCCCACATGGCCACAGCAGTTTTTGTCCATTTTTCACAGTTTTTTCGAAAATTTTTGAACTCAAACATGAAAAAAACAACGAAAATGGATAGACAAATAACAAATCGTCAATTTTAGTAAAAAATTTTCGAAACAACGACGAAAAATAGACAAAAACTGTTGTGGCCAACGGAGGCAACTTTCTTCAAAAATGGACTCTTTGACTTTTTTGCCCGGAATCCTCTTTTAAAAAAAATGTCGACAGAGTTTTCTCGAGAAAAATTTCGAAAAAAAATGTCGACATAATTATCTCAAAAAAAAGTCGAAAAATTTTCTCGAAAAAAATTTTTCGAAACAATCTTTCGAACAATTTTTTTCGCGTATTTTTCCGACGAACGAGTTCCTCGAAGCTTCTCGAACAATTTTTGCTTCGAAAAGTTCCGATACTTTTGCCCGTACCTCGGTTCCTCCACAAGCCCACGAAGTTCAAGATTTGAATTCCAAAAAAACTCAGAATATCCATGTGCTTCCTGATGTTCAACGCCAATCGAGAAGAGCACTCCGATTCGGGTCGGAAACTTGCTCCAACGCTCGGCCACGCCTTTATAATCGAACATTGAAAATTGAGGTCGATGGCAGTGCAAGCGCCGATTCGAGACGCTTGACAGTAATTTCCATTGACTTTCGCCTTGGATGGCTAGAGGTCGCGGCGTCGAGTTCGCGTGAATCGACCGTCATCTTGTTCCTGTGGCGCTGGATTCAATTTGTGCCCGTACCGATCCACGTCATGATGAACACCCTCTTCCGAATCTTTGACATCATCTCGGTCGATGTATCTCTTGACGATGCTAATCTCGTAGGAGGTACCGTCCAGTTGAAAACTGGTAGCGCCGAGTTGCAGATTTTGGATTTTTATCGGAAGGAGATTGTCGAGAGTTTGGAGTGATTTGATGTGGCGGGAGATTTGCATTCTGAAAAATGGAGTTCCTGAGATTCTAGAAGATTCTGAAAGATTCTGAAGGATTCTGGAGGATTCTGAAGAATTCTGTGATTCGCATGTTCTCAGAATCTCGGAATTTCGGAATTTCAGAATTCCAGAATTTCAGAATTTCAGAATTTCAGGTTTTCAGAATCTCGGAATTTCGGAATCTCGAATCCTTCAGAATCTCACATTTTCAGAATTTCAGAATCTTGGAACCAAAGAAGTTCAAAATTTCAGAAGTTCAGAATTTCAGATTTTCAGAAATTCAGAAATTCAAAATTTTCGAATTTCGGAATTTTCAGAATTTCAGAATCTTAGAATCAATGATATTCGACCAACCTTTTTGAAACACTTAGATTCTTCATTATCATTTTCCAACTCTCGTGGGAGAGTTCTACCGGAGGATCGCTCATTTTCGATAGAATCTCTGAAATTTTGAAATTTTCGGAGAACTTTTTTTCGAAAAATGTAGTTTATTATGCATTCAATAATAGGCCCGCTTTTTTTTCTTAAGACATGGTTAGATATGGTTTCAGTGAAAAAAACACAAAAATTTTCTTCGATTTTTTCACCCTCGTCTTACGAAGAAGACGTTACCATTTAAATGTTTCAATTTTACACACTTTTTTTTTCGAAAAATTCGAAAAATTTATTCAGAAAAATTGAAAAGTTGAGCAAATTGTGTACAGTAACCCGCGAGAGCACAATAACTGTAAAAAACAAATTCTTCGAAAAAAAATCAATAATCGAAAAAAAATCAACCCGATAATAAGAGAAATGATTAGAGTTTAGTAGGGGTCAAAATGGCAACATGAAAGCGAAAAAAAAAGAGAAATGAAAAAAAAAAGGTATCTACAAAGGATTACTGTAGACTACTGTAAATATTTCTAAAAATGACTTTTCAGCTGTTGGGACACATAGTCGGGCAGGGTGTCCGGCTCGGCGAGGATGCTAGAGTTGGTGGCGAGGGAGACCTGCAAAATAATCGATTTGGAAAAATTTTTGGAAAATTTGAGCTGAATTTTCATGTTTCGCTCACCGAGAGCTTTCGAATGAGTATAATCAGTGTGACTTTCGAGAAAATTTCAAAAAAAATTTCGAGAATTTTTTTCGAACAATTTTTCGAAAAATTTTCAAGAAAAAAACAAATGCGCCTTTAAATTTACAGTGCTTCCACGCAGACTATGACACTACGAAATAACGCAAAAGTTTTCGGAAAAGAAAAGTTTTCGGAAAAAATTGTCTCGGAAAATTTTTTCGGAAAAAATTTCTCGGAAAAAATTTTTGGCCTTTATGTTTTCGTGGCGAGACCCAACTTGAAGAGAACATAGTCATCATTATACTCATTTTGAAGCCAATCTCACGAGGAATTCGAATTTTTTATCAGTTCTTAGCAATCACTCACCAACAACGTGCTAGCCAGCGGTCTCAACTCCGTGGCCTTCCAATTCTTATTAATCCAATCCGAGCACGACGCGGCGACCTCGTTCCTCGAGCTGGCGTCACCGGCGACAGTGGCCGCGAACGAGTTTTGTTGCGTGGTACAAATCGGCTTGAGCATCTGAGCCATCACCCAGAACCGCCAGTCCTTCTTGGCACTCTCCTTGACGTAGCGATCGAAGAAGGTCTCGAGAGATGTTTTCGAGTCGACTTGAGTGGAGCTCGATGGAGCACTGGATTGTGGGAGATTGGTTTGGATCGATGAGATTTTGGCATTGAGCTTTTCGATTTTCGCTTTGGCTTCCTCGATTTTCTGGCTCTTGTCCCATTTGTCCTGTTGGAGACGGCGAATGTGGTCGGCGGCCTTGGCAAGGACTACGGCGTTGGTGGGTTTGACACCGCCCGAGTAGAGGTCGGGGATCTGAAAATCGACAGGTTTATTGGCAAGTTTAACTGGCTAATAACCTGAGCAATGTTTGGAGTTCCATAAAGTGTTGTATATCATTGGAAAGCTGAGAAAATTTGCATTCGATTCATATATTTTGTGTCTGCTGCGCATTCTCGAGAAAATCGATTTTGAAATTTGAATGCGGAGGTGCCTTCCAGTAGAGCGCTCTTCAATTTTCTCGAGAATGCGGAATCCGCAGCAGAAACAAAATACACCAATCGATTGCAAATTTTCTCAGCTTTCCAATGATATACAACACATTTTGTAACTCCAAACATTGCTCAGGTTATTCCCTAGGAAGACTCACGATATCCATCAACTGATCGAAGCCATCCTTCAACGCGCTCCTTCGATTCTGCTCGGCGTGCAAGTGCAGAATCCTCTTCCTTTCTTCAGGATGTAACGTGGAATCCGGCGCTTGCCGTCTCATAGACTTCACACTCGACGGCGCACTCATCGGAAGAGGTTCCTCTTTGGCGACCACTTCCGAGGACATGCTATGTCTCTCCTCGGTCTTGGGCTCTTTATCGACCTCTCGTTTTCTTCCATTCAACAGGTTCACATCACAAGACTGTTGCCGATCAATAACCGGTGCTTCTTCTCGGCTCGGTGGGGCGATAATCTTGGGAGGTACCGACGCGGGCTGAGCAATCTGAACATCTGATGTTGGTGGGCTCAAGACGGATGATTTGGTGGAGACTGTAGCCGCCGCAAGAGCTTGATAAGTCGGCGACTGCTCCATCTTCCAGGACTCATTGAGCGAGGTGGTTCGGAGACGAGACAGACTTGAGAAGTCTAGGGGGCTTGGCGTCGGCGTGTTTTGAGAGGTCAATGAGGCGAAGATTTTTCCCTGGGTTGCAAGGGAGGGTTGCTCGAGTCTCTGCGAAAGTGTTGGTATCCCATTATTATTTTTAAACCCATTCGACCCATTGCCAAGTAGGAATCCATTATCCGCGGTGATGAGTTGTCCCAGTGGGGTTTGGGGACCCGTGGTACTCACCAGCGGGAGGGGTGTCGCCACCGACAACGGGCTCTGGACACTAGCCGTCAGAGGGCTGTCCATCCACCAGGACCTGGCTGGGGACATCATGGTGTCTTGGAGGTTGTTGGGTGGTGTTGGTAGTGGTTGGGATGAGGAGGTCGAGGAAGATGAGGATTGAAGGAATTGCGGCATGTAGGGATCGTTTTGTGGGAGGAGGTTGGAGCGAGGAGGGGCCGGCGCCAATGGGGGTTGATTGTTGAGGATGCGTTCCACGTGGGATTGGTGAGGGAAGTTGACCTGGAAGATGGATTTTTCAAGGACAAATGGGACAGCAAGGTTTAAGATTGTTTTGATCTACCAAGGTCTGAGCTCAGCTTGATCTACCAAGGTTTGAGCTAAGTTTGATCTACCAAAGTTTAAGCTCAGATCTACCAAAGTTTAAGCTCAGTTTGATCTACCAAAGTTTAAGCTCAGATCTACCAAAGTTTAAGCTCAGTTTGATCTACCAAAGTTTGAGCTCATTTTGATCTACCAAGGCTCAGTGGCGCGCGCCCGAAAGTCCGAAATTGGTAGTCCAGATTGTGTCAAGAATCAAAAGATCGAAAACTGCCCGATTTTTGATCTACCGAGGATGAAAACGCGCGAAAAAAAGCTACTTCAAAGTCATCCAACTAGTCAATGCACCATGTGGACTTTCACGCCTTCTGATTCTGACAACCAACGTCATCAATGTAGATGTCGAAGTTTGTACTCTGTCAGCGATGTTGAATACAACTGACTCACCAAGAAATTGTTCTGCGGGGGCTGCTTGCTCCACTGATGCGCATGCATATGCTGCTGTTGCTGCTGCTGTTGCTGCTGCTGCTGAGCCATCACGTTGCGCACGGGGAAGAACGCGTTGTGCATGTTGTAGTGCGACGACGTGGTGTACTGTGGCTGCGAGGACGAGTTGGACGCCGACTGACTCAACATCAACATTTGCGACGTGATCGCAGAGCTCTGCCGCGTCGGCATCAACCTCGAGTCCATCATCATGCTCTGCGCGGTGAGGAAGTCTTGTTGGGTGGCCGGCCGAGCGACGGGTTGTTGGATTTGGTGTTGCGGTTGTTGGGTGGGTTGTTGTTGCTGCTGTTGCTGCTGCTGGATGACCTGCATCTGATGGAGAGACGCAGATGAGGAGGCGGAGCGTCGCATTTGGGGAGCGGAAGAGGTGGAGGGTCGCTGCTGGGGATCCGGGGTCCGCATGGTGTCTCGATCACCGGGGAACGGTGGGGAGTCAGGCATGTCGCTTAGGGTCATCATGATGTCTTCTATTGTAGGTTGAAGGGGGATGAGACCTGGTTGGATGATGTCAGCGTTGTTGCCGGCGTCTGAAAATTGGTTACTTGTTGAGGTGGAGAAGTGGCTAATTATGGCCTAGGATGCGAAACATCGGCCATTGTTGATGGCCGATGTGTCGGATCCTAGGCCACCACTGACATTGATCGTCCAAAAATCTCAAAGAACAAAGAATGTAACCTAAAAATTTGAAGAGAGCAAGGTGTCCCTAGTGCCCAAAAAAAAGTCCACAGAAAAAATGTGGGACATTCTGCTTCTAGACGGTATATCTCTGGAACGGTTAGAGCTGCCAAAAAGTTGTTAAAAAGTAAAATATGTGAAATGTTAAGCTGAGCAATTTTGCAGTTGACAACTTTTTAATAGCTCTCACGGTTCACGAGAACGGTTTAAGAGAAGAGAGTCTAAACTTCAAACGCGCACAACTCAAAAACCAAAAGAGCTATGAAAAAGTTCCCAACTGCAGTATTGCTCAGCTCAAAATTTCACATGTTTTTGTAGTTTACAACTTTTTGATAAATTCATTGATTCTAAAGTTATAACGCTTGGAAGATGAGCTTTAGGCGAAAGGGGAGTGCGAGAAAGAAGGGGGCGGGGAGGGTCTTTAAGCGCGAATATCTTGAACACCTATGAAGCTACTAAAAAGTTGTCAACAAGTAAAATGCGTGGAATGTTAAGCTAAACAATTTTGTAGTTGACAACTTTTTGATAACTTCGATGGTTTTTAAGATACAGTGCTTCAAAGATTGGAGACTCCATAGAGATTTGCGTCTCTCTCTTTCTCTCTCTCGCTCGAACTTCAAAAGCCTACATCTCAACTGCTAGTGAAGCTATTCAACTCATTTTTTAACAAGAAATCCAAAAAAAACTCACAAAAATCCCTTGGATCCGGAAACATGTACGGCTCGCTCAGCGAGTTCAAAAAGTCATCCGTAAAAACATTGTCCAAGTCGTCGAAATCCCAGGCGAACTCATCGGAGACGGTATGCTTTGGCGTTTGACTTCGGGTGATCTTGGCGGGCGGCTCGGTGAATCGAGCCACACTGTTTAGCGGCTCTTTCAGGGCGGCTTGCTTCTGAAGAATAGATAATAAGGGGACTTCCGCGAGGCTTCACTTTAAAAGCGCATATCTCAAAAACTAGGCCAGATTTGAAAAAACCGTCAACTAGAAAAATGTAGCCCTTGAAATTTTACATCCGAAACTGCCCTCACCCTCTTCCTCTTCCCACTCATACTGCTGACACTCGACGACGAGCACGTCGACACCATGCCGCCCTTCTCGTTGATCAAACTGTGTTTGGAGCGGATTCGCCATCGCTTGTATTGTGCACATACGCCCTCTCGCTTCCGCTTCCAGTACATTCCCTCGACAATCGATCCTTCGAGCTTCTGATGCGTCGTGTCGTCGTCGGGCACCGTGAAGTAGCAGAACGGCTTTTTCGGCTTCACCGGCTGCTTTTTTCGGACTGAAATTGGAAATTGGAGATTTTGTCAGTAATGCAAAAACTCACACTCAATATAATAGGCTCTCCAGATCACATTATTCAGACGAACTCGCTGCTTCCAGTGCAACTTTAGCCCTTTGAAATCCTTCCATTTCGGGGTGGTCATTTTGCTGAAAACTTGGGTCTTGACACGACAATTTTTGGGGAATGCATAATATAAACAAAGTTTTGTTTATGATGAGCAATCTCGATTCAAAAAAAAAAACTCACTTATACGCCACCTTGATGCACTTGTTCAGCTTATTCAACGACACATCAATGGCTATCGACTGTGTTTTGCCGACGCCGAACTTGTAGAACGTCACCGGCTTCTCGTCGAGCGCCTTATTCTTATTGTGATTCATCGACGACGCCTCCGTCGACTTCTCGTCATCCTCCACCACGTCGACCTCCACGTCTTCGTCGTCGTCCTCCTCGGGCACCAGATCGTCGTGCAGGTTGGAGCACATGAAGTGCCCACTGTGGATGATTTGACCCCGAGACATGGTGGGGTCTGGAATTGCAGAGGTGAGTTTTGAGTTTTTGGGGAGGAGAGAGAGAGAGAGAAGGTGAAAGCGAGAGCAGCAGTGAAGCTCCAACTTTAAAGAGCCGTATCTTGAAAACCAGTGAAGTTGACAAAAAGTTGTCAACTAATAAAATGTGTGAAATTTCATTCTACACAATTTTGCAGTTGACTATTTTTTGATAACTTTGATGGTTCTAGAGTTATAGCGGTTGAAAGTTGCGGAGGAAATCAAAAAAAGGTGAGAGACGCAGGGAAACGAGACTGTCTGTGTCTCTCTTCGCTCTAAGTTTGGAGAGCCGTATCGTAAGAAACAGTAAAGTTGGCAAAAAGTTGCCAACTAATAATATGTGTAGAATTTTATTTTACACAATTTTGCAGTTGACAAGATTTTCATAACTTTACTGGTTTTAGAGTTATAGCGGTTGAAAGATGTGGAGGAATAATACAGTCTACGTCTTTCGTTGGGAGCAATGTATCTCGAGAAGCAGAAGAGCTATCAAAAAGTTGTTTACTAATAAAATGTGTAGAATTTTAATTGACATAATTTTGTAGTTGATCATTTTTTGATAACTTGTTTGGTTGTTGACTTATCTGAGAAAAAAGTTTTGAGATACATCGATTAAGGATGGCTTTTTTTTCCGAGACGAAAATTTTCGGATAATTTGTCTAGACTTCGAAGTTTCGAGAAGTCTTTCGGGTCTTTTAGAATCTTCCAGAAATCTTTGTGATTTTTCAAAAATCCAAAAAATCATTCAGAATTCTCCGAAGATCTCCAGAATCCTCTAGAGTCTCCCATGAACCTTTGGAATCCCTGAAAAGCCTTCAGAATCTTCTAAAACTATTTCCATGACTTCAGAATCTTCTGGAAGCTATCGAAAATGTTCAGAATAATCTAGAAACCTTCAGAATCCTCCGCTGTTCCCCACAATTCACGAGGAAAGGTCTCGAAGTTTATGGAATTCCAAGAAATTTTTTTCCGAGAAAAAAACTTTCCGAGAAAAACAATAACCGTGGAAACATTTATGAGTAGCCAGGGGGCTGTGGTGGTTCTTGTCTTCGAAAACGAAGAAGGTTGACTTCAAGAAGAAGAAGAAGAAAATGTAGGAATGGAAAAGAGAGATGGATCAGTTGTTACAACCACACGTGACAAGGAGAAGAGTGAGAATTGTGTTGGGAGGGGTCTGCGTCTCTCACTCTCTCGTTTTGTTTTCCCGAAGAACCGAACCGAATGGAGAAGAGAAAAGATAGTAGGAGCGGGGGGTCATTTTTGGGGGGTGGACGAAAAGAAACAAAATGAAGAAGATGGAGGATTCAGAGAACAAGAATGAAGAGTGGAAACAAAAAACAAAGCAAATTTTGGCACTGGTCTTGCAATAATATTATGATAGGAGTTGCAAGATTGCAAACAGTCGGGATGACCTCGGAAAATCAAACTTCAAAGTTTGGTTATTGGATTTTGATGGATTGGATTTTGAAGGATTCTAGGGGATTCTAGAGGATTTTGAGATTTTGAGAATTTGAAATTTTGAGATTCTAGAGAATTCTGAAATTTGAGAGATTTTGAGATTTTGAGATTCTGCGATTCTAAAGGATTTTGAGATTCTGAAATTATGGGTTTCTTGAAATTTTGAGATTCCAAAGCTTCGAGATTTTACGATTTTGAGATTTTGAGTTTCTAGAGGATTCGGAGATTCTAGAGGAGTTTGGATTCTGGGGTTCTGAGATTCTGAGATTATGAAATTCTGAGATTTCGAGATTTTAAAGATTCTGATTTTCAAAGACTCTACGACAAAAATTCAGGGATCTCGTGGTTTTTTTCGGGGATTTTCTGAGAATCACAAGAAGTTTTAAGAGGTGAAAACCCCAATCATTTTCTACAAAACTTCAAGGCCTCATATCTCAAAAACTAAAAAAGTTTCAAGCAAGTGATTTACTATCAAAATTTAGGTCTTATAAATTTACACAAGAAAACCTTTCCATTGACTACTCATACGGTACCTTTCTCAAGTTTGAAGCACATTCAATTGGAAAAAAAAAATTTTTTTGGGAGGCCGGAAATTTGAGATTTTTTTTCAGAAAATTTTTCTGGTCACAATTTTTCCGAATAAAGGTTCGGAACATATTTAATCGGAAAATTTTTTCCGAAAAAATAATTCGGAAAAAAAATCCGAGCAAGCCTGATCAGCACTGGAGTGAACTTTGGGTCTTGTCACTATAACTCAGTTCACCCCAATTTTCAAGAAAAGTTGTCAACTACAAAAATGAAGATCTAGAGTTGTTTGATCTACTGATCAAATTTCATATGAATCGGAAAGTTGCGAATCATTCAGTTTTGTCCTCAAAGTTGATATTTCTCGTTGAAAAAAAAATCAATTTCTAAGCCTTGGCGTAAGGTATTGTGAAAAGTTGCAAATGTTATAACTTGTAACTTATAACCCATTGCAATATACTGTCTTTCAAAAAAGTCATATTCACAAGTGGGGTCAGTCGCAAAATACTGAGTATTGCCCTTCTCTGTAAAGAGGGGACTGGTGTTAATCCGATTTCGTCTCCATTTCATCCAATTTTTCGGCAGCCTGGCTAGGCCACTAGGCGTGGAGACAAATATGAAATACACACATACAACTTTTGCCCCCTCCAACTTTTCTGCTCTGTAGATTCGCCATATGCGCCTTTAAACGTACCTGTGACTTTGACCAAATATATATCGGTTCTTGTAACAGCTATCAAAAAGTGGTCAACAAACAAAATGTTCATCACAACATTCTGAACATTTTGTTAGTTGACCACTTTTTGATAACTTTTACAGAAACCGAGATAAATTTGGTCTAAGTGGCGCGCTCAAATTGAGACTATCAGTGTAAGCAAGGCTCGCACACTTTCAGACAAGGGGAAAAATCAATCGATAATTCTTCGTTTTCGTTTTCAGAGAACTATCATCATTTTGTAGCGGAAAGAGAGAAGAGAGAGATAAGGCAACATAGGGTGAGAAAAAAAAACATTATGAAAAGTGTGAAGAGAGAAGAAGATGGTCATGATCATGAAACGGTTGGTTGGTTGTTGGAAGGGTTGATGGACACGAAAATATGGAAGATGGGAGTGGGGGAAGGAGACGAAACGATTGATAACACAAACATTAGAGTGGTCTGATATCGAGGGGAGGGAGGTGATGATAACAACGGAGGAGGAATCTTCTGGTTGATCGAGAGGGATGTGGATGAAGATGTCTTTCTTCGAACTGGTTTGCCAGTTTTCCCTATTATCTTTTCCAGTGCCCCCCCCCCCCCTTGAGGTTTTCCGTAGGTCGGCCATAAGGCAGACTGAAAGTGGGCAGTGGAGTGTCATCTGAGCCAGTGGGTCGAAAGAAAGTGGGGTGAATGGATAATAGGGAGGCAGCAGCCAGTTTTATGGAACCTCATCGCCCAGGATTTTAGCAGGTGGCCGAAGTTTTTGTTCGAAAATTTAATTAGATTTACAATAATCTCGGTCTTCATCGCCGGGGTCTCAAGAAAAAACAACAATTTCAATAATTTTCTGACTAATTTTATTATGGGACATTCAGGAAAAAAATTAGCCATTTGTCGATTTACGAGCGAGAGAACTGTGCTATTACTACGTTTGGCAATTCAAAAAATACGTTAATTTAAGCTCCGTCCCTTTTTATGCAAGCCTGATTTTGCAATGTTGCCGCACGCATTTTGAGCCGGTTAAAAAAAATGCGAAAATTGTCGAAAAAAATGGTATTTTTTCAGAAAATTTTCAAATTTACAACAAAAACAATTCAGTGTCGATTTACGAGCGACTAATTGCAAACTACTGCAATTTTTTAAAAATTCGACCACCTGCGAATTCTAGGCCACGAAATGCAAAATTTTCAGATCAGACTCATTAAAATTTCTCTTAAAATTTGAAAGTTTTCAAAAAAAATGTCAAATTTTTTTCGCAAAATTTAGATTCTCAAAAAAAAAATTTTTCGCAAAATTTTAATTCTTATAAACTTTTCAATTTTTTTGTTGATTTCAGGCAAAACATGTTTCGTTTGAGATAATAACTTTTTACTTTACAAAAAAACTTCTTGGTCAAAAAATCGGCAAAAAAAGCCATAGGGGTATTTCAAAATAAGTCAATAGGTCTAAGAAAAAGCAAATGGTTTAAAAAAAAAGCGGAGGGTCTTTTTTATTTATTGTCAATTCTCTCTAGACCCTCTCTCTCTCTCTCTCTCTCTCTCTCTCTCTGTGTTTGTGTGTGTGTGTGCTCTCTGGGCAAAGAATTGAGTGCATTTTGTGGAGGCGAGAGAGTGTTGGGAAGCGAGAGACGCAGAGAGCAACCAAGACAAGAGAGAGAGAGAAGAGAGACGCAGACGGAGAAAGCGACGGGTTTCGAGGGGTCCAAAGTCTAGTTGGGGCCGGAATTTTGTCACTTTTTTTCTAGGCGAAAAAAAAATTCGAAACTGTATCTATCTGTGCCCTAGAGACGACTATAAAATAGATATAGGCAGCACGTGGTGATGGTGATGACGACTCGGAAACGGGGTGAAAAGAAAAAAACGGCGAGAGAGAGAGAGAGAGCATGAGAAGTGAGAGAGACGCAGAGAAGCAGAGAGACAGACGAGAGAAAAACGTACGTGCCGCAACAGAGGAACTTGTCTCCATAGTCTTTCCTCCCACCATCAGAATATATGTATGTATATATATGTCTATTTCGTCGCCATCGCAAAAATGGACCACGTGACAAGAAAAGAGAAGAAGGGATTTCTCGTTTTGTGATGACGTCACGTCATCTGAATCGTCTTCCGAAGAGAAGAACGATAGACCGCCTTGACCCCTCGCGAGACGGTTTAGGGAGGCTATATCTTTAGGGGGTCGGTGCCTGATGGGCCCGGTAGATTAGAGGTGTTATTCTAGTGGTACTTTAAAGGCGCATGGCTTTTAACGTGCTAGTGCGGTAGAGCGCGATCGCACTTTGTGCCATTCGTCGAGGCGTTTTTCGAGTTTTTGGGAAAAAATCGGCAATTTTTCAAATTTTTTGGAAAATTTTCAAACTTTGAAAAAAAAGTTTAGTGTCGATTTACGAGCGACTAAGCTACAGTGATTTCTGAAAAACTCGGACATCTGCAAATTCTAGGCCATGAGATGCAACATTTTTAGATCAGAATCATAGCGAATCTAGAAATTTCAGAAGGATCGAAAATTTGAAAAAAAATGGAATTTTTTTTTCAGAATTTTAGAATTCTAGATAGAATATCGACGTCGCGGAATCCGCCAGAATCTCGGAAGACTTCTGAATTTGAGATTTCGAAAACTTGAAAATTCAAAAAAATTTCCAGATTTTGAAAATTTTTGGTTAATTTTCAGAATTCCAGCATCTATTAGAGCTTCTGAATCTCTGAATCCGCAGCAACTTCTAAATCTGAAATTCTCCGAAAAAAATTTCAAGTTTCCAAAATCTGAAATTTTCCATCTTTACTATGATTCTTATCCATCTCATCTCCACTTCCAGTCTCCCCAAATTGATTCCCAAAAATTTTTTTTCGTTGAAACCTCCCAAAACATTTCCCAGCCAACAAAAAAAAACAAACACTAGCAGTTTTATTGTTTCCTCTACACTCTTTCTCAAAATATCCAAGCTGGTGGGGGACAAAGTGCGAAAGAACAAAAATGAAATGAGAAGAAACAATCAAAATTCTAAGCGAACATAGAGTATAGTGAAGGGGGGAAAAAAGGGGAAAAGCTGATAGATAGGAGAGGGGAAAAAGCAAAGGAAAAAAGAGTTTCAAAAAAATTAACAGCACAATTTTCGGGAAAATAGAAAAAAAACAGGGGGACAAAAACGATGGCGAAACGAATGGAGAGAGATAGATGGGTGGGGCGGGGCGAAAAATCGGGAGAGAGAGACGAAGAAAAACCACGTGGATTCTGGGGGAGGGTTCTGGTTGTTGGGGTGGTGATGTGGATGGAATGTGTGGTGGAAGACGACGCGTTTAGAAGTCGTCGACGGACGAGAGCTTGACAGTTTCTCCCGGCTTGAACGGCGGCTGTCCGAGGTATGGGCACGTGGCGCAGCGGAACGCGTCGCCGAGGGCGCACTGAAAAGAGAGAAAGATGGAGAGTTTTAAGAATCTGACAAGGAGATCAGAAATCGGGACTCGGATTCTTAGAATCTTGGAATCTTCAAGTCATCTAGAATCCGCTGAAATCCTCTCAGAACCTCGAAACTTTCCGAATCTCAGAGCCTTAGAATCACAAGATTCTCAGAGTCACAGAATCTCAAACAATCAACAGAATCGGCGGATTCACAGAATTCGAGAAGCCAGGAATCTTCTAATCTTCAAGTCATCTAGAATCCGCTGAAATCCTCTCACAAGCAAAATGCATGAGTTCTTGGGTTAAACTTTTTCTCATAATCTGGGTCAGGGTGAAATCGACTCCGCGGATTCAGATTCTGAAATCAAAATCAGCAAAATGCTCACGTGATTCGAGTTATGACCTCATGAAAGTTGAATTCTATAGTGATATTAGAGTTTCCCGACAAATATCACTATAGTATTCAACTTTGCAATGTCATAACTCGAATCACGTGAGCATTCTGCTGATTTTGGTTTCAGAATCTGAATCTGCGGGGTCGATTCTACCTTCACTCAGATTATGAGAAAAAGTTCAATCCAAGAACTCATGCATTCTTCTTGTGAGAGCATTTCAGCGGATGCTAGATGACTTGAAGATTCTGAGGTTTTGAGAAATCCGATTCTGTTGATTGTTCGAGATTCTGTGACTTTGAGTTTCGTAGATTCTTGTGATTCTAAGATTCTAAGATTCGGAAAGTTTTGAGATTCTGAGACGATTTCAGCAGATTTCAGATGACTTAAAGATTCCAGGCCTTTCGAATTCTGAGAATTGGATTCAGTTGATTCTTGAGCTTCTATGATTCTGAGATTCGAAGATTCTAATCGACTTCAAGACGTCAAGATTTCATGATTCTCAACACCTTTTCGAGTTTGTTCAAAATCTGATGTTCTTAAACTAGTCAGATAGTATGGCGGTCCAAATCATTGCAAATCTCTCAGGCTAGGCTCTAGGCTCCGCCCATTTTTTCAGCTCAGCCATTGGTACCTCCGAGCGGTGGCCAAGACTACCTATTCTCTCTAAAATTTGAAATGTTGGAATCCCTAAAAACCTCTACTTTTCACAAGGCTTCCCGAATCCGAATTTCCTAGTTAGAAAACGATCAAAGTTCATCTCCTCATACATTTCCACACGAGCTCTTCGTCGGCGCCTCAGCAATCTTGCCCATCTTCTCGGCCTCCTCCTGCTCGGCTAGGCCACAGTTGCAGTTCTTGCACGCGCGCTTCTTCTTGTTCGCGTCGTCGGGTCCGCATCCGCCGGCCTTCAGCTGATCGCCAGTCGGCTTCTCGAAGTCCTCCTCCTGGAAACAAGGAAGATTCTTAGTTTCAGAGCCTAGGGGAATCTAGGTGATATGGAGCACCCTTGGGTCTTGTTGGGAAGGAAATTCTGATCCGGCAACTTTTCAGATTAGTTTTTCGGATTTATCGTTAGTGTTTGCGGAGCTTTGGAAGCCAGAAAAGTCAAAAAGAGCCTCTCTTTTCGAGTCTACGATTCCCCTTACCTGAAGAAGTCCATCCTCATCCACCAGTTCCTCGTCTCCAACACCGCCCAACTTCAGCTCGACCTTCTCGCCAAAGTTCACCGACTTGACGCCTCTCGCCGGCCACTCCTTCGCCTCCTCGGTCACCCGAAATCCGGCGATTCGAAGTTTTCGATGCGCCACCGTCAAATCCTTGGAGAAAACGATGACCTGCCCGTTCTGTGCCATCACGTCGAACACCGTGTTGCACACCTCGGCGAGGAGCTCCGTCTCCTGCACTTGGATGATGGCGTGCGCGACGTCGTCGAGCTCCGAGTCGCGGAGTTCTGTAAAAGCGGAGGGTTTGATTGGATTTTTGGGGCATTTGAGAGCGAAAAATCGGCGAGAAAATCGAAGAAGATGAAAAATGAGTCGAAATTTTCGAATTTTTTCAGCTCGTTTTCAGTCGAAATTTTTCGATTTCTGTCGAAAATCTTCAATTTTTCGGCGTTTTTTAGCCAGAAATTCCCAATTTTCCTGCTCTCCGAACAAACGAGTTATTCGAAATTTCCAATTTTTAAGCCTCGGCTGGTCGATTTCTGTCGAAAATCTTGAATTTCTCGGCGTTTTTTAGCCAGAATCTTCAATTTTTCGACCGAAATTTCCTAATTTTTATGCTCTCCAAACCAACGAGTCAGTCAAAATTCCGATTTTCAAGCCTCCGCTGGCCGATTTTTGTCGAAAAACTCCAATTTTCAGGCTGTTTTTTGGCCAAAATCTCCAATTTTTCGATCGAAATTTCCCAAGTTTTCAGCTCTTCAAACGAACGAGTCAATCAAAATGTCTGATTTTCAAGCCTCCGCTGGCCGATTTCTGCTCATTTTCAGTCGAAATTTTCGATTTCTGTCGAAAATCTTCGGCGTTTTTCGACCAAACTTTTCCAAAATTTCATCTCTCGAAACAAACAAGCCGATCAAAATTTCCGATTTTCAAGTCTCTGCAGGCCGATTTCTGTCGAAAAACTCCAATTTTCCGGCTGTTTTTTGGCCAAAATTTTCCAATTTTTCAGCCAAACAAACTCACGTCTCGCCTCCGCAATGGTCTTCACCACTCGCGTCGCCTGAATCCCCTCGGTTCCCGCGACAAGCGGCCCGCCGTCCGTGACATGCAGCAAGTTGGGCTGCGCCAACAGCTCGGACAGCGACGGCGACGACGAGGACATCTAGAAATTTGGGGGCATAGAACACAAAGAAAAAACTGGAAACTGAGAATCAAGATAGAACAAGTGGGACATTTTCAGACCACATTGGCGGGGAATAGCAAAATGGATTTAATAGGGAAACTTTTAGTTCAAGACAAAAAAATTCGAATATTCAACATGAAAAATTAATTAATATGAGATACATAGTGCAAATGATACATGAGATAAAGTGCAACAAAGACAATTTTCACAGAAAAAAAAGGTTGCAAGAGTAAAAATAAGTTAATTCCGACGATAAAAATCTCAATCCGAGTCCTCCTCGGACTCCTCGGATCCATCCGACGCCTCCTTCTCCTCATCGTCATCAGATTCTTCCTTGGGCGCCGCCTTCTTCTCCTTCCTCTTCGGCTTCTCGTCCTCATCGTCCGAGTCGTCCGAATCGCTAATGTATTCTTTCGATATGGCCTTCGACGTCGACGGTCCCGACGACTTCTTGGATGATGAGGAGGTGGTGGCTCCGCCTCCTCCGCTCTTCTTGTACTCCTTCATCTCCGCCTCGTAGCGAGCCTTGTCCTTCTCCGCCTTGGCCTCCCATTCCTGCAAGATTTCAGTTGTTTTCTATGATGTTTTGGTGATTTTTCAGATTTCCAGGATGAATTTTATCCTATCTAAATCGATTTGTGAGGTTTCTCGGTCAATCTGCACTATTTCTAGGTCGGTTTCTCAACGATTTTCCGAGCGATATCTACGATTTCAAGCCTCGAAATTCAAGGCTTCCAGGTCATGACTCTCCCCACCTTCTTATCCTCCGCACTCATCTCCTTCCACTTCGCACCGCCCTTCTTCGCCACATCAGCCACCCCCTCGCCGTCCTCCTTCAACGACAACCGATTCGCCGTGAACCAGATGAAAAAGGCCGTTTGGGCTTTCTTCGGCGCATTGGGATCCTTCTCTCGCTTCGTCTTCTTTCCTCCTCCCGCCTTCTCCTTCCTCTCCTTCTTCTCCTTCTTCTCCCGCTTCGGCTTCCCCTCCGACTTTCGCTTCTTCGACGGCACATCTTCCTCCGAATCCGGCTCCGACTCCCCAGTGCCACTCGAGTCCTGCTCCGATCCCGAATCGTACTCATCATCGGGCTCCGACGCGGACCCCTCCGAGGAGTCCTTATCCTTGGTCTTCCGAGCCTTCAACTCCTTATCCAAATCAAAGTCCTCATCAGTACTCTCATCATCGGAATCCTCCTCCTTCTGCCGTCCCTCCGCCTTCACCGCCGCCTTGTATCGATCGATCTCCTCGTCGGACGACTCCACACGATTATCCACTCGCTGCGGATTGCGAATCTTGATATTCTTCTTGTTCAGGTAGTCAAACAACTTATTGTTCTCCTCCTTCTCCATGGCATTGAAGACGATCGGTCCGCCCGACTTCATGTCCACCTCAAAGTCCACCGTCCTCGTCACCGTTCCACCATCCGACCTGGCCAAGTGACACGAGCTAACGTCCTCGAATCGAAGATACATCGCCGGCTTGTGAATGAACAGGAAGCCCTTCTCCAGCGGGTACAAGAGTCCGGGATTCTGACGATGGGTGCATTGGATGGCGGGCGTGCCAGAGTGTCCTATGAAGCGTCCGGGTTCCGTGACTTTCAGGTTGCACACCGATTTGAAGATCGCCGAGACGGTCTTGTAGATGGGGCCGTCCATGGTGCGTTGAAGGGAGCCGTTGGAGTCGCGGAGTTGGTCACTGAAAGAAGAGACATTCTTTGGGGGCTCAAAAATGCTCCATTTGAAGGGCGTGGCCTAATTTCGTCAGGATGAGCTTTGGGGCGCCTTCGGAGGTTTTCATCATTGTTCTGACGCTCTGATGATGGCCTAGGCTCTCAAATCGAGATTTTCTAGGCCATCCTTCGAGTTCAACTATCCGGCCACCTCCTGGCTCAAACTTACTCAGTCAACGAGAGCTCCAACTCTTGCTCCTCGTCCTTTGGAAAGTCCATTATCAAATAGCTATATCTCGTCTGCCCCTGTCGAATCGGTGGATTCAACGAGAGCACAAAAAAGACGCTCCGTCCATCTTTATGGGGTACCAAGAACAATCGATTGATGGATTTGATGGGAATCTTGTAGTCGTACGTCTTTCCGTGCAGCGCGATACTCGTCGGGTAGACTTTGATATCGTAGCGACCGCGGGGCGTTGTGCAGAGGATATCGGTGAGCATGACGATCGGCTGCTCGGTTTCGGCTTCCAATCCGGCGAACGCGAGCACCGCATTCTTGAACTCCTCCACCTTGTCGACGTCGTCCTCGCCAGCCTCGGCGTCCTGGGGCATGTGGAAGCGCATTTCCATGAGGGAGACTTGCGCGTTGTCGTTTTGATGAAACTCGAGCACCGCCTCGTTCTTGTTGGCAGTTACATTGGAGACATTGGTGCAGGGGATCTCGAAGATGGGCTTGTCCTCCCAGGAGAACTCGATGTTTCGTCCCTTCACCTCCGCGTTTCCATACGACCAGCCCTTGATGAAGAGGTTCGATGGTTCGATGGACTGCGACCACGTGACGTCGGTGAACTTTTGAATGCGGTCGAGGTCCTGAAACATGGAGAGAATGGAGGTTGGGCGATTTTCATGAGCAAAAGTTCTCCGGGGTAACTCAGAATCTTTCAGAGTCTTTCAGAATCTTTAGCAGTTCTCCAGAATCCTAGAGAATCTTCCAGGATTTCTGAGAGCCCTCCGGAACGCTTCAAAATCCTTTAGAATTATCTCGAATCTTCCAAAACCCTCTAGAGTTCTCTAGAGTTTCTCAGAATCTACCAGAATCCTCTCGAGTCCTCCAGAACCTTCATAGTCCTTCAGAAATGTCCAGATTCCTCCGGAAGTCTCCAGAAATGTTCAGAGCCCTCCAGAATCTCACAGAATCATCCAGAATCCTGCAGACCCCTTCAGAATCATCTGAAGTTTTCCAGAATTCTTCAGAATCATCCAGAACTTTTCAGATCCTTCCAGAATCCTCTAAAGTTCTTCAGAATCTTTTAGAATCCTTCAGAATTCTTCAGAGTCTTTCAGAATCATTCAGAGTCCTTCAGAGTCCTTGAGAATCCTACAGAGTCCTCCAGGATATCTGAGAACACTCTAGAGCCCTCCAGAATCCTTCATGGCTCTCTAGAATCCTTTGAAGTGCTCCAGAATCCTTGAGATTCATTCAGAGTCTTCCAGAGTCCTCCAGAATCCTTTGAAGTCCTCCGGAATCCTTCTGGTTCGAAAGAGTTTGGACTTGAAAAAAAACATTTTTTTCGAAAACTGAAAATTTTCGATTCCCCCAGAAAAACCATGTTTCTAGATCAAAATTCGATCAGAAATTCAAATTTTCCGCTTTCGAAAGGCCAAAATCCCCCGCTCACCCCGTCCTTGAAGCCTCCAAACCGATGAACGGCTCCATCCCTGACGCCGACTCGGAGACCGGGCTTGTTGCCCAACTTTTGCCACTTCAATCCGTTGATATCGCCGCCAGCGATCTTCACCGTTTTTCCGCCCTTCTCCGACCTAAAGCTCAGCTCTTTTTCGGTGAGCTTCAGCGTTCCGATGGCGAGGAGACCCATGTCTTCCACGAAGACACCCGAAAACTCCATTTCGGTCATTCTGAAAGCGAAAAAACTTGATTTTCAGGGTAAAAATGGGCGAAAGCTCGAGGAAAGTGACGAAATTAGTAGGAAACCCATAAAAATCGATTAAAAAACAAAATTTTTTGGAAAGTTTGAAAAATTCAAAATGCAAGTTTTATGTTTTCTAGATGATTTTGGCTCAGAAAATTGTGTTTTTCGATGAATTCCCAGACAAAAATTCGAAAAATAGACGGAATCAGAGAGGAACTAAAAAATCGATCGAAAAAATCAAAAAATTTTCGAAAAAGATTTAACTTCAAAAATCGAAAGAATATGGTTTCTAGATGATTCTGGCCTGCAAAAACTAGTTTTCCTTTAATTTTATTGCGAAATTTGACGAAAAATGTGATTTTTTTCAGATCAAAATCTCTATTCTAGATTTTAAGGAATCAACTCGCAAATTCTAGAGAAAATGGAGAAAGATTTTGAAGAAGACGCAGGCGAAAATCGATCGATATTCAGTGAGTTGGAAGCTGAAAAATGAAGCAGGTGAAGCAGAAAATATCGATTTTTGGGTGGGAAATTCCACAGACAAAAATTTCAGGAATTGACTGAAATTTGTTTTAGACAAAGTTTCAGGGATTTTGGTCGATTTTTCGGTCATTTTTGGTGATTTCCGCATGAAAAACTTGATTTTTTTGTCGATTTGTCGCGAAAATTCGAAAGGAATTCATCGGGAAAATCGATTTTGGAGGCTGTCCATTGTGTGTTGCATTATTTTTGGCGCGCGTCGCGTCGAGAGGACTACGGTAGGCTGGGTACGCAAACACTGCATGGTGCATTGGACGCAGACAGCGGATCCTACGACACCTCATATATTTCACATGTTTTGTGGAATTTGTGTTTTGGAATTCATGTTTTCTATCCTTTTTCCTTCAATTTTTTGATTTTTTCATGTTTTAGAGACAATGGACGACGACTTGGATCAATATTTCCACACCGGCGCTCAGCAGGAGGTGAGGAAACCCGGAAAATTCGAAAATTAAAAAATTAAAAAAAAATCGAGTTTTTCAGGAAAACCACTCCGAGGAAGACTCCGATGAGGAAGCCGTCGACAACATCGACACAAACTACGAGTTGGAGCGTGCCGAGCCGCCGCACAAACCGCCGACCGAAGTCGCCAAATTCCTTCACGCCTCCGAGTACCCCGACGACATCACCACGTATCTGAAATCGCTGAAATTGTTCGAGAAGGACGCCAAGACTGCGGACATCGTGCCGACGAAGTCGTTGCGCTCGGTGGTCAGCGGCTTCGTGCAGTATCTGCTCGGCCAGAAGCGAGTTCCAAAACCAGTGCTTCGTGGCGTTTCGAAGATCTTCGGAAGACACGACATCTTTCACTATATCGCGCAGGACCTCGTCAAGTCTATAAATGTTTGAATTTCGCGCCAAAACCTTCAAAAAATTCGAGAATCTTCCAGAACCTCAAAGAGTCTCGCACTGCCGCCTGGTTCAACCTCTTCCACTTCCTCTCCTTCATCCCACACCCGTCGGATCGAGTCACCAAGGCCCTGTTCCGTCAGTTTTGCATCCGTACCCCGTTCAACGATAAGAACATGAAGAAGAAGAAGCTCACATGGACCGCAACGGACTATGACACAGTGTGGATGGCGGTGATGAACGCGCAGATTAGCGAGAAGATCACGTTGAAGTTGATCACCTACGTCACGGAGAACGTGATTCGCCATCTGAAGATGCCCTTCAAGTCGGCGGATTTCTTCTTTCGGATGTTCGACAAATCCGACTATCATGGGATTCTGTCGTTGGGCGCGATTTTTAGACTGATTTCCGAGCATAATTTGTGAGTTTTTGTGTTCTAGAGGATTGCGGAAGCTTCTGAAGGAGTCTGACAGGTTTGGAAGACTTCTGGAAGATTCCGAAGGCTTCTGGAGGATTTTGAAGGCGTTCAGAGAGTTCTGGACATCCAGAGGCCTCGAAAGGCTTGTGAAAGTTTCCAGTGGAGTTCTGACGGATTCTGAAGGCTTCTGGAGGATTCTGAAGGATCCTGGCGGATTTCGAAGCATTTAGAGCGATTCTGAAGGCTTCTGGATGGTTTTGAAGGTGTTCAGAATGTTCTGGAGCGTACCTTAGGATTCTGATGGACTCTGGACGATTCTCGAAGTTTCAGGAGACTTCAGAAGGATTTTAAAGTCTCTGTCGACCTCCAGAAGCCTCGAAAGGATTCATGGGAGCTTCCAGCGAGTTTTGACGGATTCTGAGGCTTCAACAGAATTCTGAGCAATTCTGGCTGATTTTGAAGCGTTTAGAGCGATTCTAGAGGCTTCTGGAGAATTTTAAAGGATTCTGGTGAACTCTGAAGGCATCTGACAGTTTCTGAATAATGATGAAGGCTTCTAAAGAATGAGAGACAAGTCAGATGGTGTTCTAGACGATCGTAGGGAACTCTGAGTTATTCTGAGAGATTCTGAAAGCTTCTAGAGGCCTACAGAGGATTCTGGAGCATTCTCATCGATTCTGAGAGATTCTGAAAGCTTCTAGTGGTCATCAGAGGGTTCTGGCGAATTCTTAAGATTATTAAGGGTTCTGAACGATTCTGGGAAATTCCGGGCTCTTCTGAACGCTCCCGGAAGCTTCTGAAGACACCTGAAGGCTTCTCACTATGTCCAATTCTTTCAGCGAGTACCCGAAGTTCTACGACAAAGTCTACTCGCTGACCAACGCGTCGCTGCTCTACATGAGTCAGAAGGAGTCGATTCTGTCGCTGCTGGATAGTTTTCTGTCGTCGACGTGAGTGGACTAGAGAGCGAACCTTCCAAACATCGATTTCCAGCCACATCCCAACGTACATCGTCGCCTCGTTCCTGAAGCGGCTCTCTCGCTGCCTCCTCCTGGCGCCCATCGATGCTCAGGAGCCTATTTTGGGTCTCATCCGGAACCTCGTCATTCGTCATCCGAACTGCACTGACTTGGTGCATCGAGAGCAGCCGCAAACGCTCTACGACGATCCGTTCGACGACGCGGAGACCGATTTGCACAAGACGAGGGCGTTGGAGTCGAGTCTTTGGGAGATGAAGTTGTTGCAGGTTGGGCCGAGAAATTTGACTGAAAATGAGGGTTTTAAAGCTGAAATGATAGAAAGAAGACCGGAAATTTCGCGATTTTTGAGCCAGAATTCGCAGAAATCCATCAAAAATCGATAATTTTCAGCACCACTGGAACCAGAGCGTCCGAAAGCGCGCTCACTTCGTCGACAAAACGCTGCAGAAGGTCGAGTCGTACGTTCGATTCCGCTGCTCCGACGAGCTGTTCTCGGTGAACATGTCCAAGTCGTTCGGCGGTGAGGACGGCGAGGCGGAGAAGTATCGCAAGTTGCAGGTGAGAGTTTTGAGCGGGTTTTTCGTCGTTTCCGGCCAAATTTGGGTCATTTTAAGCCGATTCGGGCTGTTCTAAAGCTACTTTGAGCCAGTATCGAGTCAGTTTGAGTCGATCTAGAGACAGTATAAGCCATTTTTAGGACAGTTTTGGTGATTTTGAAGCATTTCGAGGCATCTAAAGAGTCGTTTTCGAGCTGTTCGCAGCCGTTTGAGACTAGTTTTGACCCATTTTCAAGCATTTTCACTCAATCCTAACCAATTTCTGCTTCCAGGACGGCGACGACGACGAGGAGGGAGCCGGCGTCAAACCGGAGCCGAAGAAGCCACGCCGAGGAAAGTTCGGCGGCGGCGGAAAGTTCGCGCCGAAACACGAGGAGAAGATCGTCCGTGCCGTCGGCGTCAATCAAGAAGCGCCGCGCGGCATTCTGGAGAGACACGTCGCCGTGGTGGATGCGCCGAGATTGTGGAAGATTTAATATCGGTTTTTGTTATCGTTTTCCGTTTTTACTTGTTGATTTTTGGTCACTTGTTGTTATTAAAATCGTTTTTTGATGAGGTTTCGGACAGCTTTTACAGTGTTTTTATCGCTGAAAATTGCCTATTTTCGATTTCATTTTCAGATTTGTTATCGATTTTTCAAATTTGGCTTGAAAAATTAGAACTTTTTGTCGTTTTCAGCACTTTCAAAGCTGAAAAAAGACACTTTCTGACTCCTTTTTTTCACACATTTCTTTTGATTTTTCCACCCATTTTCTCTCAATTTTCAGCCCAGAAATCCTTCGTAAAAAGCTCCAAAGCTCTCCAAAAGCACTCCTCCCCATCCACCTTCCACTACTATCATCAAAAAATGAACATGAACAGTCCGGCGAGTCGTTCGATGATGGGCGGTGGTGAGACGCCGGCGCACGGCGGTCCGTCGTCGATTCTGACGGCGGGAGGACACGGACCGAACTCGGTGATGGGTCCGAACTCGATTCTCGGCCCCGGCAGCATGGTGAATCCGCAGTCGGTGCAGTCGATTCAGCCCATGCAATCGCATCAGATGCACAGTGAGTTTGGAGTTTTTGACTTCAAAATGTCAGCAAAAACCGAAAAAATCGACTTCGATATCATGAAAATCATGGAAATCCAAGGAGTTTTGCTCGAAAATGTCCGCGAAAATCGAAAAAATTGACCTGGAAATCATGAAATTCGTCTCAAGGACTGTATAAAAGTCCATAAACAGTGAGAAAAGCATGAAAAATGGCACGAAATCGATGGGAAAGTCAAGAAACACGGCACTCGTGAAAGCTGAGAATTTGAGATTTCTCACAGAATTTGAAGTTTTTAGCTCAATTTTTTTTGAAAATTTTGATGTTTGGCAAGAAGATTTGTCGATATTACCTCTTCATCGCTATGAAAAAAATGAATTGGGCTTGAAATCGATGCAAAAATCGTATTTAAAAAAATTCTAGTTTCGGAACCTTTTCTGGCTTGAAAAATGCTTCAATTTGAGCCAAGATGTGTCTGTACTCGAAAATTCAAATTAAAAACCAATTTTTGACTTAAAAATGGTGAAACTTTAGCCAAAACCGGCGAAATCGAATCCAAAAGATTCGGAACCCGAAAAATCCAGTTTCGAATCGCTTTCTGGCTCTGAAAATGGTCCGAGATGTGCCCATATTCAAAATTTGAATTTCGAGCTAATTTTTGGCTCAGAAATGGTGAAACCTTAGCCAAAACCGGCGAAATCGGATCCGAATGATTTTGGACCCGAAAAATCTAGTTTCGAAACCTTTTCTGGCTGGGAAAACGCTCCATTTCAAGCCAAGATGATTCTGGACTCAAAAATTCGATTGTCGAGCCAATTTTTGACTTAAAAATGGTGAAATTGGAGCTGAAACCGACGAAATCGGATCCAAATGACTCTGAAGCCGAAAAATCCAGTTTCGGAGCATTTTCTGGCTCGGAAAATGGTCCGAGATGTGCCCGTACTCAAAAATCGAATTTCAAACCAATTTTTGGCTCAGAAATGCTGAAACTGGAGCTGAAACCGGCGAAACCGAATCGAAATTATTCTGAACCCAAAAAATCTGGTTTCGGAGCATTTTCTGGCTAGGAAAACGCTCCAATTTGAGCCAAGATGTGTCTATACTCGGAAATTCGAATTTCAAACCAATTTTTGACTAAAAAAATGGTGAAACTAGAGCAAAAATCCATCTTTTCCAGGCATGCAAGGCTCGTCAATGCAAATGCACTCTCACCTGGCCAACTCCAACCTCAACCTCAACATCAACCCGGCCTCGGTGGGTCCGGATCGCAATCCCGGCTCCGTCCTCCACCACCACCATCACAACATGGACATCAACCCGCCGTCGGTGGCCTATCAGAATCTGGCCATTCCCATGACCCCTCTGGCCTATAACAACTTTGAACGCGACACACTGATGCACCCCCCTGCTAGTAACATCGCCGCCACGATGATCCCGGCGACGCCCGCTTCTCAACTCGACATTCCAATGCCAGCTCTTCAGAATATCGTGTCCACAGTGAATCTCGGCGTCCCGTTGGACCTTAAAAAGATCGCGCTTCACGCACGGAACGCCGAGTACAATCCGAAGCGATTCGCCGCGGTGATTATGAGAATTCGCGAGCCGCGCACCACCGCGTTGATCTTCTCCAGCGGCAAAATGGTGTGCACCGGGGCCAAGTCGGAGGAGGCGAGTCGACTCGCGGCGAGGAAGTACGCGAGGATTGTGCAAAAGTTGGGATTCCAGGCAAAGTTCACCGAGTTTATGGTGAGCAATCGGTGTGGTTCGAGTGGAAATTTTGACCTGAGACTGACAAACATAGATTCCTGACCGATTTTGAGCCATTTCAAGTCAAAAATTCACTGAAAATTGACTAAAATTGACTAAAATTGACTCAAAATCGACTTCTGACCAATTTTCTAGGTCCAAAACATGGTCGGCTCGTGCGACGTTCGGTTCCCGATTCAGCTGGAAGGCCTCTGCATCACGCACGCTCAGTTCAGTACCTACGAGCCGGAGCTCTTCCCGGGACTAATCTATCGAATGGTCAAACCCCGTGTTGTGTTGCTGATTTTTGTGTCGGGAAAGGTAATATGGTGGAAATTGCAGTTTTGAGCCAGTTTTCGGCTCTGAAAACGCTTCAATTTGAGCCCAAAATGATTCTAGACTCGAAAATTCGATTTTCAAGCTAATTTTCTGGCTAGAAAGTGCTGAAACTCAAGCTAAAACCGGCAAAATTGAATCCAAATGATTCTGGACTCGAAAAATCCAATTTCGGATCCTTTTCTGGCTCTAAAAATGCTCAAAACCCCTTTTTCCATCGAAAATTTCCATTTTCAGGTCGTCATCACGGGCGCCAAGACGAAGAAGGACATTGACGACGCGTTCGGACAAATCTACCCGATTCTGAAGGGATTCAAAAAGTAGAATCAGTTGTTTTTTTTTTGCTGAACATTTTTCGATTTTCTTTTTTTTTTTTCACCCCAAACCCGATCTCTAGTAGAAAGACGGGTACCCCCACATTATATACATATATCTATGATTTTTATCGTTTTTTTTGTGATTTTTTTCGAAAAAAAAGAAGCCCATTTTGAGATCCCAAAGAATCCCCCCCAACCCCGAGAAAAATGACTTCAGATTTTTGAATTTTTGAATTTTTGAAAAAAAAAATTCGAAAATTTTCAACAGAAAACGGAGCTATTATCCCCAAACACATCCCCAACCCAGTTTTGTATATCATTTTTTGTCTTCAAATATTAGAAAATTTTCCTAGAAATTTCCACACATTTTCTCCCTCCCTCCTACCTCCTCCTCTTCGTCACTCCCCACCCACTTTTCCCCCCATTTTTTTTTCTGGTTTTCAATAAAATCTTGGTTCCTAATTCAAACTTCCTCTCTAATTTGATGTTGATCTTGTTTTTGAGTCGTATTTAAACTCGAATATTTTGATTTTTCAAATTTTTCAAGCGCAAAAAAACTGGCTGAAATTGGCTGAAAATCGAGCCAAAAAACTTTTAAAAAATGATCAATTTCAGATGTCAGAATTAATAGCGATTCTGGCGAATTGCACGAATTCGGAGCAGGTCGAAGAGGTACTGGAAATTTTGAGCAATTTTTGCTTTTTTTTCTACTAAAAAATTGAGAATTTTCAAGTTTTCTTGACTGAAAATTTTGGAATTTCTTGACTGAAAATCTGGTTTTTTCGTATTTTTTCAACTAAAAATTCGAAAATTTTGGGATTTTTCTGACTGAAATTTGGATTTTTTTAGTCTGAAAATTTGAAAATTGAAATTTTTCACTGAAAATTCGAATTTCTAGTCGAAAAATTCGAAACACCGCCAAAACGTTTTCCTTTTTTTTCTCAAAATTCCCTCAACCTCATTTTCAGATCGTCAAAAAGCAAGAGAGCCCTTGGCAGTTCGTTTCGGCGATGATAGCTCATGTGCTCGCCAGCAATCATGTTGGATATACAGGTAATCAGAAAAACATCGGAAAAATGGACTTCAAGCAGAAAAAAAAAAGGAAAATTTTAACAAAAAAAGGGAAAATTGGTGAGAAAAAGGTCATGCACAAGTCCAGAAATACATCTACCTGAAAAATTCAGAATATGACAGAACAAAAAGAAACTGTCTTTCGCCTAACTCCCGAAGTCTCATGGCCACAGGGATATGGTCTAGAGCCCGGAGCCTAGAACCTAAAGCCTAGAGCACGAAATCTAGAGTCTAATGCCTGGAGCCTAAGCCTGATAGCTCACAGTCCAAAACCTGGTCCTCGACACATGGGTCTTGCACCCAATTACCAAAGTCGAATGGCCACAGGCCTATGGTCTACAGCGCAGGGTCTAGACCCCACGGTCCAGAGTCCTAAGCGTAAAGACTCTACTCTCCAAGTCGAGAACACCACAGGCTTATGGTCTAGTGCACAGAGCCCAGAGTCCAGATGACTCTACTCTCCAAGTCATGGAAGCCTAGAGTACAGAGCACCCTCTCCTCACTTGTTGACGATGCCCGAAAAAAAAGCGCGATAAACATATTCGTATAGTAGACGAAAAAAAAAGTCTCCAGCTCTCTCTCTCTCTCTCTCTCTCCAGAAGTACACGCCACCGTCTCTCGCTTCTCTCGCACTCTCTCCTGGCGCCAAACACACTCCTGGGAGCTCCCTGTGCGCCGTCGCCGCCGCGCCGCGTGCTCTTTTCTTTTTAGTTACTTTGTGTGTGTGTGTGTGCTTTTCCATGATATATAACTGAAGAAAAACGAAAGAAGAAGAAAAAAAAAACGCAAAAACGAAGCAACACAACACAGCAGCAGCGAAAAGACGACTGGTGTGCAATGGAAAAAAGGCAAGCACATGCATGCGAAAAGTGCCCCGCCACGCTATGTGCCCGGCACGCCTTCCAGACGAATCGAGCGGCGGATGGTTGGGTGGATAGGGCATCTGTCTAGTGGGAGTCGACGACGCGGGTTCGACTCTCTACCCCTTCCAACGACGCATTTTTTGCGCCCGGCCGGGTTTTTGGTCGATGGAATGAGGATCGCGAGGTGGCGAGGAGCTCGGGGATATCTCATTTGTGTGGGGTAGGCGGTATGGAGCATTTTGACCATTTTGAGCCATCTGGAGCTCAATTAGAAGGCTCAGAACGTGCTAAAGACGCTCCAGGCACCCCTGGCTAAGTTCCAGTTGATTCCGATGGGCCAGAAAAGATCAGGATCCTTCAAATCAAGGAGCACTCAAAATCTGAAAATCTCAGAATCCAAGAGGCTCAAAACGTGCCAAAACGTCCCCAGCAGAGAGTTAAAAGAGGTTCTAGAAGTCACTTAAGATTCGATATTCAAATCATTCAAGAGACGGCGTCGGCACCCCTGAAATTTCGGAATCTGAAGCTAGAATCGCTGGATCCTACAATCATAAAGAACGAGTACTGTTACTGGACTCAGCTCGTCGAGAGCTTCAAAATGAGTATAATCATGACCTAGTTTTTTGGAAGTTGAAAAAATCGACTTTAAAGGCGCATGCAGTGTCTCGGAAAACTGAAGTTTTCGAAAACATATCATGATTATACTCATTTTGAAGCTCTCGACGAGCTAAGCCTGAATATCACATCAGTTTGGCGGTTTGGCGTAGTTTGTCCCGGAATCTCGAATTTCGAAGTTCCCGATGAATTTTTAGAACTATAAAACTTTGGGAGCACCGCTAAAGACACCCCCAGACGGGCTGCCCGGCTCATTTAGAGTCTAAAATCCTGGAGGCTCTGAAATTTTGAAGAAACCTAAAATCCATCAAGATTTGAAAACTTTGAAACCATTTCGAAAGACACTCGAAACCTCAGACTCTGATTCCTCCAAATTCAATTCTTCCAGACTTCTCCACCGTCTCGTTCCTGCCAGAAGCCGTCGCCCGTCAATCCCTCACCCGTGGCCTCAACGCTCCAAGTGCCGCCTCAAAATCGCTGTGGGCTCTTCAGTTGGCTCACGAGCAAGTCGAGAAGCTGACGAAGAAGGAGTCCGATGGAGATTTGACGCCAGAAGAGCTGAAAATCGTCCTGGAATTCTATCTGTGTTGGCAGCAGTTGTTGGTCGATCCAGAGCACTCGATACGGACGGAAGTGGAGACGATTGTGAGTTGAAACGAACGACGAAAATCCCTGGAAATTTGCCTGAAAATCATGAGCGAAAAACTGTTTTTCAGATGGCCAAACTCAAAGAAATCCTCTCTTCTGCCACCGACTCCGCCCCCTTCTCAACTGCCGATGTGCGAACCGAGGTGCTGCTCGAAATGGCCGCCGTCCACTTCCACTGTTTCGAGTACGACAAAGCGGACGATCTGATCCGGAGAGCGAGCGAGGAGTGTCGGCTGAACATCGACTTGAGTGGAATGCTGGGCAAACGGACGCGCTTCCAGCAGAAGAACATTGCGCAGTTGGTGTTGATTCATAAGGTATGTTGGTGTGTGTGTTGAGGTTCTGGAGGGTTAGAATGCGTCAGACGACTTTGGGATCGCGTCTGACAGTGTCTAGAAGGTTTGTGAAGGATCTAGAGGAGTCTAGAAAGGTTCTGAAGGGTCCAGTGGAAAACTGAACGATCCTGAGCGATCTAGAAAGGTTCTGAAGGGTCCAGAAGAATCTAGAAGGATTCTGGAGGCTTCTGAAGGATTCTGGAGGCTCCCGAGGACTACTGAACAATCCACAGCGATCTAGACGGGTTCTGAAGAATCCAGACAAATCCAGACGAATCCAGATGAATCCAGAAGAATCTAGAAGGATTCTGAACGCTCCTGACCGATTCTTAATGATCCTGAACGATCCTGAGCGGCCTAGAAGGGTTTTGATAAATCCTGAACGACCTTGAACGGTCCTGAAGGATTCTGAACGGTCCGGAACGGTTCTCAACGATCCTGAACGATCTAGTAGGGTTCTGCAAGGTCCAGGAAGATCCAGGAAGATCTAGAAGGGTTCTCAACGATTCTGTTGAATTCTGAGGGATTCTGAACGGTCCTGAAGGCTCCTGTAGAATCCAGAAGGATGCATACACATCTAGACGAGTCCAGAAAGACTTTAGCGGGTTTTGAAAGATTCCACGAAGTTCCTGGGGAATCTGGAGGATTCTGAAAGATTTTGAACGATCCTGAACGGCCTAGAAGGGTTCTGGAGGAGCTGGAAGGATTCAAAAAGCATTCAGATAGATCTAGAAGAGTCCAGAAAGACTCTGACAGCTTCTGGTGGACTCTCACGGTTCCCGAAGGTCATCCTGCTTCTCCTAAACCTCACCACCAATTCCCCCATTTCCAGGACCCCTCACTCGCCGACGCCTCCACACCTCTTCCTCCCGACACGGACATTCCGCAATCGTGTCAGCTCAACGACGATACACTTCTGGAGGAGATCTCCATCACCTCCCAAGACGACGGTTCTCACGAGTCCCGAGTCGACGGCAGATGCTTGAGCCCAGCGCAACTCTCGTGTCTTCTATGGATCGCTCGCCACGAGGCCGCCACCCATCGGCACGATGTGCTGATTCATGAGCGATGCTCACCGTTTTTGGACACCGTCATTGCGGCGAGACGGTGTTGGAGTGTTCAGGTGAGTTGCTCACTCTGAGAATTTTCTCTAAATTTGCTCATTTATAGAACAAAATCTGGGCTTTCGAATGCGCTAGGTGGCTACCTGCACAAACTTCTAGAAGTCGAGATATTCGCTTGGAAAGGTGACATTTTGGACGCAATCCAGTGCAAAATGTGTCACCTTTCGAAGCGAATATCTTGACTTCTAGAAGTTTGGGCAGGTAGCCATCTAGCGCATTCGAAAGCCCAGATTCTCTTCTATAAATGAGCAAATTTAGAGCGAATTCTCAGAGTGCGTCTAAAGTTGGTCAGAAGGCTCTAAAAGACCGTCTAAACCGGAAAAATCTGATTCCAGGCTGCCGCGCTGCTCGCTCGCGCCGACCTCGAGAAGGGACGCGGTCGCCACGTGGACCGTTCGTGTGTGCAGTCGGAGTTGGTTGTCAAGTTGCAGCAAGGCGTCGAGGATCCCGTCGACGTCAAGGGTAAGGATTCTGCGAAAGGGGACTAGGAAAACCTTCCAGATGGCCATAAGAGAATCCACAGAGATTCAGAACTGTTGTGATCGATTCTCGAGGGTTCTGAAACCGTCTGAAAGCTGATGAAGGCTCTAGAACGCTCCAGAAGCAACCAGAACAATCCTGATGGATTTTAGAGGATTCCGAAGAATCTCAACGAGGCTACCAAGGTTTAGGGGGTCAGAAAACCCCGCAGATGGCCATAAGAGACTCGAAGAAGGATCCATAGGCTTCAGGACGTTTCTGATGGATTCTGGAACTGTCTGGAGGCTCTAGAACGCTCCAAAAGCAACCAGAACCATCCTGATGGAATTTAGAGGATTCTGAAGGGTTCTAGAAGATTCTGCTCCAAAATCTCGACTTCTGATGCTTCTGAATCCTAGATGACACTTGAATCTTTCCAGACCGCCTTCCCCGCACCGCGCACATCCTCTCCTCGGGACTCACCCCCTTCTGGCAATCCTCGATCCTCTTATCCGAAATCCTCAAATCCCTGGGATGCACGTCCGAAGCGTTGCTGATCCTCGAACGGCTCGAAATGTGGGACGGCGTCATCGAGTGCTACAAGCAACTCGGCCAGCTGGACAAGGCCGAGACGCTCATTCGGCGGCTCATCGAGCAGAAGCCCACGGATTCGATGCTGCACGTCTTCCTGGGAGATATTACCAGGAATCCTGAGTACTTTTTGAAGGCCATCGAGTTGTCGGGAGATCGAAACGCGAGAGCTCATCGATCGCTAGGACATGTGCTGTTGATGGAGAAGAAGTATGAGGAGGCGTATCGGCATTTGAGGAGGAGTTTGGAGTTGCAGGTGAGGCTAGAAGAGGAAAACGAGAAAGTTAGGCTTAGGCTTAGGCTTTCGTGGGGTCTAGAGCATCCCGAAGACTCATGGGGGACTAGAAATTAAACTGTGTGAAAGCTAGGCCACCCTGAGAAAAGAGGAGGATTAGAAACTCACCAAGACCATCGATGACCTAAAAAACCTTGTTTGAAACCTAGTCCCCCCTCAAAATTTGCCTAGGGGGACTAGGAATCGAACTGTGTGAAAGCTAGGCCATCCTCAAAAACATTGGAGGACCAAAATTTGCAGCCAATCCAACTGGGCATCTGGTTCAACCCCTAGACTCAGGGGGGTCTAGAAATCGGATCATGTGAAAGCTAGGCCATCCTCAAACACGTGGAGGACTAGAAGTACAAAATTGAGAAAGTTAGGCCATCCTTAGGCTTTCGTGAGGTCTAGAAATCCCAACTAGACCATCCCGAACACTCATGAGGACTAGGACTCGAACTGTGTGGAAGCTAGGCCATCCTCAGAAACGAGGAGGACTAGCCCTAGATCATTCTAGATCATTCTAGATCATCCTAGATCATCCTAGATCATCCTAGAGCATTCTAGAGCATTCTAGATCATTCTAGATCATTCTAGATCATTCTAGATCATCCTAGATCATCCTAGAAAACCTTGTGTTTGCAGCCAATCCAACTGGGCACCTGGTTCAACGCGGGCTACTGCGCGTGGAAGCTCGAGAACTACAAAGAGTCCACACAGTGCTATCATCGATGCGTCCAACTGCAGCCCGACCATTTCGAGGCGTGGAACAACCTGTCGGCCGCCTATATCCGACATGGACAGAAGCCGAAGGCGTGGAAGCTGTTGCAGGTTGGACAATAGTTTTGAGCTCCAAAGATCTGAAAATACGATTCAGGAAGCGCTCAAGTACAACTACGAGCATCCGCACGTGTGGGAGAACTTCATGCTGCTGTCGGTCGATGTTGGCGAGTTTGCGACGGCGATTCAAGCCTACCATCGACTGCTGGACATGAACAAGCGAGGCGCCGATGACGATGTGCTCGAGTTGATTGCTCAGCAGATTCTGAGAAAGGAGGCGGAGCTTTCGGGTAGGGGAGGAGTTTGGGAGGGGTGAGGGGGCGGGATCCTGGACTGCAGTTCCAGGACCTAGGACCCAGGACTCAGAGGCCAGGATTCAGGATTCTAGCTTCTTAGTCCTGAACCACAGACCCAAGGGGTCCCCTTAAGCTTAGGCTTAGCGATCCCCTTAGGCTTAGCGAGACTCTTAGGCTTAGCGATCCCCTTAGGCTTAGGCTCAGCGATCCCAGGACCGCATATATGTGCTTTCAGCTTCCCATGAAACCCATTCCAAAGAGTCCGAAGATGAGACCGTCGAGACCCAAAAAGTCAAGGAGGAGATGATCAAGCTACTCGCACGAATCTCGGCCAATCATCAGACGCTCTCGGCGAAAACTCTTCGTGTCTACGCGTTGCTCAAAAAACCGAGGACCCTAACCACCGAGACGCGGACCGAATTCGAAAAGTACGTGCTGCTGATGGAGAAGAGTTTGGCGGCGGCGGTCAACGGGAAGTCGACGTGGCCCAAGGACGAGAAGCTGGCGGTCGAGGTGGTCGAGACGGCTGTGAGGCTGGCCGAGGATCGGATCGAGTTGGCCAAGTTTGTCGCGTCGGAGACGTCGGTTAAGGAGGTGAGAATCATCCTAGATCATCCTAGATCATCCTAGAACATTCTAGATCATTCTAGACCATTCTAGATGATTCTAGATCATTCTAGATCATTCTAGACCATTCTAGATCATCCTAGAGCATCCTAGATCATCCTAGATCATCCTGGATCATCCTGGATCATCCTAGATCATCCTAGATCATTCTAGATCATTCTAGGCCATTCTAGGCCATTCTAGATCATTCTAGGCCATTCTAGATCATTCTAGAGCATCCTAAATCATCCTAGAACATTCTAGATCATTCTAGATCTTAAACCACGCCCCTTCTCTATTCCAGGCCTCCTCGAAAGTGCGTCTCTCGCTCCGTGGCATTCTCACTCGTCTCGACAAGGAATCCGGAAGTCGAGTGGCCGGAGAGGACGCGGAGAAGCTCGCGGAGCTCGTCGACTCAGCCAAGACCCTTCTCAACAGTGTTTCCTTCTAAGCATCTCAAAATCAGTTTTCCAATGGTTTTTGAATTTTTTTTTTGAAATCTCAGTATAATCCGGTTTCTCCCCCTTGTTTTCTGTTATTCACCTTGTTGACTTTGTTTTTTTTGCAATGTTTGAATTTGAATATTTATCGATGATGAAACTACAAAAGTTTACCCTGGTTTTGGTTTTTTTTTTCATGGGAATTTTCAAAGGTGTTGTGAAAAGAACATTTTTTGGGGGAAGGGGCACCGGAAGAAGGTACAAAAATAGGTTTGGTCTGTGGGAAGCGAAAGAGAAAAAGAAAAAAAAAACAAGAATTCGTTGAAATTTTGAAATTTTTTTTTGCGCGGGGAATGAACAGATTTTTTTACATTGGACGATCCATTTTCATGAAGTAAATTGACCAGTAAACGACGTTGAAGATGAGAAACGACAGCGGGAACATTATCATTGAACACCGATCCACCTGAAAGTTGGAAAAATTAGCGAAAAAAGAAAATGGGTCGAAGTGGAATCGAACCAGCGACCTTTCACCCCGCGCCCAAAACCACACGCACTGCGCCACGTCTGCACACAGCTACGCGCACCCACAGGGCGTATATGAGTGGCGCGCTTCCCTCTCGAAGCTCACCTGTACACTCGTAATAGTCCAATCACGGTCCGGAGGGCATATGGCGTAGACGAAGCGTTGGAGGCGGTGAGCAAATCCGCTCTTCTTCTCGTACGCGTATGTATCGTGCTCTATCTGCGAAAAAAAACGATGTATTGATGAGGTGAAGCTAGTGCGCTCTAGCGAGAATGATTTTTCGGGTTTTTTGAATGGAGCGCGTTTGACATTTCATCGGGTTTGAGAATTTCAGAATTTGTCGCAAAAGTTTTTTCGATCAATAACCGACAAAATTAGTCGAAAAAAAAAATCACAACTTCAAAACTTTGTCGTTTTTTTTTCGACAAAAAAATTGGCCAATTTTTCGAAATTTTTTGTTTCGACATTTTTTCAACCAATAAATCGTCGTATATTTTAACGAAAAATCCTCATTCGGCACGGCGATCTGCGGGCAGAAAAATGCAAACGCGCTCTACTGGGACGCGCCCCCGCCTTCAAATGTTCGAAATTTTTTCAGTTTTTTTCGACTTCTAAGAGTTGTTCACCTTCTATTATCATCACAGATTGTCGAAAAAACTTTAAAAAATTTTCCAAAACAAGTCGAAATTTTGAAATTTTGAATTCGGAGGAGCCCGCCCGGTGGAGCGCGCTTGCATTTCTCGAGCGCCAGGTCATTATTAAAATGTTTTTTATTAGGTGAATGAGACAAAATGCGGCCGCGCTCCACCGAACTAGCCTTTTTAAACCCTTTGTTTTATTTCGGTGGTGCGCGGTCGTATTTTTTCCCATTTGCCTAATATCAAGTTTTTTTCGAAAAATATTGTGTCGGATTTGGACTACCCCACTCACCGAAGCGAAATTATTCGCCACCATCTTATTCCCATCGCCCGTATTATTCGAATTTGGCGCCGGAATTGCGGTGGTCATCGTCGTCGTGGCGACGGCACCCGAGTTCGCGTCGGCGGCCGCTTTCAGCTGCGCCAACACCGGAATCCGCTTCCTGAGAAGACCCCCTCCGCCTCCCTCCTCTCCTTTCGTCTCTTTTTTCCGCGTTTTTCGAATCTGATTCAGCCAGTGGCCGAGGACCTTGGAGCCTATCTGTCGCTCTCGTTCCCAGCTGAAAACGCATTGCTCAGGTTATGCTCATTGCTCAGTTCATTGCTCAGGGCCTACCGATTCAACTGACACACAATGGCCAACTCGACCAGTGTACAAAAAATGAAGATCACCGAAAAAATCATCCAAACGTCGAGACACTTGATATAACTGACTCGGGGCAAATGTCTCAGCACATTTCCAAACTGGAAGGTCAACGCCAAAAGAGAGGAGACACCAAGAGTGATTCTGGCGGACACACTTCGCACGTCGAAGAAGAATCCGACCCAGGAGGAGATTACGGTAAGTGACGTGGGAAAGTAGGATTGAAACAGGTAGAAGCCGTAGCGACGAGCGAAGGTGAATTTGACCTGGAAAAAGGGCGGGGCTTATAAAGGGACAGTGCTTTAAACTGCTCTATCTCGCTTGCCAGTTGAGCTAGCAAAAAGTTGTCAACTGCAAAATTGTAGCTCTTTAAATTTTACACATTTTACTAGTTGATAACATTTTTATAACTTAAATGATTAATGAGATAAATGCTCTTAAAGTCTATTCACGTTCTTATAACTTCTAAACACATTTATCTCATCAGCCGGTTGAGCCATAAAAAAGTTGTCAACTAATAAAATGTAGCTCTTGAAATTTTCATAGTTGCAAACGGGCCGGCCCGGGCAGATGGCGGGCCGGCAGATAACTCGGCTTCAGAACAAGATATTTGGACGGATTTGGTATCAAATGATAGATCTCGACGAGGTCTGTCTTAGCTATATCATACGGGCCGGCTTAGGGTCCATTAACATGTCGCGGGCCGGGCTAGAATGGCAAATTTGACCAAAATCGGGATTTTCGCCATTCTAGCCCGGCCCGCGGCATGTAAATGGACCCGAAGCCGGCCCGTGTGATATAGCTAAGATGGACCTCGTCGAGATCTATCATTTGATACTAAATTCGTCCGAATATCTTGTTCTGAAGCCGAGTTATCTGCCGGCCCGCCATCTGCCCGGGCCGGCCCGTTTGCAACTATGGAAATTTTACACATTTTATTAGTTAACACAATTTTATTAACTCCATTCACAACTGAGATACAAGTCTTCAAAATTTGAAGTTAAAAAAAAAATTTTTTTTGAAGTTATTTTTCAAAATTTTTTATGAAGCTTTAACTTACTAGACTTTGTAATTTATTTAATTTTAACTTCAAAACCTTCAAAAAATTTGATTTTTAGCCGATTTCGAGATGCGCGCAGCAACAATATGCAAAAGGGGGCGGAGCTTGATGTTTGAAGTCTCCTATCTCGCGAACCATCAAAGCTATCCAAATTTTGTCAACTAACAAAGTGTGTAAAATTTTAAATCCTACATTTTTTCAACTAACAACTTTTTCTTATCTTTAAAACCAACAAAGTTACGGTTGATTTTGTCCCGCCTACAAAAAAGTTCAATAAAAAACATTTTCTGTGCATTTGTGCGTTGGGTCAGGTGCAATACACACACTGTGTGACTCCGATAGGGAAATATACATATAGATGTATAGGGGTCATGCCACTTACAAATGCAGTCTTTGTGGAAACGCTAGTCTGAAAATGAATGGTACGCCCATGACCCTACACATCTACAGTAATCCCCCAAAAAAAATTGTTCTACAGTAATCCAAAAATCTACAGTAACCCAGAAAACACCTCACCTTGGCTCGATCCCAGATTCCATTCGGATACTCTAACCTCTGATGATCCGTCGACCAGCCGATCAGGTCAAAGTCGGGTAGTTCTACCTGAGAAATCAAAAAAAATATTGCAAATTCGCTCTATTGAGAATCCAAACTTTTTCCATCATTGTTATAGGAACGTCGTGCCACATTAATCGGACTTCGTCAGTGTTGAACGAGTAGGATTCGAGGACAATTTCGCAGGAGAGGGAGTCGAATGGAAACATCTGAAAGATTTTGAAATTTTGAAAAAAATTTTTTTGAAAGTTTTCGACCGCAAGTCGACCATCTTGACCACAACTCCGCCGACCACAATTAACATGTGGTCGATTGAGGTTTGTCGTAATTTTTCAAATTTTCGAATGTGGGTCGACCACTATCTTGACCAGTGTATCCTTTCGACACAGTTTCGAAAAAAACTTTCGAACAAATTTTTTTTCGAAAAAATTTTTTCGAGAAAATTGTTTTCCAATAATTTTTCCAATAAAAAAATTTTTTTTGAGAATTTTTTTTTTCGAAACAATACACAATTCGACCACTAAGCGACCAGCCGTGAATTTTTTTTTTTGAAGATTTTTTCCGAAAAATTTTCCTAACCTAACCTCCTAACCTAAATTTCCTAACCTGGTAAGGTAATTTTTTTTCGAGAAAATTTTTGCGAAAAATTTTTTCGAGATGATTTTTTTTTCGAAACATTTTTCAGAGATAATTTTTTTCGAAAAGTTTTTTGAAAAAAAAATAACTTCGATAAATTTAAAAAAAAACAAATCTTGACCACTGCCAGCCGCGACCGATTTGAGGTCGATCGATCTTTCGACCACGGTTAGACCATCTCGATCAATTTAGGACGCTTTTAGAAAACTTGGCCAATCGCGATTTTCGATAAAAAAAATATTTTCGAAAATTTTTCGACCTCACGATTTCCGACCGTGGATCGACCACTGTTTGACCGACCTCCGCCGGTCATGACCAACTTTTTACAACAAGTTTTGATGATCTAATTTTTGACCGACCACAACCCCTTCCCGAACCACTCACCTTCAAGTTCACCGAGCACGGCGTCTTGACGTTTAACCTGCAAAAAAGGGGGAAATGTCCATCTTTTTCAAAATCAAATTAGCCTCGATTAAGAGTACAAACTACACACACCAAAAAAAACAGCACTGACCGAAAATTACTCCAGACGAGTCCATTCTCGTAGAGAATCACAAACGTGTTCTCACTGGGCGATGAGTGAATCGAGCTGGATTTCGAATTGATAATACACGTATCGGGGGTCCAGATTTTCTTGCGAAAGTCAGACTGAAATATTCTTGTAGTTTGTAGTCTATGTAGTTTGTAGTTCGTACCTTCAAAGTGATATTAGTGGCGCACACATTCAAATGTTTGAAGGATAGCCGTGGGTCTTGCCAAATCTCACTGTACATTACGTCCAACGAGAAGTCGCCGGTGATTTCCGAGATTCCAGACACGCCCTGAAGGAAGATTTTTAAAATTTAAAAAAAAATCTTTGATGGCCGAAGTTTGATGGCCTAGAATTCCCCGTACCTGCACATGAAGCTCAATGGTGACATTAACGCCCTCGGCCTCCGGCAACAGATGAGTGTCATAGTCGGTGAGGAGGGTGTCGATGAGTTTGCCGAGGTTGATGCTGGAAAATTTGGAATTTCGTAAAAATTTTGAGCTGTTTGTTAGTTGGAAGTTTTTCAGTAGCTCTATTTAGAAAAAAGTTATGCGATTATTATTATTTTGTCTGGATGAGTGACTTTGAACGTTTATAACTTTTGAGCCGTTAAAGATTTCAAAAAGTTATCAACTAATAAAATGTTTAAAATTTCAAAAACTATATTTTAGTAATAATCAACTTTTTGATAGCTTAACGGAGAAATGAGATATAACGCAAAAAAGAGAGACGCAGAGTCTCTGACTCCCTTCTCACCTTTAAACGCTTATACCTCCTTACCCGTCAAAGATATTCACAAACTAAAAACTACTGAAATGTTTGAAATTTTAAGAGCTATATTTTACTAATGAGTAAAAGTTTGATAACTCCATTTGAGCCAAGATGCATCGGTTTAAACACCCCCTACGATCATAGCTTCGAGACGCAGACAATCAAAAGTGTCTGGCTGACTGCGAAACGCTCATATTTTTCTTCTCAATAAAGATATCAAAAAATTTTTAACCAATAAAATGTTTAAAATTTCAAGAGCTATATTTTTTTAATTGACAACTTTTTGATAGCTTAACGGAGAAGGCAGATATAACGCTAGAAAGAGAGACGCAGAGTGTCTGACTGCCTGCGTCTCCTCTCACCTTTAAACGTTTATATCTCTTCACTCATTAGAGATATCAAAAAATTTTCAACTAGTAAAATGTTTAAAATTTCAAGAGCTACATTTTACTAATTGACAAAAATTTCAAATCTCTATTTCCAATCGAGTTAACTCACCTATTCCTGGAGCACTTCTTCTCACTGCCACTGTTCGCCGCCGCTGAGAAATAGAACAAGAAGAATTGAGCAAGGAGGAACAATCGCATATCGCGTTTTGCTTAGATCATCTGGGGAATCTGGCGAAGGCGTCGTCGGATGGATGAACGTCTTCTAGTTTTCGTGGGGTGGGGTGACTGGAAGATTTCTTATTATGATGATGTAGAAGTAAAACAGAAAAAAAGGGAAAAAGAGAAGTGACGAAAAACGGAAATTCGATTTTAATTGGGGATGAGCTTCTTTTGAAAAAGGGGAAAAGAAAGACACGTCAGGAATCATGTGGTCTTATAGAAGGAAGAAGTGGAAGATTCAGAAGGCGACCTGAGCCTGAGCCTGAGCCTGAGCCTGAGCCTGAGCCTGGGCCTGAGCCTGAGCCTGAGCCTGAGCCTGAGCCTGAGCCTGAGCCTGAGCCTGAGCCTGAGCCTGAGCCTGAGCCTGAGCCTGAGCCTGAGCCTGAGCCTGAGCCTGAGCCTGAGCCTGAGCCTGAGCCTGAGCCTGAGCCTGAGCCTGAGCCTGAGCCTGAGCCTGAGCCTGAGCCTGAGCCTGAGCCTGAGCCTGAGCCTGAGCCTGAGCCTGAGCCTGAGCCTGAGCCTGAGCCTGAGCCTGAGCCTGAGCCTGAGCCTGAGCCTGAGCCTGAGCCTGAGCCTGAGCCTGAGCCTGAGCCTGAGCCTGAGCCTGAGCCTGAGCCTGAGCCTGAGCCTGAGCCTGAGCCTGAGCCTGAGCCTGAGCCTGAGCCTGAGCCTGAGCCTGAGCCTGAGCCTGAGCCTGAGCCTGAGCCTGAGCCTGAGCCTGAGCCTGAGCCTGAGCCTGAGCCTGAGCCTGAGCCTGAGCCTGAGCCTGAGCCTGAGCCTGAGCCTGAGCCTGAGCCTGAGCCTGAGCCTGAGCCTGAGCCTGAGCCTGAGCCTGAGCCTGAGCCTGAGCCTGAGCCTGAGCCCAATTAAGAATAACTCTAGGAAACCAGAAAAGTCTGGACAATTCAGAAGGATTCTGAAGGATTCTGAAACTCGGAAAATTTTGACTCTGTTCTTTTCTTGCTCTGAATCTCATTAGAATCTGTAATCGAAACGTTTTGAATATTCATTAGCAATTCTAAAGATGAGCAATCCTTAACAGGTAAAAGTTCAAAAGAACCAGGAACTTTTTTTTAAGATTCATGTGGATTCACTATTCGACCATGAACAAAATTTCAAAGGACTCAAAATGTGGTTCGACCTTGACCAAGGTATCCTTTCGACACAGTTTTAAAAATTCCTTGAAAATATTCGAAAAAAATTTTTCGACAATTTTTTTCGAAAAGTTTTTTTCGAAGAATTTTTTTCGATAAAATTTTGACAAAAAATTTTTTTCTTGAAAATTTTTTCAAAAATCTTTTCGAATTTTTTTTTCGAGAAAATTTTTTCGAAAGTTCTTTTTCGAAACTCCACCTTAATTTTGACCACTACGCATTTCAAAATTCCAAATGACTCAAAATTATTCGAAAAAACAAGACATCGTGTTTTGGTCCGGAAACGCGGATCCCCTCCATTTCTGCGCTATCTTTTAAAATCCGGTAGTTCCCACTTTTTCAAATTGCCAAAAAAGCAAATGTGGAAATAAATCTGGAAAAAATCTGTCACACTCTATTTTCATTAATAACTCGGCTCAAAGTTGAGCTCTTGGAAAGCTGTTTTTTTCTTCCTCTTCAGACATGTGGGGCATCTGTGACTACAAAAATTCACGTCGTTTGGAGCATTTCAGGGTCCGTGGTGAGCCGGAAAGCAAGAGCCACCAAAAACTCAAAAAGTTCCTTTTTTCAATTCGTTCGAGAGAACCAGTAGGTCAATCGACTTGAAATTTGAAACTCCCAGAGAACTTTTTACGCGCTATCGATCTATGTCATTTTCAATACACGTTTCGAAAAAATTTTAGGCTCCGCCCACTTTGGTTTTCCGTCCATAACTTGCTTCGTTTTGGGGATTATGCAGATATTTGGTCAAAAATGGACGTAAAATGAAAATTTGCGTCGATCGATGTAAAAATTGTACAGCATTTAGTTGAAAAACTTTTCAAGGTGAGCGATATAAGATAATTTTGATTTTCTAACGCTTACTATTGAGAAGTTTTTTGATGAGGCGGGTTGAACTTTGGATATGTTATTGCTCATCATGCCTTCTGGTGGCATACCAAGTTTTGTGAGTTTTGCTTTAGTTTCAGCCGACTTATGTGAATTTTTATCACAAACAGGCCTAAAAAATTGCTCATAAATTTTCAATGTTGAAGGTTTTCAGCTACCATTGTTTCATTTCGAAACTTTCTTTAACGATGAGATCATATTGCCAGATTTTTGTGGATCTCATTTGGTTCTGATTGATTCTATCCAAGCTTAAGTTCAGAAAATACAAGCAGTAACACGGCGCAGCTGTGTCCAGCGACGCGTAGCGTCGCTAGTCTGCACTCTCTTATTAAATCCGGTAGTCCCCACTTTTTCAAATTGCCAAAAAAGCAAATGTCGAAATAATTGTAGAAAAAATCTGTCACACTCTTTTTGCGTTAATAACTCGGCTCAAAGTTGAGCTCATGAAAAACTTATTTTTTCTTCCTCTTCAGACATGTGGGGCATCTGTGACTACAAAAATTCACGTTACTTGGAGCATTTTGGGATCCGTGGTGAGCCGGAAAGCAAGAGCGACCAAAAACTCAAAAAATTCCGTTTTTCCATTCGTTTGAGAGAACCAGTAGGTCAATCGACTTGAAATTTGAAATTCCCTAATAACTTTTTATGCGCTTTCGATCTATGTTATTTGCAATACACGTTTCGAAAAAAATTTTAGGCTCCGCCCACTTTCGTTTTTCGTTCATAACTTGCTTCGTTTTGGGAATCATGCAGATATTCTGCCAAAAATGGACGTAAAATGAAAATTTGCGTCGATCTATATAAAAATTGTACAACATTTAGTTGAAAATTTTTTCAAGATGAGCGATATACGATATTTTTGATTTTCTAACGCCCAGTATTGAGAAGTTTTTTGACGAGGCGGGTTGAATTTTGGATATGTTATTGCTCATCACGTCTTCTCGTAGGATGCCAAGTTTTGAAAATTTTGCTTCAGTTTCAACCTACTTATGACCATTTGTATACCACACAGGGCAAAAATTGCTCAGAAATCTTGAATTATGAAAGTTCTCAGCGTAACATTTTTTAATTGAAACTTTTTTTAACGATGAGATCATATTCTCAGATTCCTGTAAGACCTCATTTGGCTCTGATTGATTCTATCCAAGCATAAGTTCACAAAATACAACCAGTAACACGGCGCAGCCGTGTCCAGCGACGCGCAGCGTCTCTAGTCCCCATAAGATTATCACAGGAAACACGGAAGAAGAAAAAAAAACGGCGAGGAAAATTTGATGATGAAGGAGGATGAGGAGGTGGTGGAGGAGAAGGATGGATGAATAATGAAGTGTGGGAATATTTTTTTGGTGGGGTCTTTCTGGGGGAAAACATTCCCGGAACACTGCTACCTTAGTCTCAAGGGGATAGTTATTTGAAGGGTCGGTGGTTGGTCTAGAAAAATGTAATGAGCAATGGTGGAAAACCTAGGCCACCAGTTAGGCTCCGTCGTGAGGCAAAAAAAACATGACTGAGCAATCGAAAAAAGAGGAACAGATGGTAGAGAATGAGGTTTCGAGTAGGGTCTTAGAGGTTCTCAGGTTTTCAGCTAGTACAAACTTTTCATACTTTTTCAGACTCTTGAAGATGTACTTTTTGAGGGAATAGGTCAAGTAGAAAGGTTAAATTTTCAAAAAACCTTCAACGCACTTTTCAGAAGACTTCAACGCTTTAGGCTTGTCAATGCAGAGTTATATGAATTTTGGTGATTTTCAGTGCCAAATGGCCAAGTTTGAGCAGCTGAAAAAGTATGTTCCTATTATCTGATTTTCATAAAACTTGGTGAGTGTATCAAGCAACTCTAGATCTTCATTTTTGTGGTTGACAACTTTTTACAAAAATCTCAATCAAGTGAGTTATGTCGAGTTTATAAGCACGAGCCCTCGAGGTTCGCACCAAGTTTTGATGTCGCGTGACTATAACTCACTTCACAGCAGTTTTCAGAAAAAAGTTGTCAACTACAAAAATAAAGATCTAGAGTTGTTTAATACTCTCACCGAGTTTCATAAAAATCGAGTAATTGGAACATACTTTTTCAACTTTTCAAAGTTGTATTGAAAATTACCGAAAGACATAGAGTTGTGGCCAGTACTGTGGGTTAAGTTACTTTTTTTGGACTTCCAATAGAGTCTGAAATTAAGGGTGTAAATTCAAAACAAAAATTTAAATATCAAGAATAAGAATTTCCACAAAATTCTCTATCGATACGTATAATTTTCATGAAAATCGGTCAAGGTTCAGCAGAGATATGGAGGAATGAAAAATGTGAAAAGGTAGATTTTCAGAATCCAAAACCTCTCATCGAAAACAAGTCGTGATCTCCGTTCATTTTCAGAATTATATTAGAATCTATAATCTAAGCTTTTAGAATATTCATAAAAAGATACACCTCGAAAAGGTAAAAGTTCAGAAGAACAAGAAAGAAGCGGATACGCAGACAACAAAAACGCTCATATCTCTAGAACCATCACAGCTATCAAAAAAGTTTCAACTACGAAAATGTGCGAAATTTCATTTTCTACATTTCTTCAGTTAACACTTCTTAGCTATCTTTGCTTCTTCTCAAGTTATGGGGTTTTGAACTCGACCAGCTCACCACTTAACAATACAACAATGACAAGGCTCTTCGCGGATCGCGAGAAGTTCAGTAGTCCCCCATCAATCAAGTAAACGGGCGTCGAAACTCTTCGGCGGGAGATGAAACCTGTTGGGTCGGAGAAAACCCCACAAAATAACCACATGACTCTCTTTGAGCGAAAAAAAAAAGATTGGGAGCCAATCGACCGCACACTTTTTGATTGATTTCCCGTATCATTCTTGTTAGTGTTGTGTAATGAGGGGTAAGGTTCAAATGATGATACGATCTAGGTCAGGCTTCCTTGGAAAAGAGTTTTCAGAAAATCGGAAAATGATTTTTTCTTCCGAATTTTTTTTTCGGAAAAAATTTTCCGAAATTTTTTTTGAATGATTTCCTACAAGAATCTTTTTCCGAAATAAGTCCGAAAAAATTTCCGAAAAAAAAGTCGGAAAAATCGGAAAATCGGAATATCCGTTTTCCGATTCCGAAAGCCTGACCTAGTATAACAATTTGGGATTATCGGAAAAGCCTAGAATCGTAGAGTTCTCAACAAAATTTTGTTCGGAAAATTTTTTTTTCGAAACATTTTCGAGAAATTTTCGGACAGTGTTGATCGAAAAATTGAAAAAAAGAACAAATGCGCCTTTAAACTTACAGTACTGCCAAGCAGACTACGACACTCCAAATTAATGCACTGCGCTCAATTTCACGGAAACTCGAAAATTATTCGAACGATTTTTCGAAAAATTTTCAAACTTTTCGGAGAAATATTCAAACATTTTTTCTCGAAAAACACACCCACTGGTCGGAAGTACCGATTTCGTCCCGCTTTAAGCTCCGCCTCTTTTGCAACATGAGCACATGGGTTTTGCAATGCTGCGACACACATTTTTATATCAGCAATCATGTGCCAAGTGGGCGGGTTTATTGACCATGCCAAGTGGGCGGAGCTTATTGTTGACCTCTCCGAAAAACCAGTTTTTTCGAAATACGGTTTTCTAGGCCACCAAGAATAGGGTTCATCGGTCATGAGAGAACAGGTGACACCTCATTGTCTTTAATCATATTTTTTGAGGTATCGAATTTCTTCGGAAATCTATCTTCAGGGCAGAGAAAGAGAGTCATAGAGAGACTATGAACTTTGTTCGTTCGAAAATCGAAAAATCTGAAAAATTTGAGGCGCGGAATTATTTCGAGACCTTCAGAATCCTCGGAAACCTTTGAGACACGATAAGAAGCGTCTAGAATTTTCGAGAATCTTTCAGAAGCCTCAAGAATCCTCCAGAATCTTCAAGAATCCTTTAAAATCCTTCAGAATCCTTCAGAATCTTCCAACACCATTCAGAGTCTTCCAGAGCTCATCAGGTACCCTCAGAAGCCATCCGAGCCTCAGAATCTTCCATGTCACATTTTTCATAGGAACTACCCAAACCACATCCATCATTCTGTCACGTCTTCTAAGTATTCTACAGAAAAAGAAAGAAATCAAAACGAAACAAAAAATGAGTACATGTCGTTTCTTTTTTTCGGTTGCTTGGTGGGTGAATAAAGAAGAAACAAAAGATGAGTGACTCCATCATCATCATCATCATCATCCAGCAGGGGTGTCTCAAAGAAAATTTTCGGACACGATGGAAAAAAGAGAGAGAGAGAGAGAGAGAGAGTTTGGATTTTTGAGAGACGCAGACGTGACAGTTGGTTCTTGGGGGGGAAAGGGAGGTTTATGAAGTGGCGAGGGGCGATGAGCCGGGTAAAAGGAAAAAGTGAGAATTGGAAGAAGATGGAAATTAGGGAACGAAATTGGGATGTGTTTATTTTTTTTGTTGGAAAGAGCAAAAGAGCACAATGTTTCGAGCAGCTGGGTGGTCTTGATTTTTGGCATTCTTGGAGAATCGAAAATCTTTGAAAAATTTGAAAAATCAAAGAATCTCCTAACTTTTCGTGGTATAACAATTTCAAAGTCGGATGTCTCCTTAGAATCTTGATTTTTACCAGATGTAGAAGATTCCAGAATGTCCGAATCGGAAAAGCGCACAATATCGAAAACTGATCCCAAAATCTCAGAAAATCTCAGAATCTCAGAATCCTCAGAATCCCTCAGAATCTTAGAACTGCATTATCTTAGAATCTCAGAGTCCTTCAAAATCTCATGATTTCAGATTTTCAGAATCTTCAGAATCTTGAAATCTCAGACTTCTCAGAATCTCAGAATTTCAGAATTTCAGAATTCTCAGTATCTCAGAATCCTCAGCGTCCTCCAGAATCTCATATTCCTTAGATTCTCAGATCTCGAAAACTCAGAATCCTTCAGAATCTCAGAATCTCAAAATCTCAGAATCTCAGATTCTAATTTCGAGATTCTGAAAAAATTTTGAGAAAAAAAACTCATTGTTTCGAAAATTCTGAACTATGCTGAACCTCCAGAATCAGAAAATCCAGAATCTCAGAAATTCTAGGAATCTGAATCCAACAATCTTTCCAGACTATCTCAATGATGTATCGAGATTTTGAGACCTCTAAAAGTTTTTTTTCAGAGATTTTGAAACGTTCGTTGAAAAAGTTTTTGAACTGAAGAAAAGCAACCGAAAACCCTTTTTTTTCCTTTTTTTTCGTATTTGCACCAAAAAATGTTGCCTTTCTCTGGAAGGACTAGGAGGACAACCCATTTCCCCTTCATAATCAAATTACCTGAAATTGGAAAAAAGTCTTCTGAAGAAGACTTTTGAACTTTTCACAAGGATTCAAAAATCGAAAATTAGAAGTTTAAAAAAAAAAATTTCGAGTCTCAAGTGTTTTTTCTACTAGAAATTTATCTCAAAAGAAAGAAAAGTTACTCTCCCCGAACACTTAGGCGTCATGTTCTTCACCAAAAAAAAATAACACCTCGAGAGAATTTAGGCTCCGCCTACTTTCTCCACTTTTTTCTTCGCCAGAATGCGTCATCATCTGACGACGTCTTCTGGAGTCTAGAATTCTGAAGAACGAGGAAAAAAGGGAAGTGCAAAAAAGGCGGGAAGAAAATTGAGTGTGTATGTGTGTTCCAGGAGGATGTGATGATGAGTTTTTGTGCACCGGAAAATTCGAATTAGTGACGAAGAGATGGAAGATGAAATTAAGAGGAAATAATAAGGAATCCTGGATGAAAAAAAAATGGTGGCCTAACTTTCAGGGGTGGCGGGTTTCTAGGTCATAGGTATGAAGTTAGTAAACGTACTGAAGTTTATTGTAAGAAAGTTTCCAAAATCTAAAGTTGTCTGATTCCAAAAGTTTAGAGGTTCTGAATTTCTGATGTCGAATCTTCGAATTCTTGAAATTTGAAAGGATCTCCAGATTTCTTTTTTTGGGATTCTGAAGGATTCTGAAATTCTGAAATTCGGAAATTCAAAATTTCGTTCCAACTTGAGAACCGATCTATTTGGACCAGTTTTCGCTCAACAATTTTAAAAGATTTTAGCTCAAAAAAAAAAAGTAAAAAATAACTTGATCTCAAATTCCGAGGTGTTGGAAAACTCTGAAAATTATATTCGTTTTCCAATTTTTCTGTTGGATTCTGAGCCATTTCCAGTTCTCGATGTCGTAATCATCAGAGTCAGTCATCCGAAAAAAAAAATTTCGAGAAAAAGTTTTAGAAAAATTTTCCGAAAGTCGTTCGAAAATTATCGGAGAAATGTCTCGAAAATTTTCGGGAAGGTTTCGACTTCCCATTAAATTAGGCGCAGTGCGGTATTTCGAAGTGTCGTAGTCCGTTTGGCAGTACTGTCAATTTAAAGGCAATTTTGTTTTTTTTTCTTGAAGTAGGTTGTTTTTTTTTTCGAAAAATTTTTTTGAGTTCCAAAAAACGGCCGAAACCTCGAAACCTGACTTCCTCAAGTCTCGAAAACTCAAGAAAAATCTGAACTCTCTAAATCCTCAAATAGGAACTTGAAAACTTTGAAAAAGAGAATCTTCGAATCTCAAAACCTCAGATTCTCAGAATCTCAGAATCTCAGAATCTTCCAGAATCTCAGAATCTCAGTTTTCGAATCCCGGAGAATCTCTAAACTATTGAAAATCCCAATTCCACCAAAAACTCAAACATGGTAAACCAGTCGAATTCAAACAAGACTCAAACTCGAACCACCAAATGAAAAATGAGAACTTTTCCAAATATGTGCAAAAAAAGGCTCAGGTTCTCGTCGCGAAAGAAAAAACTCGGAACCCTTTTTTTTCACAAAAAGAGTCCAAAGATTCTCAGTGACATCACAAAGTGTTAAAATGAAAGGAGAAGAAAGGGAGGGTCCCCTCTCCACTACAACATTTTGTGTTGTTGCTAAACGCGATTTTGACACCTCTCTTCTTCTCAAAAAAAAAGAGAGAAGAAAGGATTCAGATGATACGGGGAGGGGGGACCCTTCAATCATATTACGGCCGTTTCTGAAGGATTCTGAAAAGAGGAGAAAAAAAAGTTGAAAAACGGACGGAAAATGTACTTGTTGGAGAAGAGGGTCCACATCGTCATGAGACGTCGAATTTCGGCGACAAAAAAAGTCGAAAAGTATGAGAAGGGGATTAAGGAAGAAAATGGAGAAAATGATGGTCATGGAAAGTTAGAAAGACTTGACTAACTGACTCGAAGAAAGACTCGATACTTCGAAAAGTCAAAAAAGAAAGGATCAATCTGAAAATTTCAGAATCAGAATCTCTGAGTCCTCAGAATCTGTAAATCTGAAAATCTCAGAATCTCAGAATCTCAGAATTTCAGAGTTTCAGAATCTCAGAATCTCAGAATCTCAGAATTTCAGAGTTTCAGAATCTCAGAATCTCAGAATCTCAGAATCTCAGAGTCTTCAGAATCTCTAAATCTGAAAATCTCAGCATCCCGGAATTCAAGATCCTCAAAATCATATCGAAAAAGAAAAAATGGAATCTCAAAATCTCAGAATCCTTCAGAAATCTCATAATCTCAGAAATCTCAGAATCTCAGAAATCTCATAATCTCAGAAATCTCAGAATCCTTCAGAAGCTCAGAATCTCAGATTCTCATAATCTCAGAAACCTCAGAATCTCAGAAATCTCAGAATCTCAGAAATCTCATAATCTTTCATAATCCGAGAATCCAAGAACCTCAACTACTTCTGGAATCTCAGAATCCAAGCATCCAATAATCCCGGAATCCAAGATATTCAGCATCTTCAGGAATCGCAAAATCTCAGAATCTTCATTCTTCAATTTTCTTGATCTCAAAATCCTCCAGAATCTTCCAGATCCTCAGAATTTCAAATTTAGACTTCTGACAGGTTTCTAGAACCTTCTCCAGAACTTCTAGATCTTCGAAAAACCTAGATTATTAGAACAAAAATGTCACGTTTCTTTCCAGGAGAGTGTGTGCTGGAAATTCGAGCTCATTGTTGTATGTTTTCTGATTTCTAGTTATTAGTAGTAGTCGACTGAAAACATATAATATAGATTTTTTTCGTGTTTTCTGGAAAATAGTTTGAGACGAGAAAGAAAAAGTTCAAGTTTTTTTAGAGTTTCGAAAAAAAAGTGTTGTTCATTTTTTGTGAGATTTGAAGGCATTTAAAATTTTGAGGGAAGGTATTTGAAGAAGTCGAAAAGATTCTACAAAAAGTGATCTAGAAGTTGTGGAGAATGTTCTAGAAACTTGCTAGAAGTCGAAGTTTGAAATTCTAAGAATCTGGAAGCTTCTGGAGGATTTTGAGATCAAGAGGTTTGAAGAATTGAAGATTCTGGAATTCTGAGATTCTGGGATTCTGATATTCTGAGATTCTGAGATTCTGAGATTCTGAGATTCTGAAAGATTCTGAGATTCTGAAAGATTCTGAGATTTTGAGATTCAAGGATCTGTTAAAAATGTCTAAAGTTTCACTTTGGAAAACTTGAAATTTCGAATTTCCGATCATTCAGAATTCTGAAAACTTTCAGAATCACATAAAATTCAAGGAACAGGAAAAATCCATGACCTCGATTCCTCTAATAAGTATTCCCCCTATTAATTGAATATTCATGAAGGTCTTCTCCCAGGAAGGCGTCAGAAGTCAACAGAATATTCAGAATCCTCAGAAAAAATCTCACTTTTTTTTCGCGGTTCTTTGACGCTCGAGTTGATCAAAAATGAAAGATCCCAGATTCCATTGGACTACCAAATCCTTCAAGTATCCAACACTTGAGGACGTGCCAAATCGAAACACTATCAAATTTCGCCAACGACAAGAGTTCTGAACTGTCTTCAGGGAACAAGAATGATCTTCGAGCATTTTTCGGGGATTCAGAGGAAGAAGAAGACGTCAAGGTCTCTTGAATCCGGAAATGGAAACCCGAACCGTTTTGTTTCAAACCGATGAGGATGGATGATGCTCAATTTTCGGGGAGCAAACAAGAGGAACTTTTTTTTTCATGGAGGGAAATTTGAAATTTTTTGGTGGGAAGTTTTTTGGTCGAATTGAGGTCGATGGTTGAGGTTTGGTCGAGGTGCGGGTAATAAAAAAGGTGGGTCATGAAAATTTTTTTTTCGAAAAAAATATGTGGTCGAAAAAAAATGGGTCGAGGTTTGTGTTCTAAGCCTTTTGGTCAGAAAAAAGTATTTTGGTTGAAAATTTTAAGTCAGGTCGAAAAAAACATAAACTGGGTCAACAAGTTTTTGACGGTCAAAAAAAATTTGTCATAAAAATAATGGCTGAGGTCAGAACCAAAAATATCTACAGGGTTTGACCAGAGTGTGGTCGATGCGGAAAGTCAAAAGTCTGAAAAAAAGCCCTCCCACAAAAGTTCAATGTATTTAGGGGATTAATGAGTTTGCCGCCAAAATTTTTGGTCTGCGAAAACTGACGTAGAATTTGGCGGGATGGGGCAAAGAAGACTGGTCTCTTCCCTATTCGTAAAAATATACTTTTCAGGGCGCCTCTGCGTCTCTAAATCTCTCAATCTCTCGCCGAAGAACAAAATATCGTATTTCGAATGGAGGGGGGAGCATCCTCTTTGGAACAAAATGAGCCAACTTTTTTTTTCGATGCATTTTGAATTTCGATAGAGGATTACTCAGCCATATCCCCAAAAAAACACACATTGGGATAATTAGGAAAACCGAATACATATGGCTTGGCCAAAACAAGGCAAAAAGAGCATGAGCCTGAGCTCGAGCTCGAGCCCAGACATGGAGAAGCGGGAAAAAAAATAAATTTTATGGGGTAAAGGGTGGCGAGCAAATGAGCACAAAACGTGGGATTTTTCGCTCTCATTCGGCGAGCCTATAGAAGCTTTTATCCTATTAAAGGCGAAAAAAAGAGCAAACTTTTTCTCCCTTCGCTCGAGCCCAAGCCCAGGCGAGCTCTTCTCGACCGATTAGAGCAACACGATAAGTGCAATGACGGCCGGCGGGAGGGGGGGGGTGGCTCCCGGAAGTGTTGTATTTGTTTCTGAGAGAGAGAGAGATTTTCCAGACGAGATATGTATGAGGAGAGGAGCCGGAAATTCGAGGGAACAACTTTTTTCTTGGAGAAGAAAGTTATCTTTCTTAGTTTCTCAATATAGGGACTAGAGTTTTCTGGTGGCCTAGAACTCTCAGAAGGCCTAAGAACAGCCAAGAAACGCGATAAGCGTGCTTCGGAGTCTAGAGTCTAGAATCCGTCAAAATCAAAATTTCTCAGAAATTCGAAGAATCGTCATAATCTTTGAGAAATTTCCTATCGATCTGTATAATTTTCATAGAATTCGGTTCACTGGTTGGGGCGCTAGACGGATCTGAACATTTGGCGTCTTCTGCTTGTTTTGGAATTTTGGTTTCAGAATTCCCAAGGAGTCCAAAACGTCATAGAATCTGAAAATTCATCTCAGAATGATGGATTCCCCAAAGACCAAGAATTTCGAGTTCACAATTTTCTCGGAGTTTTAAAACTCGAAAAGACCTTGAATCTCAAAATCTGGAAGAATTTCTTTAGTCGGAAAAAAGTTTTCGGAAAAAATTTCCGATTAGAGTTTTTTTCGGAAAAAACAGAGAAAATCGGAAAATTTCAAAGTTTTTCGACAGAGAATTCTTTCAAAAAAAAAAATTTTTCGGAAAATTTTCCGAAACAGGATTTTTCCGAAAAAAAAATTCGGAAAATTTTCCTTCGAAAAATAATTCCGAAAAAAAGTTTCGGAAAATTTTCGAGCAAAAAAAATTTCCGAAGAAAAAATTGGAAATTTTCCAGTTGTAAAAATTTTTCGAAAAAAGTCAGAAAAATTGGAATATCCAATTTCCGATTCCGAGAAAGCCTGATCAAAATTCAGAAATCACCAGGTTTCTTTTAATCCCAAATTTGTCTCGAAATGCACCGTTTCTGTTTTGAAATTTTTTTTCCGGAAAAAATTTTTCGGAAAATTTCCGACCAGAAAAATTTTCCGAAAAAAAAAATTCCAAAAAAAAAAATTCCGGAATTTCCAAAAATTTCCACAAAAAAAACCCTTCATTCAAAAAAAGGGCTCATAGTTCCCAGAAATTCTACATGCATTCCTCCCAAATTGGATACCTCCCTTAATCTCCCAAAAAAAAACTACTAATGGAAAATGGAACACACAAAAAAAGGCACCTCATTAAATTCTCCCCAGGGGACCCTTGATCCCCCAAAAAAGCCCCCACAAAGAAAATGAGAAAACGAGGTCCTGGAGACTAAAAATGAAACAAAAACTAGGAAGGACAAAAAAAAAGAACAAATCTCAAAAACCCATTTCCATATCCGCTGGAAAATAGAGAGAAAGGAAAAGGGTAAGGACATATATATCCATAAATAAACACACACCACACCTTTTCTAGTGTTTTTCGCCCCGCCCCCTGCCTCCTCTCCCCGAGACAACGTCTTCTACTTTTGAAGATGAGAAAAAAGTGGAGATTCAGAAGACGTCGTCCGTCGGGTTGGCGAAAGCTGCTGCCCGCGGGGCATCGAAACGCTCATCAAAATCTGTGCACTTGGCGAAAAGAAGAGGAGGGCCATCATCACACAAATGGGGGGATTTTCGAGGGGAAAAAAAGGGAATATGGGAACGAAAACATTCTCATCTGACACACAATGGATGTGTTAATGGGGATTCTGGATTCTGGATTCTGAAGCCGTTGAACATTTTGAACGGAAGGCTTTGGTCTTCCACAAGTTTTTTTCGACGGGTTTCATCTCAATCTTCGGGTCAACTTTTTCGCGCGCTTTTTTCAGAAATGGTAGATCGAATTGGACTGAAAATGAAAAGTCAAATATTTTGATCTACCAATGTTGAAAAAGGGCGCGAGAAGTTTTGCATGGAAAATTGATCTACTCACTTTCACTGTTGATCTCCTGATGGACAGCGAGTTTGACTTTTCCCCCCATCTAACAAGCTTCTTTTGATCTACTGACTTCAGTTAGTTTGATCTACCGAATACATGCATTTTGATCTACTCTCTGGCTTCTCGGTCAGCGGAATTCGACGGCTTGTTTGATCTACCAGATTCTGAGAAATCGAGTTTCGAGGTTCTGAGATTTTGAAATTAGGGGATTCTGATGGACTTTCAGGTTCGGAGATTCTGAGGATTCAGAGATTCTGAAATCTCATGATTCTGAAATCTCATGCTTCTGGAATCTCAGAATTCTGGAGGCTCTCAGGATTCTGGAATCTCAGGATTCTGAAATCTCAGGATTCTGGAGGCTCTCAATTTTTGAAGTTTCCAAAATTTCTAACATTCCTCGAAAGTAGGAAAACTAGAATCCTCAACCTCCTTTTGTACTCAACAAAATCATATTTCGACCTCTGTCAACAACAATAGAGGAGCAAATTCAGAATTCACAACCGAATTTTCCCACTTTTTTTTTCCGATTCTTCTAGAAGGAAGTACAACAACAAGACGGTGTGAATGGGGGCACGCAGGCATGATCTCATTTTTGGTTTTGAAAAAAAAAATTTGAAGAAGGGACCGGTTTTTGGGTTTCCGAGGGTTAGAGATAGTGAGAATTAGATGGATTTTGAGATTCTGAGATTCCAGATGCATTTGAGGTTTTTGGATTCTGGGATCCTTGGATTCTGAAGTTCTGAAGTTCCCAGATTCTGAGATTCCGAGGATCCAATGTTTCCAAGATCTCAACTTCAAGTAGTCCAAAATGCTCCAAAAATTCTCAAAAAATGCCTTCCTTGAAACTCTCCAAAGTCGAAACAAGCCGAAACACATTCCCTCCTCCCCTCTAACCCATAAATCAAAATATTCATAAAGCTCACACGAAGAGTTTTCCAGAGGAAATGGATGCCTCTGGAGAACGGCAAAAAATGGGAATGGAATGGGCGAGAGAGGAAGAATTTGTTGAAACAAAAATGAGGGGGAAAAAGTGGCGGGAAAAAAATGACTGGGAAGGGAAAGAAAGGCCAAAAAGTTTAGGGGTGGGTCTATTTTTGGACGGTCGCTGAAAAGTTTTGGAAAATTTGGAAGAAGTAGGTCAAAAGAGGGAAAAGTAGGTCAATGCACAAAAAATCGATCAAATTGAGACAAAGTAGGTCAGATTACAAAAAGTAGGTCATCTTCTAAAAAAGAGGTCAACTTCCAGAAAGTAGGTCAACTTACAAAAAGTAGGTCAACTTACAGAAAGTAGGTCAAATTTACAGAAACTAGGTCGACTTGCAAAAATAAGGTCAACCTAAAAAAGTAGGTCACATTTGGGACAAAGAAGGTCAACTTACAGAAAATAGGTCAATTGACAAAAAGTAGGTCAAAGCACAGAAAAAAACAGATCAACTTAGGACAAAGTAGGTAAGATTACAAAAAATAGGTCAACTAACAAAAAGTAGGTCACATTTGGGACAAAGTAGGTCGTCTCGAATTCAACAAGTTTGCTCCAATTGATTCCGGCTTTTCCACTTTTTCACTTTGCACATTTCCAAGACAGCGTTACGGTAGGGATGATGGACCATTATCATGACCAATGTTGTGAATAGTCCGTTACAACCGATGGCGATCATAAGAAGGTTGTTGTAGGCTGAAGAATTTTTGAATTTTTATAGAATCTAGTCGTGTTTATACTCATTCGAACCGAAATGTTTTGCTGATTTTAAAACTGTGCTTTTCAAAGTAAGATGTGCGGGTTGAGCAGAGTTACAGTAGTTTTAGCGGGCAAGAAACGCAGACACTCTTGTTTCTCTGCGTCTCTGGCAGGGCAACTCCGATATGAGGCCTGTTGGGGCTCATTTTGAAGCTCTCGCAGAGTTAAATAAGATCCTTACCCTGATAAAACAAAGTGAGAAGCCACAACAAAAAATATCCGAAAAACGGCAACAGAATCGAGGTCACCGGAATAGCCGCCTGTATGAATAAGCAGGCGAAGAAACGCCTCTGCATTCTTCGCGTACTTTTAGAGATGTGTAAATTGTCTTTGAACAGATAATAAGTGGTGTACAGGATGAAATATAGTCCTTGAGATGAAATAATAACGAACATGATAGTAGTGAGAATGGGTATGTCCATGGATTCTATGTTAAGGCTCACAAAGTTTGCGTTATTGATTAAGGCGAGAGGGATGCAGGATTGTTGCTGAAAGCAAGGTATTTCGATAATCCGAATTTTTGAAAGTTTACATTTCTCGTAAACTCCCTGGACTCTTCAATGTCTGGGAGACGTGTGAAGATGTAGATCAAAACGGACTCCATGTATGCGGAAAGTAGAGAAAAGTAGATCAGTCTTCCGATGTTTCGAAATTTTGATCTACCGATACTACCGATGACCAGAACATCGTAGCGATTCTCGAAGAACGAGATGTAGGAAATGGCGACGGCTGGAAATGGGGGGATTCTGGGAATTCTGGGAGAGAGCCAAGCTATTAAAGAGACGCAGAGACACTCACCCGACATGGAGTTGCACGCCAAAAACGCCTGAACCCCCGCATCAACGCCCATACTCGTCATCAAGCCGACCGGAAACCCCGCGGGCGTCGGAATCCACCAGTAGAACGACCACATGCTGGTGACCATCAGATCCATTATGGTACATACTAGATGCAGTTGGAGGATACTGTACTTTGCAGTTCGCATGGTTGGGGGTGTCTTGAAAATGATGAGGTAGGCGCCGAAAATGTGGAGGGGGATTTCGATGGAGGTGAGGGTGTGGAGAGCGTAGGCGAGGAAGCGGGGGGATTCGAGGAAGGAGTCGTGGAATATGCAAGTGATGGGTGACATTTGGAGTAGATTCTGGAGAGTCGGGGATTCAGAATATAAGAGCTCCATAATCCAGAACATGAGAGCTCCAGATTCCAGAATATCAAAGCTCCATAATCCAATATATTAGAGCTCAAGAATCCAGAATATGAGAGCTTCAGTATTCAGACAATCAGAGTTCCAGAATCCGAATTAAAAGAGATCTAGATTCCAGAATATAAAAGCTCAAGAATCCACAATATAAGAGCTTCAGAATTCAATAAATGAAAACCTTCAAATTTCCATATTGAGGCTAAGCCCTGTTCAAAAAACAGGTGGATTTTGGTTTAGGTTTGTATCCTGTTTACAAAATTCAGCTGCTCTCAAAAAAACTTTATTGGCACATCATCAAATTTTTCTGCAGAAAAAAACAAGAGTCACTTCTTCTTGCCATAATAATAGGAATAATAGTAGTTGTTGTAGTAGTTACTGTAGTAGTTACGGTACCAGTAGTAGTAGTAGCGGCGAGAGTAGCCGCCGTAGTAGCGACGACGCCAGTAGTAGTAGCGTTTGGTTCTGGAATCGGAAAAGAGTTTAGAATTTGGATGGGTTTCAGGCTCCGCCTTATTTTTAGGGAAGTATTGAATATTTGATGGCTCTTAGACTCCGCCCACTTTCTCGGAGCTTGGAAATTCTTCTTTCGAGTTAACAGAGTTTCAGGCTGCGCCCACTATCTAGAAAACTCAAAACATTCAGAATTTTGGGATTCAAAACAAAAAGCAAAAGAAAATTGAAAAAGCGGACTAAAAAAGTTTGCCGGACTAAAACAGTTACGGTTTTTTTGAAATTCGGAATTCTTCAGGTTGTTTCAGAATCTTCTAGAGTCCTTCAGAATTTTCCAAACTCCTCTATAATCCTTCAGAATCTTTCAGAATCTTCCAAAGTTTTCCCCAAGTCCTTCAGAATCTTTCAGAATCTTCCAGAATTCTTCAGAATCCTTCAGAATCTTCCAGAGTCCTATGGGATCCTCCAGAGTCCTTAAGAATCCTCTAAGATTCTTCAGAATCCTCCAAAATCCTCCAGAACCGTTTAAACTCCTCTAGAATAACAAAAAAAAATCACAAATCAGAATCTTCCAGAATTCCGCCGAATCCTCCAGAGTCCCTACCTATTCCCTCTGGGTCTCCAAAGCTCCGCATTGGTGTGTCCAAAATTGGGATCCAGCGCGGTGGAGAGCACGGGAGACTTTGGCTGGACGCCGACGCCGTCAGAAGTCTCCAGAAGCGACGAGAAGAATACGAGAAGGCACCAGAAGACTAGAATTTTCATAATGACTATCCTCAATAGAACTACAGTACCTTCATCCTATTTTTATACCCGTTTTTTGGCCGGATTTTGTAGACATGATATCAGTGGTGTTGGCTGAATAGATGAGTGAGTCATTTTTCTGTCAACCTTTTTTGGGGGAAGGAGTAAAGACTGGAAACCAGGAGGAAAATCGGTTGGCAAATTGTCAATTTGAGAGAGGCTGGTTCTTTGTTCCTTGTTAGTAGACAACGGGTAGGTGCACTTTTCTCTTATATCAAATGGAGACAGTTGTAAGAAGTGACTACTGGTTTGTGGAGGACACAGAAAAAATGATGAAATGTTGGTTGTAGGAGGACTGGAGTGATTTGGAGGATTTTATGAGAATCTAAAAGAATCCTAGGATTCTGAGCACGTTCGGAGGTTCTTGAAGAAGGTTCTAGGCCATTCAGAAGAATGATGATGGGTTCAAGAAGAGTCTGGAAGATTTTGAAGGTTTCCAGGGGGATTCTGGAGGATTCTGGAGTATTCTGAGGGAGTCTATAAGACTCTAGAGAATTCTACAGGACCCTGGAGGATGCTGAAGGATTCTGTGAGGTTCCATAAGGTTTGTGAAAAATCTGAAGCGTTTTGAAAGTTTCTGAAGGATTCTGGAGAGTTCTGAAGAGTTACGGAAATGTCGGAAGACTTTAGAAGAGTTCAGAAAGATCTAGAAGATTCTGGATCGGAATCCAAGTTTTGAACTTTCAAATTCTCGAAACTCGGGTTCTGAAAGTTTTTTTTCGAAAAACGTTAAAACGAGAAACTCCTCGAGAAATTTCTCGGCTATTTCTCAAGAAATTTGTTGAGATTCTGGACCATTCTCGAGGCTATAGACGGGCTCTGAAAGTTTTCCAGGGACTCTGAAGGGGTCTGGGGAATTCTGGAGGATTTTTGACGATGCTGGAGGACTGTAGAGGATTATGGAGAGTTTCTAGACATTCAGCAAGATGATGGAGGGCTCTGGAGAGTAAGAAAAGGTTCTGAAGAATTCTCTGGATTCTATTCAAATCCAAAAGATTTTAATTGTGACCGATGAATTTTTCGGGAAAAATCCGAAAATTGAGGACCTAGAAATCCGAGAAGTTCCAATTTTGATGGCCTAGAAATCTCAACTCTCATGACCTAGAAATTGCAATTTTCATGGCCTAGAAATTTCAACTCTCATGGCCTAGAATCCCCATTTCCCTTCCCACTCCTCTCCTTTATAACCTTCCAGAAGATTCCATGTTTCCCACAGTCTATCGTTCTGTTTGTTGTCGACCTTTTCGTTTCCATGATTTGGTCTCCATAAACTCTCCGACACTCTTATCAAACCGAAAGACACCTTTGCTCTCTTCCAATCTGTCATTTGAAAAACTCGAAAACTTTCTCATCTAATCTCATTACATCGTAGATCAGAATCGGAGTGAAGAGTGTGTTGGTCTGTCAATCAACAAACTGATAAGACAAGTCCAATGTCTCTCTTTCTCTCTCTCGTTCTCTCGGTCAACGATCATTTCTCTGCGCTCTCTCGATAGGTCATACTCTCTCTCTCTCTCTCGTCTCTCTTCTCCCAATGACCCCAAATCATCATTACAACACGCACAACGAGACACATGCTCTCTTGAGGCTCTCTCTTCGAATTTGAAACAAAAACACTTTTCCACATTTCATTTTGTCACTTTTCCACTTGGCAGACTAGAATCTATTCAAAATTTCCCGCTTGGGACTAGTAGATCAAATCGGATTCTTGATCTACCGCTACTAATTTCAACTTCCAGGTTAACCATGGTCTTCACCGCTCCAACCGATTTGTCCGGAGGGCTCTACTTTTTGAACGGAAAACGTACAACTGTGGAGGCGACGGAATCTTTTGATGTCATTGAGCCTAGAATCGGTAAGTAGATTTACGAGCGGTTCGTGGAGATTTACGAGAGTGTGGAGGTTGTCCACAAGGAATACACAGACCTCAAAATCGCAAAATCATAAGAATCTCAGGTCGACAACACTATTTCATTAGACCTCCATTAACAATCTCACCTACCTTCAGGAAAGGTCGTTGCTCAGTGCCCAAAAGCGAACGCTGAAATTGTGGATGAGTACGTCAGGGTGGCCGCCGCAGCCCAGCCGGGTTGGGGAGAGACCACCGCGTTGGATCGTGGAAAGGTCTTGCACAAGGTGGCCGATTTGATTCGGGTGAGTACCTTAGGTTGATCCCAAAAATCGATTCTCAAGGTCTTGGGTTTTTGAGATACTAAAATACTGACCTCAGAATACTGCAATGTAACCCTCAAGCCTTCAGGAGCACGCCGAAGAGATCGCCGTCTGGGAGGTCAAAACCAACGGAAAGCCAATCTACGAGGCCCGCTGCGACATCGCGTCCTCCGCCGACACCTTCGACTTCTTCGGCGGCATCGCCACCGCCGTCCTCCAAGGAGACTCCCTGGAGCTTCCCGGCGGCCCCTCCCAACGCATCGCCTACACCCGTCGCGAGCCGTACGGAGTCGTCGGATGCATCGGTGCATGGAACTACCCGTTCCAAACGTGCGTCTGGAAAGTGGCACCGGCCTTGGCCGCCGGAAACTCGGTGGTTTATAAGCCATCTCCATTTGCGCCTGCTTCACCTGTCCTCCTTGGAGAGATCCTGACCGCTGCTGGAGTCCCTGATGGAGTCTATAATGTTATTCAAGGCGAGGGAGAAGCCGGTATTGCACTCTGCGAGCATCCACAGGTTGCCAAGGTGTCGTTCACCGGAAGTGTGGCATCTGGAGAAGCGGTTCAACGTCAGGCGGCGACAAAAAACGTCAAGCCAGTCACACTGGAGCTCGGCGGAAAGTCGGAGCTCATCATTTTCGACGACTCCGATGTGAAGTCGGCGGTCGCCGCTGCGATGCTCGCCAACTTCCTCAACCAGGGACAAGTCTGCACCAACGCCACGAGAGTCTTCGTTCAGCGCGGCATTCTCGCCTCCTTCACAGAGGCCGTCGTCCAGGAAGCCAACGAGAAGCTCAAAGTGGGAGATCCGCTCCTCGAGGACACTCGCGTCGGAGCCAACATCAACGAAGGACACCTTCAGAGAATTCTGGGCTACGTGGAGAGTGCCAAGCAGGAAGGAGGCGTCGTTTTGAGAGGAGGCGTCCGTGTGCATCCTGAAGGTGTCGAGGGCGGAGCCTATTTTGAGCCAGCCATCATAACGGGGCTCACCGATGAGGCAAAGGCGGTTCGTGAGGAGATCTTCGGAGCCGTCATGTTGATCCTTCCATTCGACACTGAGGAGGAGGTGGTGGCTCGAGCCAATAATACGACTTATGGATTGGCAGCTGGAGTTTTTTCAGGGTTAGTTAGTTTTATAGTTTGTAGTCTCTGTTATAATGATCTGAAGATGTGCCTGGAGAGACACAGACAGTCAGCCACTCTAGCCTGGGTTTGATTGCTCATAACTTGCTAGCGAAAGAAGTTATCAAAAAGTTGTCAACTAGTAACATGTGTAAAACTTTAAGGGCTTTTTTTTGTAGTTGACAATTTTTTGATAACTCAATTGGCAATCGAGATACACTCATTTCAAATAATAAGCTGCAGAGGCGCAAAATGTTCTTGTTTGTCTGTGTCTCTGTGCCACTCTTTTGATCTTCTTTAAAGGCTCATTACTCTACAACCGTTATAGCTATCAAAAAATTGTCAACTGCAAAAATGTGCAAAATTTAATTTTACACATTTTTGCAGTTGGCCACTTTTCAATAGCTCGATTGGTTCTTGAGATATAGTTATTTTAACAGAAGAAAAAAAGTTCAGTATGTGATAAGACTCCCATGTTTGATTGCTCATAACTTGTTAGCGATTGCAGCTTTAAAAAACTTGTCAATTAGTAAAATGTGTAAAATTTTACGGGCGTCAAATTAGAAACTTTTTCAGAAACCTCGCCCGCGGTCACCGCGTCGCCGCCCGCCTCCAAGCCGGCACCGTCTTCATCAACACCTACAACGACACAGAAGTGAACGTGCCGTTCGGAGGATTCAAGAACTCGGGACACGGACGCGAGAACTGCATCGACACGCTTCGTGCTCACACCCAAACCAAGGCCATCTATGTGAATGTGCAGGATACCACTGAGCACTGCTTCTAAGTTTATGGTTTTGGTTTTTGTAATGATTTGATCTATTCTTCCGTTTTGAAACATGAAATCTGTTCAATGGCTCAAAAGTTCTTTGGGGAAGCAGGTGAATGAGATAACAATTAGAAAATATGCACCTGGCTCTCATATTCCGGATTCTGAATCCACAAAACCTTTAAGAGAGACTTTCATATTCTGAATGCCCCGAAAGTCTTCAGAATCTCATGTCATCCACCACTTGCATTTTCCACGACTCCTTCCTCGAATCCTCCCGCTTCCTCGCCTACGCTCTCCACACCCTCACCTCCATCGAAATCCCTCTACACATTTTCGGCGCCTATCTCATTATTTTCAAGACACCCCGAGCTATGCAAACGGCAAAGTACAGTATCCTTCTGCTCCATTCGGCTTGCACTGTTACGGATCTGATGGTCACTAGTCTCTGGGTGTTCTATGCATGGATTCCTAGCTCCGCTGGAATCTCGGTTGGGCTGATGACAACCATGGGGGTCAATCCATTGGTTCAGGTGTTTTTGGCCTATAATACTATGCTAGGTACAGTTTTGGTCAGTGTGTGGTTTTCGAAAAAAATTTCAAAATGTTTCCAAAAATTTTTTTCCGAGAATTTTTTCCGAAAATTTTTTCGAAAATTTTTTCGAAGAATTTTGACATTCCGTGAAATTGAGCGCAGTGCGTTATTGCTGAGTGTCGTAGTCTGCTTGACAGTGATATAATTTTAATAGAAACATTTTTCGAGAAAATTTTCGAAAAAATTCGAAGCAATTTCGAACATTTTTTCGAACCTCTTTTTAAATTTTTTTTTCGAAACATGTTCCGAACATTGTTGAAAATCACACAACAACTCTTAATCATTTTCCGAACTTTTTTCGAAAATCAAAAGTTAAGCTCCGCCCCCTTTTCAGCGGTCTCCCTATGTTACGTTCTGTTATTCGAAAATCGCTACGACGCAATCGTCATTGGAGCTATTGGGCGGTCCCCGAATCGAAATATATTTCGAGTGGTCTACTTTATCTTCAACATAATTTTACTGGAAGCAATATTGGGCTATATTTTCTGGAACGTTCCAGATTTCGAGCCATCCCGGATTGCTGTGGCTAAGGTAACTAAACTCCGCCTCCAGTCAACTTCACAACTTCCAGACGCTTCATTGCCTCCCTCAAAGTCTCGTTCAAAATGACTATTTTGTTATCGTCAATGCCAACTCGATTCTGGTACCCTATCTCGCGCTATCTCTCATGTGCATTGTCTGTTTTCAAGGACTATACTTCATCATTTATACGATGTACCGCCTGTTCACAGGCTCAGTACATGTATCGAAAAGTACGCGGAGAATGCAGCGGAAATTCTTCTTCTCAATGTTTCTCCAGGCGGCGATTCCGTGTATGGCACTTGCTGCTCCAATGTATTGCTACTACATTTTGTTCGAGCTGAGCTATTTTTATATGGGTGAGTGATCTGCTCATTGAGAGCTGCTTCAAAATGAGTCCCATCAAGCTGGAGAAGCAGAGAAACGATAGTGTCAGCGTGTGGCGCGCGCTTAGGTCAATCTAACTCTGCTCAACCTGCGCATCTAACTTTGAAAAGTATATTTTTGAAATCAGCGAAAAATTGCGGTTCGAATGAGTATAAACATGACAAGCTTCCAAAAAAATTCGAAAATTCTTCAGCCTACAACAACCTCCTTATGATCGCCATCGGTTGTAACGGACTATTCACAACATTGGTCATGATAATGGTCCATCATCCCTACCGTAACGCTGTCATGGAAATGTGCAAAGTGAGAAGAGTGGAAAAGCCGAATTCGATTGGAGGAGCAACTTTCTTGAATTTGAGACCGTTGGTCGTGGTCTCTGGGGGATAACTTTCGAAATACCAATTGTTCAATTTGACCTCTCTTAATTAACCTACTTTTTTGAAGTTGACCTATTTTTTGTAATCTGACCTACTTTGTCCCAAGTTGATCTGTTTTTTTTGTGCCTTGACCTACTTTTCCATAAATTGACCTAGTTCTTCCAAAGTCGCCCCACTTTCTGAAAATTTCCAGAACTTTTGACCTATCTGGAATTTTGGCGGAAACAAAGAGAATCTTCGATTGAATAACTGAAAGTGTGAATTGACGCAAAATTTTGGTTAATTTGTTTAAGTTTTTCGAGAGCAGCTGAAATTTTGGATACGAGCCAAAAAAATGCACCTGTTTTTTTTGAACATGGCTTAGCCGCCTTAATAATATTATTGAGATTTGGAGCCTTTATATTCCCGATTCTGTAACTGTTATATCCTGGATTCTGGAGCTCTCATTTCCAGGATTATGCAGCTTCAGAACCTCCTCCAAATCCCATCCACCACTTGCATTTTCCACGACTCCTTCCTGGAATCTACCCGTTTCCTCGCCTACGCTCTCCACACGCTCACCTCCATCGAAATCCCCCTACACATTTTCGGCGCCTACCTCATCATTTTCAAGACACCCCCAACCATGAGAACTGCAAAGTACAGTATCCTCCAACTACATCTAGTATGTACCATGATGGATCTGATGGTCACCAGCATGTGGTCGTTCTACTGGTGGATTCCGACGCCTGCGGGGTTTCCGGTCGGCTTGATGACAAGCGTGGGCGTTGATGCGGGGGTGCAGGCGTTTTTGGCGTGCAACTCCATGTCGGGTGAGTGTCTCTGCGTCTCTCAGATTCCCAGAATCCCTCCATTTCCAGCCGTCGCCATTTCCTACATCTCCTTCTTCGAGAATCGCTACGATGTTCTGGTAATCGGTAGTTTCGGTAGATCAAAGTTCCGAAACATCGGAAGAGTGATCTACTTTTCTCTACTTTCCACATACATGGAGTCCGTTTTGATCTACATCTTCACACGTCTCCCAGACATTGAAGAGTCCAGGGAGTTTACGAAAAATGTATGTGAATTTTCAAGGTATCGGATCATCGAATTATGCGCTTTGTTTTCAGCAACAACCCTGCATCCCTCTCGCCTTGATCAATAACGCAAACTTTGTGAGCCTAAACATGACATCCATGGACATACCCACTCTCACTACTATCATGTTCATTATTATTTCAAGTCAAGAATTCTATTTCATCCTGTACACCACTTATTATCTGTTCAAAGACAATTCACACATCTCGAAAAGTACGCGAAGAATGCAGAGGCGATTCTTCGCCTGTCTAATTATACAAGCGGCTATTCCGGTGACCTCGATTTTGTTGCCGTTTTTTGGATATTTTTTACTGTGGCGATTTGCGTTATTTTATCAGGGTAAGGGTCAGCATGTGATTTTTGAACTCAACTCTGCGAGAGCTTCAAAATGAGCCCCAACAAGCGAGTGTTGCTGTATCTGCGTATCTAGCCCGCTAAAATTATTGTAACTCTACTCAACCTGCGCATCTAACTTTGAGAAGTATATTTTTGAAGTCACCAGAAAATCTCGATTCGAATGAGTATAAACACGACAAGGTTCTGTAAAAGTTCAAAAATTCTTCAGCCTACAACAACCTGCTTATGATCGCCATCGGTTGTAATGGGCTGTTCACAACATTGGTCATGATAATGGTCCATCATCCCTACCGTAACGCTGTCATGGAAATGTGCAAAGTGAGAAAAGTGGAGAAGCCGAATTCGATTGGAGGAGCAACTTTCTTGAATTTGAGACCGTTGGCCGTGGTTTCTGGGGGATAACTTTTGAACTATCAATTTTTCCATTTGACTTTTTCCATTACTTTTAATAAATTGACCTGTTTTTTATAAATTGACCTGTTTTTTATAAATTGACCTACTTTTTGAAAATTGACCTACTTTTTCTATGTTGACCTACTTTTCTAGAAGTTGACCTACTTTGTCCCACATTGATCTGTGTTTTTGTGTGTTGACCTACTTTTCCATAGTTTGACCTACTTCTGTGATTGCTGACCCACTTTTCTGAAACTTTCAGAACTATCGACCAAAAGTGAAAATTACCGGATGATGACTCCTTGAAAATTTTTTTCCTGGAATTTGGGCGGAAGAATCTTTGGTGAAAATCTAATATTGGAATCGACTCAAAATTTCAAAGCAAGCAAAAAACTCTCTTGGAGCATAGTCCGAAGAAAAAACGTGGTTTTCAGAGGATGTGCAGAAAAAAGGTCCGTCATTGAATGTCTGAAAAAATGCTTTCTACTTGTTCGATTTTTTGAAAATTCACAAGAATATCAATCAAGTATAAAGCTCCAATTTTGTAGTTGACAACTTTTTGATTGCACCTCTCCTAAGTCTGATATCATCAGAGGAAGCTAGAGTGTCGATGCTTCCAGTTTTCTACTGTAAGAAATCAATGGAAGATGAATGCTCACAAGTTTATTCTCATCATAATGTCGAATCGAAGTTCAGAAGACATTTCCAAAATTCAGAATCAGTTCTTGGCGGATCCGATGATGATGCCACCTCCGCCACGTCCACGGCCTCCTCCAGAATAGCTGCCTCCACGGCAACGGTGTCCCGAAACGGCGGCGACGGCGAGCACGGCGAACAAGAGGACGTTGTAGAAGTTCATACTGTAACAAGGGATTATTGTGGAATGAATGGATCCTAGGTTTTGGACGATTTTCAATAGAGCGCGTTTGCAAAATCTGTTTGAAAAAAGTGTTGCCCAATTTTTAAAAGTGTCCCTCTTTTATACGCCGCAAAACCTCTATAATACTAATAAAACCAGGGGTGATCTTTTGGTTGCAAAGTTTTTATTGACGCGAAGTTTGATTTCTGGAAAATGAATGACACCGAAATCGGGGGTATAAAAACTTGTTGGAAAACGAGATAGGTACGATTTCGGTTTCGCTTCGAATTCAGTCAGGTAAGGAGGATTTGCAAACGCGCTCTATTGAGAATCCAAAGAAGTTTCGATGGAGCGCAGTTGCATTTCCAAGGTTCGCTTTGCAGTATGCCTTGTTACAGTATGAACTTCTACAACGTCTTCTTGTTCGCCGTGCTCGCCGTCGCTGCCGTCTCGGGACACCGTTGCCGTGGAGGAAGCTATTCTGGAGGAGGTCGTGGACGTGGCGGAGGTGGCATCATCATTGGATCCGCCAAGAACTGATTCTGAACTTTGACTCGACATTATGATGAGAATAAACTTGTGAGCATTCATCTTCCATTGAAGTCTTATAGTAGGAAACCGGAAGATCTGACACTCTAGCTTCCTCCGCTTATATCAGATTTAGGAGAAGTGCTATCAAAAAGTTATCAACTACGAAATTGGAGCTCTAGACTTGATTAGTACACTTGTAAATTTTCAAAAAAATCGGACAGTTAGAAGTCACTTCTTCAGACAACCAATGATGGAGACTACTTTCGTCTTTTTCCAAATCTGCCATTTCCGTCTTCTGATGATTCCGTCTTTGCCGCCAAGACCCCGAATTTCAACAAGTCCAAATTTGAAGATTCAGCCAATTCAACCATCCGTCAGTTTCATCAGTATTGTCAGTTTCGCCGTACAACGCTGGTGATTTTCAGTGCAAAATGGCCAACTTGGAACAGTTGAAAAAGTATGTTCCTATAATCCGAGTTTTTTGAAACTTAGTGAGTGTATAAACCGAATTTAGATCTTCATTTTTATAGTTGATAACTTTTTATGAAATTTGCTGCGAAGTGAGTTATAGTCACGCAACATCAAAACTTGGTGCAAACTTCCAACTAATGATCTTAAACGCGATATAACTGACTTGATTGTGAATTTCGTAAAAAGTTGTCAACTACAAAAATGAAGATCTGAAGATGCTTGATACACTCATCAAGTTTTATAAAAATCGAGTGATTGTAACATAGTTTTTCAGCTGCTCAAATTTGGCCATTTTGCACTGAAAATCACCAAAAGGGATAGAACTATGAGCAGCGAAAGACTCAATTTTTCTGCTGAAAACGTGAAAATATCTCTCAAGTTTGAACTCCACAAGCAGGTGCTCCGAAAATCCCTCATTTTCTATTCTCACCAAACTATGGAAGTTCAAGAGAGTCCGGTAAAAGCGCGCAGCCGTGTGGAGACCGCCCTCGAGGCGCGCTCGAGACCAGCGCGATCTGTGAAAAAGGAGCGGCAGCTGGCGGTGAGTTTAGCGATGGAGCGCACTTGCAGCTTCGAATTTTTCAAAATTCTCGATCTTTAGGTCTCACCGATGAACAATAATAGGCGATTGAGAAACACTTCGAATATATTAAACGAAAGGGATGAGCGACCGGGTGGAATTATGAAAGAGTGAGATTTCGAAAAAAAAATTCTCAATGGAGCGCACTTTCCACGTTTTTTTCTGCAGCAAATCAATGGTACGCTCGATGTCGAAAACGCAGCCGATCTCCGAACGTCCGACGATTCGATCGGATGACATTGCACACCGGCCGATCGTGTTATCCAAGAAGGCGACGGAAATCCAGGCGGCCGTCGAGATTCAGAATCGGCTGGCCAAGAAGATAGCGAAGAATTCGGAGAGACGCAGGAAGTTGGCGCACGCGATGGAGACGACGGCGCAGAATCGCACGCAAGAGCGCATCGACTTTGTCGAGTTCGCCAATCGACACTATCACTCGGACTACTTGCAGACGGGGGTGAGGGAGGGATTCTTACTTTTTTTTAGAGGGTTTCGGGAAATTCTAGAAGATTCTGAAAGATTCTGGGAGATTCTGGGACATTTTAAGGGATTCTGGAGGATTCTAAAACATTCTGTGGGATTCTGAAAAATTCTGAGACATTCTGGGAGATTCTGAGAGACTCTGGAGCATTCTGAGACATTCTGAAAGACTCTGTGAAATTCTGTTGGATTCTGAAGGATTTCGGAAGATTCTGGAGGAATCTGAGGAATCATGACGAAATCGGATAGATTCTGAAGAATTCTGGGAGATTCTGAGGGATTCTGGAGGATTCTGATATATTCTAGAGGGTTTCGGGATATTCTGGGAGATTCTGGAGCATTCTAAGGGATTCTGAATAACTCAGGAGCGCACTAGAACATTCTAAGAGATTCTGGAACATTCTGAAGAATTCTAGAAGATTCTAGGGGATTCTGGGGGATTCTAGGAAGTTCTGGGGGAATCTGAGAGATTCTAGAGGATTCTGAAGATGTTTGAAAGCTTCAAGACAAGAAACTCAAAAAGTTGAAACCATGATGTTTGATAAAAACTCATGAAGTCTCAAAATTTGAGATTCTAAAAAAATGAGTTTCGAAAATTCTGGAAAACTGTTTAATTTTTTCGAAAAATTTCATTGTAATTTTCTCGAAAACTCTAGAAACTTTTCGGAACACTATGATATTTTTCCAGATTCCTTCAGACTTCTTCAGAATCTTCCAAAATCCCTTGGAGTCTTCCAGAATTTCGCAGAAGCCTCCGAACTTCTTCAGAATCTTTCAGCATCTTTTTGAATCGCATGGAATGCTTGAGAGTCTCTTAGAAGACTCTAGGGTTGTTCAGAATCCATAAGAATTTTCCACAAGTTTTTTCATATCCCTAGGGAATCCCTGGAATCCCTGGAATTTTCCAGAATCCTTCCTAGATCCTCAGAATCTTCCTGAACCCTTTTTCGATTCTCAGAATCTTTGAGAAGGCTTCTCAAAATCTAAGAGTCATCCAGAAGCCTTTTTAGATCCGCAGAATCTTTTAGAAGCCTTTCAAGTTTCTCAGAAACTTCTAGCAGCCTTCTCAGATCCTCTGAATCTCAAAACCCCACATTCACTGGTAGATCGAAAAGTAGGCTCATCTTCCAGATCCACAAAATGCGCTACTCCAAAGAAGAGTACGAGAACGTGATCTACGAAGCGCAGACGATCTTCTCCTCCGAGAAGGCGCTCGTCGACATCGACCCACCTTGCGTGGTCGTCGGCGACCTCCACGGTCAATACAACGACCTCATCAACATGTTCATCCTACTCGGGCGGCCCCCCGAAACCGTTTACGTCTTCACCGGCGACTACGTGGATCGCGGAATGATGAGTCTGGAGTGCATCATGCTCCTGTTCACTTATAAGATTTGCTATCCGGAGAATATTGTACTGCTCCGAGGGAATCATGAAATTGCACGGGTCAACAAGAAGTACGGATTCTACGATGAGTGCGTGCAGTCGATTCCAAAGTATGGAGAGGAGATTTGGGCAATGTTTCAGGTGAGATTTTGAAATTTCGATGGATGCTGAGGTTTTGAGATTTCGAGATTCTGAGATTCAGATATATCAGAATTTCAGAATCGAACAATTTTGAATTTTCGGATTCTGAGATTCAGAGATTCAGAGATTTTGAGATTTCTGAAGGATTCTGATAAATCTAAGATTCTTATGAACCTGAGATTTTGAAGCTTTGGATTCTGAGATTTCGTGGATTCTGAGTTTCTGAGTTTAAGAAATTCAGATGGATTCGGAGATTCTGAGATTCTGAGATTTTGAGATTTTGAGATTTTGAGATTCTGAGATTTTCAGATTTTCAGATTTTCAGATTTTCAGAATCTCTGATTTTCAGGTCCATCTGATTCTCAGAATCTCAGATTCTCAGATCTAGCAGAATCTCAAATCCATCAAAATCTTAGAACATATCAGAATCTCAGAAATTTCAAATTTCCAAATTCTAAGATTCCCGATTCCAGCGCTGCTTCAACAACCTTCCCATCTCGGCTCTCATCGCCACCAAAATCCTCTGCATGCACGGCGGTCTGTCTCCGTCTCTCATCACTCTCGACGATCTTCGAAACCATCCGAAGCCGATTCGCAACCCGTTCCGTGGCATCGTCAACGACATGCTCTGGGCTGACCCGGATCCGGCGGTACGGTTTTTTTTTCAGTTGGTTTTGGGTACTTCTCTGTCTGTCTGTGTCTCTGCTTTATCTTGGCCAGGCCAACTTTTATCACGCACATCTCGAGAACCGTTATGGCTATCAAAAATCTTTCAACTACAGAAATAAAGAGCACAAAATTTCAAACAAATATATCTAAATTTCATCAATTTATCTCAATTGGTTCTCGAGATACAGGCCTTTGAAGTTCGGAGAGACGCAGACAGTCAGACGCTCTTACCTGTCTGCGTCTTTCAAAATTTGTAACCATTGTATCTCAAGAACCAGTGAAGCTACAACGATGCAATTTAAACAGGTTTGTTGGAAATTTTATGTTCTTCATTTTTGTAGTTGACAGTTTTTGGTTCGCAGTGACGGTTCTTGAGATATGCGTGTTCGTTCAGGTTTTCGAGTGGAAGACCAGCGCCCGTGGCAGTGGATTCATCTTTGGCACGAATGTGATCGACGATGTCTGCGAGCGTCTCGGCGTTGAGCTCATCATCCGAGCCCATCAAATGTGCTTCGATGGGTACTGGGTGGTCAGCGGCCGGAAGCTCATCACCATCTTCTCGGCGCCAATGTACTGTAATCTGTACAAGAACGCCGGATGCGTGCTGAAGATTGACGACGAGTTGTGCATTCAGATGGTCGCCTTCGTGCCCGAGTCGACGAAAGTGGAGAGCACGATTGAGGAGAAGAATCGCGTGTGGGACTACTCGTTTGATAATATTGAGTAGAAGTGGTGATTTGGAAAGGAATAAAAGTTGATTTCTGTTTTTTTTTTGTATGCTTTCAGAATCTTCCAGAGTTCTTCGGGTTTCTGAAAACTCTTCAGAATCCTTCTGGACCCTCTCAAAACTTTTAGAATCCTTCAGAATCTTTCAGAATCATTCTGACTTCTCCAGAATCCATTCAGAATCCTCTTGATGCCTTCACAACTTATCAGTGTCCGTCAGAATCCTTTCGTACCCCGTAAAACCTTCCGATTCGCCCAAGAATCTTTCATAGTTTTCCAGAATCTTCTAGAATCCTCTAGAATCTTTCACAAGACTTCAAAAGTCTTGAGAGCGTTCCCGAATCCTATTCAAGCCTTGAGAATACTCCCAACGCCCATTAGAATCCTTCAGAATCTTCACCTAGGTTTCAAAGTTCGACAACAGTAATTGAAATTTTTCAGAATTCTCTAGAACCCTACAGAATCTATTAGAATCCATTGAGGATCACTAGAATCCTTCAAAATGCTCCAGAGTCCTTTGGAACTATTCAGAATCCTCCAGAAGCTCCGAGAAGCCTTTACACGTCCTCAGAATTCTTCAGAATCCTCCATCACCCCTCCCAAGCTTCTGAAAACTCTCAACGTCCTCCAGATTCCTTCAGGTTCTATCAGAATCCTCCAGAACCCTTCAGAATCTTCTAGAACCTTTCAGAACCCTTCAGAATCCTCCAGAATCCCTCAGAATCGTCGAAAACCTTCCGGAGTCCTTCAGAATCCTCCAGAACCCTCAAGGAATGACTCACTTCCCCCTAGAACCCCCAGAACCCCCCACCATCATTCTCATCGCCAAAACAAACAAGCCACACTTCCCCACAAAACTGACTCATCCACCCATTGACCAATTGATGACCAATAGTCTTAGGGAGGGGACTGAAAAGTGGGCGGAGCCTATTTCCGACCACTATATAACCCCTCTCCAGTCTTCCTATTTCCTCATAGTTATTCCAATGTAGTAGTCTATTATTTTGTAGTTTGTAGTTTATCTATTCCCCCCGGAAGGTGGTTTTTTGGCACCAAATGTGTAGGAGCCTCTTATTTTCTAATCGATTTTTCGGAAATTTTTGTCGGATTGTTTTGGAGTTGTGGATGCGCGGTGAGGTTTTGTTAGGTCACTCTGAAACTGATTTTTTAAGGATTTTCAGAATACCATCTTTGTGGTTTTCAAATGACCTGGACAAGCTCGAGGATAAGAGCTTGGTCAAGAGCCCAAGGGACCCAACGATGAAGGAGGATGGGTTTTTGGAGATTCAAGGAAGGTCCATGCAACTGCGGAATAGTGAGTGGCCCCTATAACATCAAGCACAACACAACGTTTCTATTTTCCAGCTGATCTGCAACAAAAATGTTCCGGAAAGGCTCCTGAACGGAGAATTCGAGCACTTCCCAAAACGATGATGAAATGGAGAAAGAAAAAGCTCGGTGAGCAATGGTTCTTTGTACTTTTTCCCAAACACTGGGTAGATCAAAATGCCGGCTTTTTGTTATCTAGAGAACAGTCTATCGTTTCGACACGGTTTCGACGAAGTTTTTCGAGAAATTCGTCGAGAAATTTTTCGAAATTTTTCGACGAATTTTTCGACGATTTCTAAAAGACAAAAAAAATACGAAAATGTAAGACTTTCTCTGATGAAAACTAATGGCAACGACACTCGCAATTCCGCATTGCGCTTTGTTTACCACATTTTCCAAGAAATGTCGAGAAAAGCAGTCGTCGGTGGTACCAAGGATAAGAACTGCTACAAATGAGAACTTTCTCAGTTGTAAATTTTTTCATTCGTTTTATTTAGCAAGCGTAAAAGTTCTCATTTGTAGCAGTTCTTATATGTGCAGTTCTTATCCTTGGTACCACCCAGTCGTCGAAAAGTTCGTCGAGAAATTTTTTAGACGAATTTTTCGAAAAAAAATTTTCGAAAAAGGACTTTTCCGAGAAATTTTTTTTTGAAAAGACACGCTGCTACCGAATTTAATCTACTTTTAGATTTTGAACCATGTCCTACAGAATCATCCAGAATTCTCTAGAACCTTCTAGAATCCTCCAGAAGTAAGAAAAATTTTTGAAATTTTCAGGGATCTTGGAGAATCGAGGTAGTACGAGTGTAGTGGATGATAAGTGTGTGGATGCGGGAATCTTCTCCACTAACCCAATGTCTAGAATTCAAGTGCACACCTCTTTCGCATCCATTGTCTCCAAATTTGACCATTTTTCATGTCCATTTCTTTTTTATTTTGGTTTGAATAAATTTGTAACTATCTAGAAGATCTGTGTTCTCTTTTTTGTTTGACCCTCAAGAAGCAGAAGATTCTCAGAAGCCTCTCAGCATCCGCCAAAACCTTCCAGGATCTTTCGAAAATCTGGGCCCAGAAAAGTGTTTTTTCAGAGTTCACCGTCTGCAGAATCTTTGAGATGTTTTCAGGCATCTTCATAACTTTACAGTGTCTTCCAAAACCCTTCAGAATCTTCCAGAATCTTCCTGAACCATTCGAACTTTTTCAGAATCCCTGGCTACCCTTCCGAATCCTTGTGAATCCTCAGAATTCTCTCATCATCCGCCAAATTCCTTCCAAGTCTCGCAGATTCTTCCAGAACCGTTTGGATTCTTTCAGATGCCTTCCAAAACTTCCAGAATCCTCCAGAGTCTTTCAAAATCTCTCAGGACTCTCCAGAATTTTCATGAGACTGTCAGAAACCGCTAGATTTCTCCAGAATCTTTCTAGAAACCTTCACACTCTTTCAGAATACTTCAGAATCCATTAGAATCCGTCGGTGTACTCCAGATGTCTCCAGAATCTTTGAGGGGTTGTCCCGATATCTTCATAACTTTACAGAGCCATCCGGAATCCTTCAGAATTTTCCAGAATCAGTAAAACTTTTTCAGAATCCCTTGCTACCCTTCGGAATCTTCGCAAATCCTTCAAGTTTCTTCAGAATCCTTCAGAATCTTCCAGAACCCTCCAGGAATGACTCACTTTCCCTAGAACCTCTAGAACCCCCACCATCATTCTCTTCGTCAAAACAAACACGCAACACTTCCCCAGAAAACTGACTCACCCACCCATGGACCTATTGATCACCCATAGTCTTTGGTAGAGACAGAAAAGTGGGCGGGGCCTATTTCCGACCACTATATAGCCCCTTTCCAGTTTTCCTATTTCCCCATAGTTATTTCGATGTAGCATTCTAGTTTTTGTAGTTTGTAGTCTTCCTATTCCCCCCCGAAGGATGTTTGGCACCAATTGTATAGGAGCCTCTTATTATCTACTTGATTTTTCGGAAATTTTTGGATTGGATTTTCGGATTCAAGGTTAGGGTTCGCATTTTGTTGAAAAATTTCCAAGATTTTCAGAAAATCCCGACGATGGTTGAGAATCATCGACCAAAACGTCGGTCAGACCAGACAGGACTCCGATTGACCACAAAACGTTCGACATTTACAATCTCAAGGAGGATGGAAATGGGCTTTCCCAAGGCCGTGGGCTCTGACGAATGCATGATGGCGGGTCCGATCGTGAACTGAAGGAGCTGCAGAGTCGTAAGTTGCTACATTTCAAGTCTAGTAATCATTCACACATTTTAAAGGTCTTCTACAAGTCCAGTGACCAGTTTGACTCGATGACTACGTGTGCCTGGAGGAATCTGGTTGACGATGAAGTCAAACATCGACATCAGGAAGGATCTGTACAAAAGTGAAGGGAATCGATTCATATTTTTGTAAATTCCATGATATTCTTAAATAAAACTGTAACTATCTAGAAAACCTGTGTTCTCTTTTGTTCTTGAAATCTGAGAATCCGAAAACTGAAAGATTCTCGGAATCTCAGAATGCTTCAGAATCCTTCAGAAGCCTTCACACTCCTTTAGAAACTTCCAGAATCCATCCGAATCCGGCGGTGTACTCCAGATGCCTTCCGAAGTGGTTTTTCCGACATCTTCATAACTTTACAGAGCCCTCCAAAATCCTTCAGAATCATCAGAATTTTTTCAGAATCCTTGGCTACCCTTCCGAATCTTTGTGAATCCTTCAAATTTTTTCAGAATTCTCCAGAACACCTCCAGAGCCCCCTCGGCGATGAATCACTCCTCTAGAACCCTGTAGAATCCATCAGAATCCATTGGGTCTGACTTGAATCCTTCAAAACGCTCCAGAGTCATTCGGAACTATCCAGAATCCTCCAGAAGCTCCGAGAAGCCTTTACACTCTTTCGAAACTTCTCAGAATTCTTCAAAACCCGCCCCAAGCTTCTGAAACCTTTCAACATCTTTCAGACTCCTCCAGAATCCTCCAGAATCCCTTAGAATCTTCTAAAACCCCTTCAGAATCCCCCAGAAACCCCTCCAGGAATGACTCACCTGCCCTAGAACCCCTAGAACCGCAACCGTCATTCGCATCGCCAAAACAAACAAACACTTCCCCAAAAACTGACTCACCACCCATTGTTCCGAGGCCAAAGTGGGCGGAGCCTATTTCCGACCACTATATAACCCCTCTCCAGTCCTCCTATTCCCTCATAGTTAATCCAATGTAGCAGTCTATTATTTTGTAGTTTGTAGTCTCCGTATTCCCCCTATGGTTATTTTTTGGCACCAATTGTGTAGGAGCCTTTTATTTTCTAATGGATTTTTCTAAAAATTGTGTTTTTTTCAATTTGGGATTGGATCGGCGTTCTGGATTAATGGTGAGTTGTTGATTTGGTCTTTCTAGTTGACCTCCTTGATTTCAGTTGAAGCTGGTGCTCGTTGAAAAATGAAGGCATCGAAGTTGAGAAGCCCAAGAGCTGGGACATACTCAGCGCGATCAAGAGTTCGAGGTATGCCTTCCACACGGAGCTAACTTGAGGAGAGGTTCATGACCCGGGAGGTCTCAATGGACCACGGCAACGCCGACCAAGTCAAACCGATCTGGACCGCTGTTTAATAGAGGAGTGCCTCTTAAAGTTGGGTGGATTGGTGAGTACTTTATCGATTTTCAGCGTCCACAATGTTCTCACTGTGGTCGAAACAAAAATTCCGGATCTCGTCAACATCTTCCGGTAAAATGAAGGCTCTGAAAAGGAGATTGCACGAGTTTCTGTGTTGAACTTTTTATTCATAATCTTGGCCGAAGCAAAATCAACACTGTAGATTTAGACTTTGAAATCAACATCCGCAGAGCGCTCACGTGATTCGAGTTATGACTGAAATTGGTAAAAGGAGAGAAGAATGAAAGAGAACTGTACATTCGGTGCTTTCACACGGCATGTACTTCTTTCGCCGTTCTGTTTTTCTTTTCGTTTCTAACCACACTTCGCTATTTTTTGATGCGTTGCACACCTCATGCAACCATCGTTCGGGGACATAAAGCATACGACACGTAGCATAAGTGTCTGTTTTGTACAAGGAAACCAAATATATATATATATATATATATATATATATATATATATATATACCCTCTTCTCGGCACTTTCATGACCCATTTCAGCATTCAATAGGAGAGGCCCGAAAATGAACTGAAATGACCGCAAGTTTGAGGTCGCATCATATAACGCTCCATAACTTCCTTGAGATTAATTTCTCGCGGGAGATTTCGATCACAAAATGAAGATCTAGAGTGGTTTAGTATATCCACAAGTTTTCAAACAAATTGGATTCTGGAAAACAACTTTTTCAAGCACTCAAATCTTAAAATGGGCTCAATTTGCACTATGTGGGTTTTGAAAAAATGAAAAATTTCCCAACTTTCTCATAGAATTTGAAGTTGAATCGGTTCTACATATTTCTACAAACGTTGTGAAGAAGTTTCAGTGTTCTCTGACAGCTTTGAACGAAGTTATCTAAAAATTCTTCCGATTACACTTTTTGACCTTCACTGTAAGCATATATGGACTGTTCTGTGGATCAAAAAAGTCATGATTATGAGGAAAAGTATTGTATAGGAACAGAAAAACGCTGAAAAATAATATCCAAGTGAAAAGAAACAGTTTCGGACCCCCTCCCGGCTGAAAAAAGCCAAAAGGGGGGAGGGGGTCTTATAGATATTGACCGCACTGTAGGCAATAAAATTGATACACCACCCCCAATTTACATATACTTGATTTTTCCAGGCATATTTCCTGAAGGATCTGCTTTCAACTTGCCATGGACCGACCACCAGCAACTCCAAGTCTCCCAAAATTCTGGGATCCATCCAAGCACTGATCGGAAGACGTCCACCTTCTGCTCAAGAAGCTTCTACGGAACGCGGTGTTGTTCTACTCGTTCTCGGGCCAGTACATTCAGCGTCCCGAGCTCAAAGGGTGAGTGAATCTTATATTCTCAACATAGAATCATCAGTGAATATAGAGCAACTCTAGATCTTCATTTTTGTAGTTGACAACTTTCCCCGAAAATCGCTCTCAAGGCAGATGCGGCCTCCCGAAACTCAGTTTAGGGTCGCGTCACAATATGCGCTCTAACTGACTTGAAAGACATTTTCGTAAAAAGTTGCCAACTACAAAAATGAAGATCTAGAGTTGCTCTATACACCCAGAAAGTTTCAGGGAAATCGGATAGCTAAGAAGCTTTTTTCGAGTCAAGTAATTTTCAGGAGAGTGTCAAGCTACTGCAGCAAGGAAAGCAGGATTTAAAAAAATGACGAAGACGGCATTGATGTTGTTCAAAACACGACGTTTACCCCTATGATTGATTTTTCTCAATTTTTTGATTAATAAAATTGTAATTATCTCGAAACCCAGTCTTCTATCTGATTTTCAAAAATTAAGAACTCGAAATACGGAAGGTTTCTAGAATCCTTCAGAATCTCAGAATCTTTCAGAATCTTAGAATTTCAGAATCTCAAATTCCTTCAGGACTCCAGAATCGAAAACCTCCAGAAGCTCCAAATCTCAGAAATCGATGTTCTTAATTCTGACGTCATCTGAATTTGAAACTGAAAGTTTCAGCTTTTTGTTTTTGTCTTCTGAATCTCCAAAATCCTCTAGAATCCTCTAGAATCCTTTCAGATTCCTTCAGACTTCTTCATTCAGAACTTTCCCGAAGTTCTCCACAAGTTCTCACTTCTCAAGGAACACTAAAAACCCCCTCCAATTGTGGGCGGAGCTTGTTTTTTGGAATTTTTGAGACCCTAAATTCTGACGTCATCGGAATTCGAAAACTGACATCTTCTGGATCTTTGAATCCTTCCGAATCTTCCAGAAGCCATTTCTCACAAAATCCAGAAAACCTGTGTGTGACCATTTTGCATTAGTGGGCGGAGCTTATTTTCGAATTTTTTTATTACTTTTTTGTGTCGATTTGCTTTGCCGTTTCTCGGAAATTTCGAGAAACTCGGCCACCATGCAATTCCTAGGCCACCAGATCTTAAATAGTACAAATTTTGCGATTCATTGCTCAAGAAGAACTTTCATAAAACACAAAAAATAAAGACACATTGCATTTGGGGATTCCTTTGGATGTGGGGGCGGAGCGAGAAAAATTATCACAGAAGAAAAAAAATAACACACGAAAAATTCACAATCTGAATAAAAAAAGTACATAGCACCAAAAAGTATAGTACACACATGTGATAAGTATAGCCAAGAGGGGTAAAAGTAGAAAATTTCAAAAAATGGCAAAAAAAAAAGAAGATATGGTTCAAAGTACAGACACAAGAATTCAAATTTCAAATTTCGCGGGGTGAAAAAAATTCGAAAAATTTTCTAGCGATTTAAAAAAAAACTACACATTTGATGGCCGATGAGAAGAAATATCGATATTTTGCGATGATGACGTTGGATCATCGATGGAGTCGTTCAGCGGATTGGAAAATGATTGGAACCTGAAATTTCGAAAAAAATTTTTTTTTTTTTGGTCTGGCGGGAATTCAAAAATTCAAAAGTTAAAACTCAGCAGCATCACCATTAGAAACAAAAATCGTCTTCAGTCAGTAAACACGCTCCATGGACCAAATTTTTCGCGGTTTTTTCAAATTTTCGAGTTAGATTCTCAATGGAGCGCACTTTCTCTCTCACCTCGTTCCGTCTCTCAGACTGCTCAACCAGTCACGAGCGTTGTCGATGGCATTGAGCGCGCGAAGTGCCCTACTCGAGTCGTTGCCAGCCGCTGAAAATTTGAGAGAAACCTAAAATGGGAAATGAAAAATTGTTGGTTTTCAGACGAAAAAATAAGGACACACTGAAAACTGTGTTAGAAATCTGGATGATCCTTGTTAGTGGATGTGCTCGTTATGGGCGGGGTTTAAAAGTGGGCGGAGTCAAATTTCGAGTCTGTGTCACAGTTTGGTGGCTTAGAATTAGAATTTTCAGCGGATAAGTTGGACCAAGAAATTTTCCGGAAAAATGTGTGTCAAAAAGGACAGATTCTCAAGACTCCGGCCACTTTTAATCTAAGGCTCTCTCTCTCTCGTCAGCGTGTGTTATTCGAAAACATCGAATTTCAAAAAAAAAATTTCGGAAAAAAATTCGAAAAAATTTTTCGGGAAAAAATTTTCCAAATAAAAATTCGAAGAAATCTCCAAAATTTGGTTCGAAAAGAAATTTCGGAAAAAAAAATTGTTCGAACAACTTTTCGAAAAAAAATTCGAAAACAAAATATCCGGTAAAATTTTCGAAAAAAAAAAATTTTCGAACACAATTTTCGGAAAAAAAAATCTTGAACAAAAATTTTCGGAAAAAAATTTTTTTTCTTTTCGAAAATTTTTTTTCGAATAAATTTTCGAACAAAAATCTTCGAAAAACTTTTCGAGAATTTCTCCGAAAACTGTTAGAAAAATTATTCGAACAACTTTTCAAAAAAATTTTCGGAAAAAAAATTCGATTTTTTTTTTCGAACGTCCTCGAAAATCACACACTGCTGAAAGATGGCCTAAACTTTTCTATTCTGAGAAATTTAGGTCATTTAGGGTCATTTTCAGCCAATTTCAGTGTCTATCTGTGTGTGTCCAGATGTCCATATTACATCACCACCACCACCAGCACTGTCTAAATACAGCTACAGTAACCAAGACGACACGTGCAGAAATCAAAAGTGAAAGAGAAGTAGTAGTGGTGCAAAAAAGAAAAGAAGGCCTGGAACAGAGCAACAATTTCGTGTCATGGCAACAGGCACGCACCGACCCAGGTTGAGCAGGTTGGACGGTGCGTAGGCGTTCCGGGTGGTCGGCGAGCCGAGTTCCGACGGCGGCGGGATCATGTCGACAAAGTCGTGCAGGCATCCACGTTTCTCGATCGAGCGCAGGCCGTCCGAGTAGCGGTCCTGGAAAAAAAAACCATCAGAATCGTTTTGGGTCTTCTAGAACTCTTCAGAATCCTTCTGGATCCTTCAAGATCATTCAGAATCCTTCAAAATTCATCAGAATCCCCCAGGGTCCTCTAGGCGTCTCCAAAATCCATCAGAATCCTTCCGAGTTCTCCAGAACTCTCCAGAATCCTTCTGAATCCTCTGAGATCATTTAGAATCCTTCAAAGTTCATCAGAATCCTGCAGGGTCCTCTAGGAGTCTCCAAAAGCTAACTAGACCCTCCAGGATCCTTCAAAATCCATTAGAATCCTCCAGAATCCTTCCGGATCCTTCAGAATTCTCCAGAACATTTCTGGGCCATCCAAAACTCTTCAGAATCTTTCTGGACCCTCCAGGATCCTTCAAAATCCATCAGAATCCATCAGAATCCTTCAAAAACCATCAGAATCTTCCAGGGTCCTCTGGGAGTATCCAAAAACTGTCTGGACCCTCCAGGATTCTTCAAAATCCATCAAAATCCTTACGGGTCCTCCAGAACTCTCCAGAATCCTTCTGGTTCCACCAAGATCATTCAGAATCCTTCGAAATCCATCAGAATCCTCCTGGGTCCTCTAGGAGTCTCCAAATGTTAACTGGACCTTCCAGGATCGTTCAAAATCTATCAGAATCTGTCAGGATCCTCCAGAACTCTCGAGAATTCTTCTGGACCCCCCATGATCCTCCAAAATCCCCCCCCCCCCCCCCCCCCCCCC